>OX578148.1:80511557-81024057 GCA_951213105.1 Amaurobius ferox
GTGTAGATTCCAATATATTTGACGCAGATAAGCCAAATATATTGGAATCATTGTCATGACAAGTCTGTGACTAAATTGAGGGAAAAAATGTAAAAGCAATTTTACGCAATTTTTTTAAGACAAACACTTGGGTACGAAATTTAAAAAAGTATTTTCAAGGCTCCAATGATTCAGACATATGCAGTGCTTTTTCAGGTACTGTTTCCTATAATTTTTCAATCATTATGCATGTCGTCGAAGTGAACAGTGTTTATAGATCTATCACTGATAACAGAAATATCCATTTTGTGTTCATTTTGATGAAATACTTGGACTTGATGAAGAGTTTTATTGAAATGAACTATTCATTTGTTTAGGCCTATGGCTTGTCCACGTGTATAGCATTAATTCTTGGATTTTATTTAATTTTCTATTATCGATTCCTTTCCATTGATGTTTGTCTTTTGTCTTCAGCTTGATGACTAGTGGTTTGCCTTTTATATTCCACTTGATTGATGATTCTCTGTTTGATACTTTATGATTTGTTAGGCATCTTTTAATATTGAGGTTTTTGAGTTGTTAAATTGTGGAAAAAAATATAAAAGCAATTTTACTCAATTTTTTTAAAAGAAACACTTGAGTACGAAATTCAAAAGAGTATTTTGTATTCTGATACCGAATGAGACATGAATGACATATGAATGAATAAAAAAAATCAAAAGCTACATATATTTTCAAATATTTTTTTGTAAAATTTTATTTTTATGTAAAAGTGCATGTTTGGAGGGGTATAGAGTGCAAAATGAGAGTTGAATTGCACTTGAATTAAACCCAAGCTCTCATGGTAGGATGAACTGCAGCGCTCATTCTATATTGTCACTTTTGCTGTATTGCATTCGGAGTTGAAGTTTCATGCATTTGAAGTCTCGAATTCGAAGAGTTTCGAAAAAAAAAACCCCTTCCTCTATACAGGGAGTCAGGGAAAGGCATGGATAAGGCCAATTACTGAACAAGATTTATCGTATTTTTTATGCAGGCGTATAGGAAACACAAATGGAGCTACACGACGAGGCAATTTTAGGGGTTAACCCACTTTTGACTTTCTCATATTATACCGGAACATAATATAGAGAAAGCATTGCTTTCACGAAAAATTTTGATTTTGATATTTTGATGCCAAGATATATTTTAGGACCTCCTGAGCACGTTTTGTGTATTTTACAGTGATGCTCGTCTGTCGTATGTCTGTGGTTGATGTCTTGTGTGCAAGGTAGCTTCCCCAAATATTAAAGGATTTTCACGAAAATGTTTATCCTTGATTTATAAGGAGATTGTGGATAAGGAGATTGTGATAAGGGGATGTTTATTCTTGCTTTATTATCTAGAACTATATAGAATTTTTTGAAATTCGGGTGGAAACTTTGAAATGTATTCGAAATTTTATATTTTCTTAATATGGCAGCATAGGAGACAATTTGACATAGTTATGCATAAAAGAGTTTATTTATGGCTTAATGAAACCTAACAGTTTCAATCATTGTGGTGAAAAATATTCGCGATACAAGTTTTGTGTTTGTGACATCAATAGCTCCTGGGGGGGGGAGGGTAACCCAAAGTTATTCCCCCCAAGGGGGTACATTGTGAAAGATGGTATCAATCGAAAGAATTTTTAAGTCCTTCGAAATGAAGGGTAATATACTATAGTTTTTGGACCAATTATACAGGTTTTAAAAAAATGAATAAAAAAATACAAGCCACTTAAAAGCGGGTTCTGGTAAGAGAAAGTCTAGTTGAGTCACACTTCAGTTTACTTAAGGGCGGGAGCGGTGAATTATCTCGTTTCGTGTAAGAGATAGGGAAAAAGTCAAAGTTGTAGAGCGTTATTGTGGGACACTAATGAAAAGAAAGAACTTAAAGTTACAGTTATTATTAACATTATTATACTACTACTTTGTATTCGCAATAACTCCAATTATTTTACCTTTGCGTGAGTCCTGTAAAATAATTATTAATAAATATGTTACCAGAAGGATTACACCAATTTAACTTTAACAAAAACATTTATTAAAAACATAAAATGCTTATTTATTCATTGCACAATTAATTATTAGTTTTGGCGGGGGGAACATGGGAAACCACTTAAATTACCTAAACGTTTCTAGACCTAAAGTTATTGAGGAATACATACCTTCAAATCTGTCTTGTACTTTGTTAGCCATAATTTTTGGAATGTATGAATCTGCGGAATGCTTTACATCTCTAGTCGTCGTGCTATCATACTGCCGCACACGTACACTCTAGTACCTCTGCACAAGTCATTTCTATGTCATAATGTCGCACACGCATATCTCTGAACATCTACACAAGTCATAATTGTAATGTCGAACTCGAACTGTTATTCCACAAGTCGTTATTAAGTCATCGTCTCGAAGTTATCTGTAAAGTCTGCTCAAGTGTCCTTCTTCGGTCCCAGATTGTGGTTCCCTCTTTTCTCGGGGGTGTCAATCCCCCCCTTTGTTTTCATTTGCAGCATTGAGAGTGACGCAACCAGCCCATTTTCCCATTGGTTACTCATTTAACCAATGGATCCATTCCACATCCTCGAAAGGGTTCGTTCGGCCCTCTCTGCCTTGCCGCTCCTAAATTTATGGTTTTCTGACCTTTAGCTTCACATGCTATAAAGTCTGGGCCAACGGCCGTACCGTGCTGAAAACACCGGTTCTCGTTAGATCACCGAAGTGAAGCAGCATCGGGCGCGGTTAGTACTTGGTGGGTGACCACCTCGGAACGCCGCGTGCTGTTGGCCATCTCGGGTGCGGTATCCCCGTGGTTTGCGCGCTAGATTTGCACGCTGCCACAAATGCCGCCGTGTTCATGCGGAGTACGATCACGTTAAACATGTGGGTCCGTAAGTCCTTCCGAGAGGTTGGTGGTAGGGGAAGGAGGGTACGGTCCCTGTGGATGCCTCCCCCACTGGGTTCCGGTCTAAATTGGGTGGCACTTCCCGGCCGTCCATACAGTTACCTTACACCTTTCTGGTAGGTCGGACGGTCTGGGTCTCAACAACAACAAAATGCTATAAAGTCTGGCGTCACCCAGACTACAGGTATTGTTCGATGTTTCGTGCACAATAAATAAACGGCATAAAACTGTCTCACCAAAACACATGTGAGATCTATTTCTGGTCTCACAGTTACAAAATTAGTGATAAGCATTTTTGACCCACAACGAAAGCTGCAAAATTACGTTTTAAATGACGATTTTCAAAGAGACATTTTTATTAATCTGCATGTAACTGTGTAAATGTAGATACCAGAAAACACACGGAGACATTTTATTATACGCGAGCAAGCTTGCGTCGTTGATAAAAGAGACCGTTTTGTATTTTGTGTATAACAAAAAAATATTATTCTGCCGCATTGTCTACATGTTCAATTTCGATGGAGGAGTTAGATTGTATAAACTACTTTTCAGGGTTCTTCTCTATCTTTTACCTGAGGACATGATAATGCTTAGTACAAATTTTCCAACGTTCTAAAATTTTGCAATTGACTCCCCCCCACTATTTTCTAACGGAAAGCGAGACAGCCCCCAGTACCCCACATAAAAGGGGATCAGAACCCATAAATCTATCTTATACTTTAGTAGCATTGGAATTTTCTATACACCTGCATAAAATATACGACATACTTATTCCTCAAGTTATTAGCCTGGCTCATGATTTTCATTGACACACTTTATAGCACAAGTATCATTCAGAAAGTAAAGAACATTTGCGCACAACGTTTGTACACGCCCGTGAGACCAATCAATGTCAGCCGTACTGGGTTCAAAGTTGCCTATATATAGCACCATTGTTGGGCGTCCCTATGTTTTGTCCACAAACGATCAACGATCATGTGCGATCTTTTGAAGTGAATACGCACATTGAAAATCCCACCGAATGCGAAGTTCGACCAGTCATCAGTTTCTTTACTTCTGAAAACATCAATCCTATGGAAATTCATCGGAGACTGGTTCAAGTCTGGAAAAGGTGCTATGAACGAATCCACGTCCATAATGTGGTGCATAACGTTTAGAAACGGAAGAATAAATGTTTATGACGAGAAGTGATCAGGACAGCTCTCTCCCATCACGGACGCTCTCAAAAAAATGATTGAAGACATCATTAAAGAAAATCAACTTTTTACTATTATTAATGTGCACAGAAAATGCCTTGAAGTTTCGCTCATACTTGTGTCCGGAATTATGTACTACAGCGAGCCTTTTAAAATCAACGAAACCTCTTTGATACAGTACAACTTTTGTCCACATACTAACTGGAAGACAAAGAAGCTGCTTAATTAATGTGTTACATCTGAGTTTATTCCGGAAATTGATCCATATAGATTAGACAGCTCACAACAATACAGGGGATCAAAAACAGAACAAGGAACAATAAGATAACAACAATAACCAAGAAACATATACACAAATAAGATAGTTCAGTCACAAGGAGTTCATACTTGTCCTGGCATCCCAATAACATTTGTTGATGTCCCCGTTTCTCGCTGAGTTTTTGTCAAGTCCAGGGCAAGTTAGGAGGTGATCTGCATTTATGACGTCTACTCTGCAAATCTGGCAAACGTTCGTAGGAAATATTATCTCGAGCTGCCATAGCCAAAAGTTGTTACTAATTTAGCACCACCCAGGAGGCACGTGTGAATTAAGGAATATCACGGACGCGATTAACATTGCCTCCCCCATTGCTCTCCACGCGAGTAACATTGCCTTAATTAGTTTCAGTGGGAAGTTTTTGAGCAATCCCTGAACCGCCCGAAATTGACTTGATAAAGGCGTGCTACTAAAGGAGGTTGTTATGGACTAAGTGAAAGAACAGATGGCATAGTTCTATGAGAAGTTTAAACCTATCTCAAGATATGAAATGTGTTTCAATGTTCATGACGATTGTATAGAAAAATTGGCTAAGGTATTAAAAAAATTAAAATAAATAAATAATAATTGTAATAGCATGTGGTTTTTAAACCAGACGTTCTTTAATGGTTCTCCTATTAAAATATTTTAATTAATGCATAAATTTGGTGTCGTTTTCGCTAATCTAACATTATTTGTGTGATTTTGGAGGTATTTAGTATATTTCGTAGTATCAGAAAGTTCAAATTACACCAATGCTAGTACACTATTCTCGCTAATTGTTTGCAGATGCTCTGAAAGATTTGTAATTTATTTTACTTAATGAATACTTTTTTCTTTTGCGTTAAAATTGATTAATAACACCGGCGAAAATAAAAAAAGTATAATGAATACAGATGGGTTCATTTTCTAAAAATCTAAAAGAAAGCATTTTAGTATTTTTAATTAATTTGGAGTATTCTTTGAATTTTGTTATGTTGCGAATTTCTTATACAGAAATAGTAAAAAGTGAGTTAGCTAATGCATTTTTTCATTAGGCAGGTTTAATGATCTGGAAATTTAAAATTTTCTTTTGAAAGTATTTATAATTTTGTGAATATGATGTAATTCTATTTAATGATCTGAACACAGTTCCGCGTAGAGAAACATGTTTGTCCTTAGAAGCAGTTCAAATACTTGAAATGAATAAAATTCATTATCAATGCTTGAAAAAAGTAGAATTTCTATTATATTTTTTCCGAGAATTACATATAAGAACAGACTAAACTAGTACTCTCGTTCGACCAACTAGGGTTTATGAACTTGGATGAGATCCAAAGCCGTTCAAATCTCTTAACCAATAGAACCTAGGGAGCAAGGTTTGCGGAATCATTTACCGGGCGAGGTCCAAAGATCGTCCCGCCGAGTTCCGTTCCCAGTCGCCGACGGATTTCATAGACACAGTCCGTCCCCACACGTCTCCTGAAAGAGTCCGAGTCACGGACAGCCGAGGGAAATATCAAACAGCCGTGTTCCTTGATTTATGTACCCTCCAGGAAGAGAAGATGAGAACTACAGAGTTAAGATCTGAATACCACCCTCAAGGAGTGGGCCCTCCTCAGAGGAGAAAAGCGAACAGTATATAGGTTAAAATGAATATAAAATAATATATATATATTAAAAAGAAATTTTGAAAATACTTCATGAACATTTTATGAACAGCGCGTTTATTTCAATCAAACATTTTCCAGATAATACAGGTCAGCCTAGGAAATAGTTCAAAATAAATTTTATCACCCTAAACGCTTAATCAAAATAAGGAAAATAAATTTTTTATATCCTGGAATTTTTCACTTTTGTAATATAATTAGTTTTTTAATGTAGTTATGTCGCGAAATTTTTATTTAGCAGTTAAAAAAAGTGCGTTGGCTAATGACGTTTTTCTTTAGACCGTCATGATTAAGTGAATATTTTAATTTTTTCTTTAGAAAGGTTTTTAATTATGTGATTTTGTAATTTAAAAATATTAATTAATTTTTTATATGAGAATTGCATTGCTGTTATTTTTCACAACCATGATTAAAACTATTAAGTGTCGTGATCAGTGACACATACATAAATCCTTTAATGTATTATTATGTCAAATTTTGTCCTATGCTGCCAAATTAAAAAATATAAAATATAAATTTTCACTCGAAATTAAAAAAATATATCTAGTTCTAGATTTTTGACTAACCAGGCCGGATATAAAGTTTCTTGAAAATCCATTAATATTTGAGACTACAATTGTATACACAAGAAATCGACCACAGACATACATGCAGAAGACCATCACTCCAAAATCAGTCAAAATGTATTCAGGAGGTCTTAGAACAAATATTCACATCAAAATCTTGAATTCAAAAATTTTCGTGAAAACAACACTTTATAATATGTTACATAGCATGAGCAAGTAACCATAAATCAATTCGAATGATACCACGGTTTCCAAGTCATTGATCATAACCATATCAAATTTGGAGAAAATCGAAAAATGAAGTCTATTTTCGACAAAGGTGTAAGTCCATTTGACAAAGATGACAATGAAGTCTATTTGACAAA
The DNA here is from genome assembly GCA_951213105.1 of Amaurobius ferox. NCBI lineage: Eukaryota > Metazoa > Arthropoda > Arachnida > Araneae > Amaurobiidae > Amaurobius > Amaurobius ferox. The sequence continues at coordinate 80,518,530 of OX578148.1, forward strand.
GATGTAAAAATGACGCATTGTGAATCATTCCGTTCAAACCATTGAGCTACTAAGTGGCTTCTTTTTTCCAACGTATATATGTACATTGTTTACATGATCTCTGCGTTTAGAAATCATCGATTGTTCACGAATTAATCTAATCTCAAAGAACCTTGAGGTACAAAAAATATATATACTCTAATGGGGAGCATAAATATTTTAAATCACTGCGACACGAAAAAATTTAAGTTTGAAATTGCATTAGTGAGTGCCCTTCGGGAATATGTCTGCTACAACTTATTTTTTATTCGTGACAAGTGTTCTTATGTCTTTCCAAATAAGCTTCAGGGAATTGTTTAAAGAGTTTAAAGAGTTCTGAAAAATGTTAAACCTTGCATGTCGTAGTACGGTTAGAAGTGACGTATTTTCCTTCCCTAGGTGTTTTTGCATTTATTCTAATATTTGTTTATTTAGTTGAGAAAATAAATAAAGGAATATGAGGACCATCTTCTTTGAATGTGATTTATTTCTGTCTTGTCAATTTATTTTCACTTGTAATTTTTTTCCTTTATAGGGTAAAAACCCCTGGGATGCCTAAAAGTTTCAGCTGAGATTGTGAAAACTGATAAACAATGTTTAAACTTATTTATTCATAAACACTTATAATGAAATATACATTATGACATTTTTGTAAGAGAAAAACAACACATCTTTGAATCTTGCAAATAGCAAGCGATCTCTGTTAGATGTGTTTTCTTTTTCAGGCCTTCACATTTGGCAAGGTATCTATCTTCTTCAACTAATAAGGAAATTAAGAAACGCTTCAATAAGAACTTTACTACGTGACTGGCAGCGTGTTATTATCTAGCAGAATTGTGCCAAATGTTAGGTAAATGGATGGAAAATTAGATCCTCATGATATCGATCTTCAAAAATCGATATCACGAAAAAAATTCGGTTTAAGTTTTGCGAAAGATTTCTTTGCAGATAAAGTATAAAGATTTAATATTTATCTTGAATCATATAGTCGCGTCCATTACGTAAATATTCTATAGAGGATGCAACCGATTTGGTTTCTTTTATAGCGTTAGTCTTTTATAGTATAGTGTACCACAGTGAAAGTCACTGACTTATTGAAAACGACACATCTTACATTTACTGAAGGCTTTTGAAGATCGTAAGACGGAGCTCTTCTTTTGAAGCCAGTTTGAGTCATGCTTCATGCATACGTAGCTAATTCGCTTGGTATGAAAATAATATTTTTGATCACACAATGCATTCATTATATGTCAAACTATAATTATAATATTAGATATTTCGTATGATAAGGACATCAATGATTATTAAGATTTAGCATTATTTTGATGGAAACCAATAATTCTCGAAAAATACTAGTAGTAAAATCAGTTAAAAAACTAATAGACTGAAATATAATGCATGTCGAAAGTACTAAAAGAGTAAGTATGAATTTGAATCAGCTATATGCAACCAATGCATCGTGTTGGCTTGCCTGCTGTCAACCTATACAATTGAGAAAAAATTAGGAAACATTTAAAAATAGCAGTTTGCAAACTGAAGCTGAAAAATACACGTGTGGGACCGACTGCCTCCTGTGAGTTGGAACCCACGCACTCGAGTTTGGGAACATGATACTATACGATCAGGCTAAAGGATATCTTTAAATCTGAATCTATATATTGGAATGCTACTAGTCGTACGATCGATCGTTATTGGAATGTCACAAGAACCGGTCGCCACAACATGTCCTCTCTTAGAGTCTGTGAAAATAGACAGCGTCCTTGAATTTTTAATCGCGGAGCTTGTGTTATGAGGGTGACCTATCGAGCCTGAAGTACGTACTTTGATCCAGCATCTAATGAGGTCGTGACGTCGGTTGTCGGATTCAGGGAAAAGGAAGAGCGTGTGCCTGTTGTGGTACTGTCATCTCCTGAAAGATGTTGCGATAATCGTTGAGAAGATTTTGTGCTTGTTTTCGCGTCCTGCTTACAACTATGGGACTGATTGTCTCCCGTGTGTGTGTGTGTGTGTGGGGGGGGGGTGTTGAACCCGGCCACTTGTGTAAGCGAGCCCTATATTTTAATGGTTAGACAAAAATATATCTTCTGGTCCGTCCGAACGTTTAATTAGTATATTTTGTAGCACAGTCTATCGTTGTTGGAATGACGAAAGAATCAGTTGTCACAGATGCTTTACGTAACTTTGATACTAATTCTATACAAATGAACATAACTAATAATAAAAATTAAATATGTCAGAAAGTCTAGCGGATACTTTTATTCCAGATATATTGGAAACGTTTTAAAATTTAATGTACGAAATGTTATAAAACTATATATATAAAAATATACATTCCTTTATATTCTGGTAACGATTATGATAGTTAATATGGAACGTGAATGTTTAAAAAAGTTGATGAGGACATTAAGAATTTTCACTAAACTATTAGAACATAGGTATGTGTCTAAACAATAGTTTCATTATACAGAATATCTGGATGAAAGAAACTCAAAATAATGAAATAATATATCAGAAAATATTATAATAGACATTTTTGATTAACATCATTACAAAGAGAAACTGTCAAATTTTTTTCTCACTACAATTGTCTAATGAATTTCAATGTCAATATCCTTGTCACAAACAAAAACGAATATCGACGTCATACTAAGTTACTTGAAGCATGGTCGCGGTAACTATAATTGCTGTGCCAGTTAGAACGAACGCTACGTCATATTTTAGGTGCTGAAGGCCATTTCTCTTGATCTTGAAGGCAATGATTTTAGCATAAGCCCATAGAAAAAACTAGTGATGTTAAATACGCTATTAAACTCGTCTTCGATTACTATTTGGTACATCCGTATGAGAGGCACATGAAAATATTAACTCGATTTTTTCAAACCAAAATTATTTTTTTTACAAATTTTACAAAAAAAAAAAAGAAAGAAAAAATTGAAATATTTGGTGTCGTGGGTGTAACGCAAGCGTGTTACCATTTACTTTAAAGGACTTGAAAAAATATTTTGGTTGATATTATACTTGACAATGAACACCTCCGCGGGATAACTTAACCCCTCCCCCCTAAGGGGGTCTAATGACGTCACGAACAAAAAAAAAATTGCTGCCGTGCTACCACGTTAAAAAATGTAAAATGTAGAATAACAGTTTTCGCGCGAGCTTCAAAAAGTTCTATCTAGTTCTAGAATTTTTGATTACAAAGTCGGATATAAAGTTTTGTGAAAATCCAACAATATTTGTGGCGGTCGTACGTCAGAAATTTACCACAGTCATCAGACAGCCGGACGAACGGACATCACTCCAAATATGGTCAAATCATGTGAAAAAGGTGTTGAAATATATATTGATATCAAAATCTCGAAATCGAAAATTTTTGGGAAAGCAGTACTTTTTCAATATTACGTATGAGAAAGTAAAATGAAAGATTGCTTTTTGCAATGGCGCAAACTAAAAGTTTATATAATAAACATATTCCATGATATACTTCCCTATTTCTGAATACCTTCAATTTGGATATCCCGTATTCTAAACTTCTCAAAATATTTCACAGTCGCAGGAAACTGCTTTTGAAAGGAAAAATCTATTCAACTGCTGTTTTGACCGCTGAAAGTCAAATTCACATCGAGATTCGCCCATCCCATAAAGGAATGCAAAATAAATCGACCATTCTGAGGACATTTTTCAAAACTCAAACATTCGATACCACCAAATGGAATATCTGTAAATGATATCGAGTTCTTCTTTTATTCATCTTGGTTTTTAAGCAAAAGATTACTGAGACGGGTAAAATATACTTCGGGGCCTTTTAACGTATCTATCTTGAACAAAATGTTTACTCCTGAAAAGGTAATAGATTCCAGGGACATGAAATATTCGCGGTTACTTAAATTCTTAAAGTATCAAAAATTTTATATAATAAATATAGAAATTTAATATTACGATAGTACACGCGCTTCTCAATATGTACAGAAGTGTACATTTCTATAAAATTATTGCGGTTGTGCTTAAGAGACTAGGACCTATATTTCCCCCAAAATATAAAATCTGATGTAGGCAATACATGACTTTGGAATGAATTTACTTCTTTCACAGTGAAAAAATGATGTACATAATCCATGGTATAGCCCTTCAAACGTTGAATTGTACATTTAAAGGTTCACCGGATGCCACAATGGAAAACTATTTCGAAGAACCCAATTAACTTATATTGACGGATATTGATAACATCCTCAATAAATAATATGGCCCATACTTTAAGATATTTTAATAATTAATTTATCAATTTGGCCTCATTCAGGTGTGAACTCTGTGTCAATATATTATTTTACAATTTTTAGATTCTGCATTAACATGTAACCTAAATATATATATAAATATATATATATATATATATATATATATATATATATATATATATATATATATATATATATATATATATATATATATATATGAAGCTTAAAAGCTACGATTTTAAAGATTTATTCAATAACATAAATTTAAAGGATCTGTTTGAGATCATGGTCGAAACATTTCATGAATACAATTTGCATCTATTTATCAACATCAATAGTTACGAAAACCTCATCAAATTCGTTTTATATGAAAACTTACTTTACAACGGAGATTCATTCTATCAACAAATTCAAGGTATTCCCATGGGGGGTGGCTGTTCCTCCATGTTGGCTGATATCTATTTGAATAAGTATGAGATCGGAACTCATTATCTAAATGAAATTCCCTATTTCAGATTTGTGGACGATGTGCTTATTGGAAATTTTGAAAGTAATTATCAATTTAACTTCAACTTTTATCCCGCAAATTTGGAATTGATCGAAACAAAACAAGTGAAGAAAGAAATAACAGAGTTTTTAGATATAAGCATTTATTACGACAACAAAGAAAGTATTTGCTTTAAAATGTATGATAAAAGAAAGACCTTTGATGTCAGCATAAACTATATCATCAGCTGGAATTCCAACTTGAGTATAGGCGTACTACGTAACTTAATACTCAATCATCTTAACAGGATTAAAAGATTAAATACAACCAAGACCGAACGCATTATATGCGAACGTAATTTGGTATGTGAAGCGAAAAAACAGCTATATCCGTTACATTTCCTAAAGCATTATTATGAAAAATCATACAAAAAGTATGATCAGAACTTTTATGCAAAATTCTATGAACTATTATAGTTACGTCACGCTGGATGCAAAAAGATTAACTGTGACATGTATCTTAACCGTAACATGTTATAAGGACTTACAAGGACTTGCACGTAATGAAAAGTCAGTGCTGATAGGGATGTTATAGGTTGTTTAGACATTAGGCATCCAAGTAGTCTTGCTATTAGTATCGTTTCATGTTGGTGATCTGGGTTTTCAAGTACGTTTTTCAATGGATTGAATTTGGCTTTTTCAATGAATTGGATTTGCTTTTTCAGTGGATTGGATTTTGCTTTTCCAGCGTTGGTATATGGAGGACTGCTTCAGGCGAGTCAGGTTCCGGGAACGTTTCCTGGGATTAAAAGCGTGCTTCAACCGGGAACAAGGGGTCGTAATCCCCCTTAGCCGTTCGACTTCCTTGTAAGCATCCCCATCCGTGTTTTTACTTCTTTCATTTCTTATTCATTTGAATCCATATATATATATATATATATATATGTATATATATATATATATATATATATATATATATATATATATATATATATATATATATATATATATATATATATTGAAACCATTTTATTTATATGTTGCATTTGCGCAATAAAATAAATGTATTTTATTTCGTCATTTATTTTTAACACTTTACAACAAAGTTGAAAAGTGTTTATGACTTTGTTCATTCTGTCTGTCTGTCTGTCTGTCCGTTAGCACGATAACTGCCGTAAAAATGACTTAATCAAAATAAAATTTTAGTATGTTGTTCAGACGGTCTGTAGGACCTATGGGAATATAAATGAATAATATCACACAATTAGTTTTGGATTGAACCCGGGTTGAAAAAATGAAATACATTGAGCCCTATGGGACCTAATTTTTCTAACATTTTTTAAGCGGATTTAAAATTCACAAATTGCTTTGCACATTTGCAAATTTTAGGTAATAGTCAAATTGTTCCATAAAATATATAAAAAAAAATTCAGCTAAATATATTCAGTAGTTTTTTAAATAAAAATTAAAATAATAATTACACATCTTATATGAAACGCTCACGTGACCATGATATGAAACGATCACATGACCCACTTCAAAATGAGATATGGCATCCATCTTGTTTCAAATTCGTGATTTTTTAAAGTTCTTTTTAATTCATATTGAGTGTTGTATCCATCCTAAAACTACTTTATTTCTGCTTAAATTCTGTGCATCTACATACTAAAACAACACAATAACAATATATTTGAGTTTAAATTCCCATTCAAATTTGATTATTTCTACAATTAAGCCTATTTTTCACCTATGTAAAATGTAAACAGCAAAATATGTAGAATGAGTTGTATTAGAATTACTGTATTTCTTTAACACAAAATAATTCAGTCCATGGAGTCTGCATGGCTGATATGAATGAAATATTAATTGATTTTATAAACAGAAGGACGATATTTTTCGATGAAGTTTTAAGCATAAAGTTTATGAATTGTAGCTCCATGGTCTTAATTTTTAAATAAAATAAATTATTATAGTATTCCTGATGAATGAAATGAATGAAAACCTGCTTTTATAGAGAGATCCAGGCGTGTTATTTTTTCTATGACGTCATTTGAATTAATTTCAGTTGTTTTCGATGAAGTTTTCAAATATAATAAATTATCGTGGTATTATGATAATTCTAAAATTATTACCGAGTAATATATAATATTTTACAGATGTTTAAACCAGGCAATTTATATTTCAATGCCGTCATTTGAATGAAGTTCATTTTTTTCGATGATGGTTTAAGTTTTCAAATATAATAAATCAATGTAGTATTGTGATAAGTTTTAAAATATTACCGAGGAATGTATTGCATTTTAGACATGTTTAAATAAAATTGCATTGAAGTTGGAAATTGTTTCATAATCAATGCTTTAAGCATGATTGATCTTTCTTGTTACTTAATATCTTTAGTATTTTTAACTATTCATATTTGCAAAGTATCCTCAATTCTTTCAGTATACTCCGGTATTTATGACACTTTTATTTGCAATCTATTCAAATTTATGCTGCATTTGTGCTAAATTTTGTAATAGAATTTGTTGTTAAATTTTTAATTCTACTTTCGTCCAATGATAATAGAAAAATTCTGATGCTCGCACTCTCCTTCATTTTTCTAGGTTATTTTTATTTGTAAAGCATTTTCTAATGTTGGGGTTTTTTGAGTTGAAACTTCTCCCTATTCTTTCATTGGATTTTCAAGCTTTTATTATATATATATATATATATATATATATATATAAATATATATATATATATATATATATATATATATGTATGTATGTTTCAAAAAGAACAATGCGTGGAAAAAAGCCGCTGCAGGGATATACGAAAAGGCCTAGGGGGATTGTGACCCCTAGTTCCAGGTTATAGTCGACTTTTACTCCATAGGAAACACTTCCGGAGCCGATATATGCCTGATGTTTGTATCAATATTACTTGCTTTTCACTTGCTTCTCAGGTTATCGATGTGTACAGCCTTTTGGCTTTCTTATACATATATATTTGGAAACAATGTAAAAACTGGATTTTCGCAATTAAAAAACAGCAATTAAATATGGTATATAACCTTTTTCTAAGTACTGCATTTGATAATGCTCATTTTACACATTTATTCTATGATTTGCTCATTACCAGAAGTAAAAATCTTAATAGTTATTTATATGTCACAGACTTAATCTTTAATGACGAATCAAAACAAAATACTAAAATAAATGAATATTGTACCTTGAATTTTACTAATTCTGTATTAAATAATCTGAAGATAAATAATTTTTTGAAATCGGTTTCCAATTACTTTCCAGTCAAACATGTAAATCCTAAAATTGCATATAAATATGATAAACCGCTAGGACGTTATATTTTCAACTATAATCGAATTGCCAAATCAGTAGATATTAATCAAAACTATGAATTGGATAAAGAGTCATATTGCCACTGTCATTTAGAAAAATACAAAGACTTCGTAGATAAACACCATGGGCATGTTATAACGGGAAATCTAAATATTATTAATTATGATGCACTAAGATCACTGATGTTACTGGGTACTAAGTACCGCATACCTACTAAATTTAAACATAAATTAATATGTAAAGGTTTATTTCTTGACTTAAATAAATTTATCTATAAAATCAGTTATAAATATCAAATCCCTGTAGAAGCCTTTAAACTTTGGAGAGTCTTAATAGAGCAATACTTAAATCATTATATATATAATCAGAAAATTAATAATTCATATAAACTTAATTCAATTAAAAATGATATTAAAGAAATACAAAATGATTTTGTCATTACATATGTCGATAAGGCAAGTGGAAACTACTCAATTATATGTAAATATTATTATAAAAATACCCTTCAGTCACACTTACTTAATAATCATATCTATAATTTACATAAAACTAACCTTAAAATCTTATAAAAAAGAATATCAGCCAAATATAAGCAAATCCATCTAAAAAATAGTTGTAATAACATTCCATATATTGTTTTAGTACCCAAGTTTCATAAATCCCCTGTTGCTTTTCGAACCATTACCAGTGGGCATAATTCTTACATTACTAATGCTGGAAAATTATTATTAAAGATATTACATGAAGTATCCTCGGCAGATGAAATCTCAAATAATTGTCATATTGTAAAAAACAGTTTTGAAGTAGTTAAGAAATTGAAAACTCTTACTAATATTCGTAGTATTTATACCTTTGATTTCAAAGATTTGTTTAATAATATTAATATAGATGATCTGTATAGAATTATTTTAGGAATTTTTGAAAAATATAATATCAACCTAAAATATTCAAATTTTCTTTTTAAAAAATTACTTAACTTCACTCTTTATGAGAATAATATTCAACATGGTGGTACTATTTTTAAACAACAGGTTGGTATCCCACAAGGGGGGTGTGCCTCATCATTGTTAGCTAATCTGTATTTATTCTTCTATGAAAAAAACATTAATCCAAGCTTGCATAATATGCACATGTTTAGATATATAGATGACATTTTATGTGTATCCCCAAATAATAATATCCCTATAGTATTAAACTTTTATCCAAAAAATTAACAATTAAATGCAAGTAATAATGACACAAATGTTGCAAACTTTTTAGATTTAAATTTAAATTTACAAAATTGTAATATGGTTATAAACTTGTATGATAAAAGACAGGATTTTAAATTTAATACATCAAAAATTCAACATTTTGACTCTTGTCTGCATATATCTGTATTTAGAAATATTATAATAAACCAGGCTCTTAGAATCAATAAAATTTGTGATGAATATTATAGATTAGCGCACTTTATGGAATTATTGAGTACAGCGACTAATAATGCATATCCCCCCAATTTTGTTATTAAAATTATCAACTCAGTGTATCAAATTTCACTCGATAGCATCCTAGACAACATTCCCAATTATAGTGACTAACATACAGGAGAGAGAGAGAGAAAATATATATATATATATATATATATATATATATATATATATGTATGTATATATATATATATATATATATATATATATGTATATATGTGTGTATGTTATATATGATTATTTATTAATTATATAAATAAATAAAAATGAAAAATAATAAACTAAGTCAAAAACATTAGAAAAATAAAAAAATCGGAAAATAAGATGCATTAACATTAATGTTTTGAATTTTATTTTCGCAAAAAAATGTAACTTTTGTCAGTATTGAAACTACGTTTTGAGCGCCCTTATAATGGTGTATAGTGGCATTCTCGATTATCCAGTTTTCCTATGAATTACTTGTTTAGTAGGATTTTTCATCTATGAATCATATTCATATTCAGTTCTGCATGTTTGGGAAGTTGTATTCTGAATTGCTTGTCCAGTCTCCAGCTTAGACTCACTGGACGGGTTTGGGAGTATTTCCGTGAACGTTCGTACTGACTCCCTGGTAGAATTTCGACTTGTTCATTCCGGTGCTTCTAGATTAAGCTGTTGAGGTTGATCGTGTATACACGTGGTAGAAGTGGAAGGGTTCAGGCCGCATGGTAATACAATTTTCTTAATGTTTCATTTTTTCATTTTTTGATGCCTGTAGTCTGAGTTTAAGCATTTATAGTAATGTACTATTGCTTAATCTGAAACAGGCATTTGTTTGGGTTAATTAGAATTAAATACTCAGACCTGAAGATGAATTTAATTCTGATTAATCATCGAATTTGGGAAGGTTCTGTTCTTTTCTCTTATCGGCTTTATGGCCGTTAATTTGCTTCTATGGTGATGTTAATATTACTTGAATTGTATTTTTATTTTTTTTATTTTTACATAATTCTTATTATTACATTTCAAATATATATATGTATATATATATATATAATATATATATATATATATATATATATATATATAAATATATATATATATATATATATATATATATATATATATATATATATATATATATATATATATATATATATATATATATATATATATATATATATGTATATACAGCAATATAAATCTCGAACAATACATATCCATATATTCTTGTTTGAGAGTCACTGTGAAGAAACTAACTACAACAGAGAGTTTCATAAAAGCTAAAAAGTGTCGAGCATCCATCATTATCATTTGTTGTTGTTGAGACCCAGGCCATCCGACCTATCAGACAGGTGTAAGGTAACCATCATTACCCGTGTACCATGATTTCATAATCATTGTCATTCGTCGCCACTGTGTAGGCGATGGACGAAAATTCTTAAAGCAAGGGTTTTATAATTTCTGTGGTCGAAGTATTTGCTTTGAATCCAGTAACGATGCAGGCCAATATTTTAGCTCCGGCCAACGTTATGTAAAATTTTAAGAGTTTATGATCGTGAGGCGTCAAAAATTCCAGTCAAATTTCCCAAAATTGTTGATGAAAATATTGGGAAAACCATACATTTTTTACATAATAGTGTCATCTTAATTAGACAAATGTCGCTGTGCGTCAGGTGTTGAAAAATAGCTAATATGGATTCAAAATTCCTTTGTTTCTCATTTTCCGGAAATATTTTGCAAGTGTTGTCTTTTCCTATTGGCTGTATTCCAATGCCTTAACGATCGAAGCAACTAGTGTAAATAAAGCGTGTGAGATCTAAAATGATTGAGGGTGAATACACATTTAAAAAAATGTTTAAATAATGTAAATTTTGAATAATTTTTGTAATCCTATTTCGAGGAAATTAAATGAGTCATATTTAGAAAGTGTATTTAAAACCACGTTAAAAAAGTCAAACAGATACAATTAAAAGTTGACGGATAAGTGCGGTTCATAAAAAAATCTGGTAAGAACGAATTAGTTTGATTATTTTTAAAATTCTGAAGTATGCAACTCTAAAGCGTAGGTTATTCTTTAAATAAAAATTAGCATTAAAGCCCTTCATTTCTATGAACAGTACACACATTATAATTAACTAAATTACAACTTCAAATGTAGTTGAGTAAGCAGAATAAAGTACGTAAATAAAGTAAAGTAAGCAGAGTAAGTTGAACAAATAAAGTACAAATAAAGTAAAGTAAGCAGTCGCACATTTACGACATTTTTGTATTTCTTTCTTGGGTGTGCCCAAGCCTGGATTCGAACGCCCAGAAGAGCACTATATTATCCTGGCCAAAATGAAAATGACTTAACTAGAGAACCCAATATAGTATCGTCACCTATTGTGAAGAAAGGGAAATAAACGAGAAAAAAATATAAATTGAAGGAAATATGAAATTGAGAAGAAAACAAGAAAAAATAATTAAAATACAGAGTATTTGAACTCACTGAGGATGCAAGAGTACAATAATATCTTATGTACTCCAGCTAAGAACAAAAACGTTTTCTTGACATGTTTATAAATATTATTTTTATCAAATGTATTTATTAGTTAATGAAAAATCGGACACAGATATTGAATTGAACACAGCTTAGAATTTTTATTACAATTAATTGGAATAGTTTCGAAATACTGACGAGGATATTTTTTAATGAAGTGAAACATTATTATATTCATTTTAATGAGCCTAATTGGTTGAAAATATCGCTAGGAAAAAGTGTCTCTGAAATTTTAATTATATTATTTTAAATCTTTCCTTTTTATCAATCTCGTTGATAATTATTTTTCCCTTTTTTTTTCGATATTAATAGCACTAGAAATTTGAGAACTTCGTTTTGTTTTATTCAGATCATTAGTTTCATCAATTAAAATTATTGAACATTAAAAACTGTGAAGTTTCTAAAAGATATTCTCCTTGGTGTAAAAATGTGCTAATTTCGATTATTAATTCAAATATATTCCTTCAACATATAAGCACAGTAAAGCACCACGATAAGCAGAAACAGAATATAGTGAAATAATAAAATGTAATGCATTCTAAAGTGTATCTAAATGTGATTAGGAAAACTCTGAAATATGAATGTAAATGAGAATGTTGTTTTGTGTGGTTAATTTCATTTTGATATAATATTCTTTATATAATTTCACATTACCAAGTTGAAAACTGTGAGACCAGAAATAGATCTCACACTTTGGTGAGACTGTTTTATGTAAAATATTTATTGATCTGAAACTTCGACAATACTTCCAGTCTGGATGACGCCAAGGTTTACGACATGTGAACCCAGAGGTCAGAAAACCATAAATTTAGGGGTGTGAAGACAGAAGAGGGATCAAACTCTTAAGAAAATGTGAAGTTACGACATTGGAGTGGTCTCACATGTTCCCGCGGCCGAAATAATATAATTAGCTGTGTAATGAATTTAATAAGTATTTTATGTTGTTAATAAATGTTTTATTGTTAAAGTTAAAGTGGTGTAATCCATTTAGTAGCATATTAATTAATAATTCTTTTACAGAGCTCGCGCGAAAGTTAAATAATTGGATGGTTTTATATAGCGGCACAACAAAGCAATGTACAATAATAATAAGTCCACTAATACGAGTAATTTAAGACCATGCCAATTTAGCAGTAATATACTACGTAAATCTCAAACTGCTGCTAAAGAAATAAAACAAAAATAACTTCTTCAAAGTAGTTTACAACACAAAAATTATAGTGTCGACTGGTTTCAAAGGCAAGAAAAAGCCAACAAATAGAGCCTTAAAAAATCTACTCTATTATTTTTGTGTTGTACGCTGTTTTAATGAAATTATTTTAGTTTTAATGAGCAACTAGTTATGAACACAGAGTATAAGATGGTTATTATATCTCAGTGATCTGTCATATTTAAGGCAGTATTAAATGTTTTGAACTTGAAATATCTTTAACCCAACGCTATAAGCTCGTCTGCCAAGTTGTTTATATATGGAATCAAACACGATATTTCCAAGTTAGAGATTTCGCATTCAGCGTATATAAATAACCTTGAACGAACATGAAGAACGAGCACTCTCTAAAAATTGTATATATACTGTGTAACTGCACTACGGTGTTGAATCAGTTTGGTCAGTCCACTATATTCGACGATAATTAATCTTAAACACAAACAATTTTTCTGAAACTTTTAAATTTGATGTAGATCAAACTCGTAAAATTGGTAAATTTTACCTAAATTGCAAAGGAGAAGTGGCCTGTAACTGCTGCATTATTTCTACAACCTTTTTATTAAAAAGAAAAAAGTATTATATATTAAAATGAAACGCTTGAGACTCAAATTATGCTTATATGTTGGTATGTCCCCCTTATTCGTAAGCCAATAATTGGCTATGACCTGGTGATGTTTTTTAAATGCTCGATCCGAAGAGTTTACGAAAAATTTAAAAGTGACTTGAAAAATTCAATAGATTTTTAAATATTTATGAAAACTTCTAAAAGAGGGGGAAGATTGATCTCCTCCGCAAAAACGAATCGCCAAATGGGATCCAAGGTGTTTTGAGGGGAGCTGAAAAGACCGAATTAAAAAAAAAAGTCGACAGTTTTTTAGAGGCAGACAAATTCCAAAAATTTCGGAAAAGAGCGAAGACCCTGTCTAAAAATCTAAATCACACCTCACTTTAAGTTTTATTTAAGTGAAACTAAGAGTTTAACTGGAATGTGGTTGAACTCAAAATTCTTATGCCGGAATTCTGTTTTTTTTTTCAAATATTATAGAAATAAAATTGAAAAATCAGTATCGAGGGTCCAAATTATTACAACTACAGCATATTCCCCACCACTTTAAAAGACTTCAAATTTTTTTTCAATTGATAACATACTTGACAACGTAAATTGCTGAAAGAACTTATATCGTGCCTATTTTTTCACAGCAATGATTGAAACTATTACGTCTCTTGCTCATTGAGCACCAAATTAACCCTTTTAAGCATAACTACGCCAAATTTGTCTTATGCTGCCATGTTAAGGAACATTTATTCTTGGGAGTTCCGGGGGTTGATGAGCGTCAGCAAATAAGGAGAGGAACCCCAACGGGTGTATTACACCTGCTTAACAGGCATTATCAAAGAGTTCGTGAAGTGAACTTTGGCAATTAGTGAAATGGAGGTGTAACCAAAGTTCGGGAGTTTGCGAGCATTGGTGCATAGATCCGGACAGTTGTGTTTACAGACCGAATTGAAAGAGCTAATGAATAAATCTCCGGAACTTGGTAAGCTAGTTTCCCGAGTTCATTGAGCCCCAGCGAGTAGGATGCGAATCTCCCCGTCTAGCAAAGCGAGTTATGGGACATATTAACGAGCAAGGTATGGAACGACTTAGTGTAAGAGAATTTTTGTTTTTCAATGGCAAGAAAATATATTCCGATAATTAAGTTAAAATATCTCTTCTTTTATTTTGAGTCATACGAATACATAAGCTTAGAACATAAAATTTCCAAAAATTAAGCTAGGAACATAAAATTCCCACTTATATAGCCTACTTCATCATTTAAGATAATACCGTCTTTAGTTCGTGAAATATTATGACACCTTTTAAATTGAATTTAAAACTAAAGCTTTATATCTTCATTAATATTCTTAACATGGTTTTGAAATCCTTTGTTATCCGACGAGGATATTTTACCGAACATTAACAAGATATTATTTCTTATTTATTAATGATGGGTGTAATTTACCGAATGCAACACTAACCAAGATACTTTCTCCATCTTTTAATTATATTATTCTAAATTTTTCGTTTTTGGCAATGTCGCAGTATTTTTTCAGGCATAATATCATTAGAATTTGGGATTATTTATTTTCTTTCGACTTATTACTTCCATTAATTAAAATGACTGTAATTTAAGATATATGGGGTTTTTGAAAACAGTTTCCTAGATTTAAAAATGTTTAAACAATGAGTGCCGATTTCAATATTTTCTTTTAAAATATATGCACACACAAAACACCACGATTAACTCGAAATCGAATATAATACGAAAAGTACATAGATGTCATTAATTCCAAAATGTGTCTAAACACGTTTAAAAAATCGTGAAACTCAAATTTCAGTCAATGTGCCGAATCAGAATATATATATATATTGAAAAAGTATTTATCTGTGCTGCAGCTTAAGCACATAAGCTGTCTGTAGTGCATATTATTTGAATAATTATTAAAATGGAAAGATCGAGACACATTAATTCCCATATGATGTTTATGTTTACTTTGACAAAATATATTTTACAGAATTTATATAACCTTTTTCGAAACAACTAAATAATGGACATTTATGCAGACTTAGATTAAGTGAGTTATCATATTGAAGTGAATGCTCATAAGTCAGCATTACACTCATTAAACTAGAGGCGTCTTTAGCCCAACGTTGTAATGTTCGCCTACTACACTTTGGACCTGGGTTTGAACACAGGACTAACAAAGTGGTAATTTCGCATTCACTTTTCAATATAATCTTTAACGAAAAAACAAGAATTCTTCAATGTCTATTATTTTCAATTATTCATTTTTATTTTTAATTTATATATGTATTGTAAAATTATAACTTCTACATTCCGCAGAAGAGGGTGCCAGGGGAAAGTTAATTATTATTTTTTATCCATTATCCAGGTAGTCCAGCTTAATCAAAGGATGCAGAGCAGTTACAAGAGAACCATCAAGACACAGTTGTTTGAAGGATTAAAAAATCATCTGGTATTTCTTTATAGATTTCGTGATTTGCAATACAATTCAACGCAAGAACAACTAACTCATTAAGGCCTCATGACTGCTCTTATTATCCAACTCAAAATTTGTACGTATTATTTACAACCTATTTGTTCAAATATCGACAACAGTCACTGGGATAGGGTGTACTTTATTGAACGCTTTCGGTATTAAATGTCAGTATTATAAATATTGACATGGGGATGTCTTTAGCTGAATGCTATAATGCTCTCCAACACATTTTGGATATCGATTCAAAGTTAGGCACTTCTAAATTGAC
This sequence comes from Amaurobius ferox, assembly GCA_951213105.1. NCBI lineage: Eukaryota > Metazoa > Arthropoda > Arachnida > Araneae > Amaurobiidae > Amaurobius > Amaurobius ferox. Next base: position 80,535,114 of record OX578148.1, read on the forward strand.
CATTTTGTGTCCACACTACATTATTATGACATTACTATGAAGATATGAAATAAGGATTTCTTCTTCTTCTTCGACCCAGACTGTCTGACCTACCAGAAGGTGTTGAAGCCCCAGACCGCCCGACTCATCCGAAGATACGAGCTGCTGTTTAGACGACCGGCTGCCAAAAGGTGTAAGGTATCTGTTTGGACGGTCTGACGTGTGACCCAATTTAGACAGGAACTCAGTGAGCGTGGCTCCATAAGGACCCTTAGTCTACCACCAACCTGTCGGAAGGACGTACGAATCCACATATTTAACGTGTCCGTTCTCCCCGTGAATCGGAGACAGTTTGGGTAGACCGGGAATCGAACTCGGTTGGTCTGAGTTCAATCCCAGCGCGTTAACCATTGGGCTGTCTAGTCCCGAAACAAAGATTTGAAGTTTGCATAAGATACTAAAAGAATCAGGGTTATGAATTTTCCATACCATATTAATTTTCTGAAATCATTAAGAAAATATTGTGCACCCTTCTAACTTTTTATTGTTTTCTGCATAAACAACTAAATGCTTTCCATATCACAAGCATGCTGTTGTTGTTGAGACCCAGACCGTCCAATCTACCAGAAAGGTGTAAAGTAACTGTTTGGACGGCCTGGAAGAGCCACCCAATTTAGACCGGAACCCAGTGGGGGAGGCATCCACAGGGACCGTACCCTTCTTCCACTACCAACAATCTCTTGGAAGGACTGAGGTTCCTGATCCAAACGATTGAATTCACAAACGAAGTCCTAGTTTAGGTGTAATTTACTTAGGTTCTATTTCAGCATGAGGGTAGACTTTCATAGGGATTTTAAATATATGGTCAAGTTCGGTGAATTGCTTAATGAAATGAAATATTTTCAGTTAACCGGGTATCAAAAGTTGCCAACTGGCTGATCATTGAAATAGAAAATGGAGCTTACTAATATATATATAAATATTTCATAAAATAATATGTTTTACATTCTACAGTACTATGTTTTCTACGGTATGTATTCTACAGTATGTATTCTACAGTACTGTTTTATATTCTACAGTACTTGAAGATAAAAATATCTGCCAAAGATATTTCACATGGATTTATTTTAAATACGAGACAATTGTTAATGAGCTTTATTAATACGGATATTATTCAGTTTTTTATATCCTCAAGCTAAGAACATCAAAGTTTCAATTTTACAGTTATAAACATCATATAAAAGACTGTATGTTTCATTTGGCGAAATATTACGAAATGTATTGGATTGCATTTTAAACTAATTATTAAAATTGTTATTAATACTAACGTAATTCAATCTTTTATATCCCAAGCAAAGAATATAAAATTTCCACTCATACATTTATTAACATCATTCAAAAGATTGTATTTTTATTTGACGGAATATTACGAAATATTTTAGAGTGCATTTGAAACTAATATCGTTATTAATACTAACATAATTCAGTGTTTCGTATCGCAATCTAAGAACACGTTTCATCATGCAGTCATTATTTGAAAAACTATATTTTTTATTTGATGGAATATTACAAAATTTAGATTTCATTTTAAACTACATCTTTAAATTGTGATTAATACTAGCGTAATTCGGTCTTTTACATATCCTCGAGTTAGGAACACAAAAGTTTGACTCATACAGTCATACACATCATTTAAAAGACTATATTTTTTATTTGATGGAATATTACGAAATTTTTTAGATTGTATTTAAAACTAAATATTTAAATCGTGTTTAATACGAATGTTAATCTGTCTTGAATAACCTCAAGCCAAGAACACAAAATTTTGACTTATACATTTATAAATATCAGTTAAAAGACTTTTATATTTGATGGAATATTACGAAATATTACGAAATATTTTAGATGGAATTTTAAACAAAAATCTTTTAACAAAATCTTAAATCTTATCTATCTCATTCATTTTTACAACTGACACTTTATGTAAAGCTGAAGAACTTGATTTTATTTCACAAGTTTGTATTTTACCGAATTATGTATAGGGGAAAGGATTGTGTAGGGGCATACATACGAATTCGAAGTTTCGACGGAAATGTCCGTTTTAAGCATCCTTGAATTCCGAATACTATGGATTTGAAGTAATACCTACGTATGTGTATGGACGAGGGTGGTTCAAAAAGTAAGGTAAGAAGTCTTCTGAGAGAAAAGGTTTATTCACGAAATCAAAGAGATACATAAAGTAAGCAAGGCACTGGTACATATTATTTTTCCACATAGTCACCATGGTTATAGAAATATTTGTTCCATCGGTAAACCAATCTATCGAGGCCGGCATAGAAGAAATCAGGGTCCAAGTCTCGGAGCCACTCAACGACGGCTTCCTGAACTTCGGCATCAGTTGGGAAATGGCGACCTGCCAGGTCCTTCTTCAACGGTCCGAAGAGATGAAAATCGGTTGGTGCGAGATCCAGGCAGTAGGATGGGTGTTCCAGTACATTCCATCGTAAACGCTGTACCAAATCACGTGTAACCGAGGCCGTATGCGATCGGGCCTTGTCGTGCAACAACACGACACCTTATCTAGACATGGAATTTAACTTGCACACCGAATTTGTGCACCAGTGAGAGCTATTGTTACCTTACTTTTTGAACCACCTACGTATTTTAGTGCGTGTGTGTACATGTGTGCGCATTAATGTGTGTGTATGTATGTTGATGTGTGGATCTGTGAGTCTTTGGTTCAGATATCTCATTAACGAATGACACAATTTAAAAGTGATTTTGCACGATTATTACAGTCAGTGAATACTGAAACTGTACTGATTTTAAACGCAACCGATTGTTCGGAAAACACCCAATGTTTGAATAAAATTTTGAAAAAATCATTAAAGTATTAAGACATCCAATACTGTTAAATAAATAATCATTTTAGCTTTGATTTCTCATAAAAATGCATGAAATAAATTTTAGAACGCTAGCCTGAACCATTCTAGAGATTAAGCTAAATTTTCGAATGTATTCATGAATTTTTTAAAAATCAATACCGCAAACACTGTTAAATACTGTTCATTATATCATATGTAATGTTCATTGGAAAACAAATAGCACACATTTTAGAAAGGTAGCAAGAACGGCATATTTTTCATATATTTAAAAAAATTCACAAAAATGGAAAAACCAGTTTTTCTTATCATATATGTTCACTTTCTATATGCAATAGTATGCAACAAATCTGTCAATATCATTCTCGTGAATCTAGTTCTTTTCATTCGGGAGAGAAGTTGCTTTTTGCAATAGTTTTGAATTTTGACGCCAAAGAGTTCGAAAATAATTATTTATTTCAGTAGATATTAATTACATGTCAATTGCATTTTAATGAAACATTTAAAAAGTAAGGATGAATAAGCCTATCTATTTGAATTATCCAAAATCACCAAGAGTTTTAAAAGTGTCTCTGCCAGTAGATCGGATAAATTAAAATAGTCTGCATATATATATATATATATGTATATATATATATATATATATATATCACATTTTATGGAATTATTGAGTACAGCGACTAATAATGCATATCCTCTTAAATTTGTTATTAAAATTATCAACTCAGTGTATCAATTTCCACTCGATAATATCCATAATATCCAAGACTACTTTCCCAATTATAGTGGCTAACAAAAAAAAGGATATATATATATATATATATATATATATATATATATATATATATATATATATATATATATAATTATTTATTAATTATATAAATAAATAAAAATGAAAAATAATAAGATAAGTAAAAAAATTATAAAAATTTAAAAAATCGGAAAATAAGATGCATTAATATTAATGTTTTGAGTTTTATTTTCGCTGAAAATTGTAACTTTGGCCAGTTTGAAACTACGATTTGAGAGCCCTTATAATGGTGTATAGTGGCATTCTCGTTTATCTATTTCTTCTATGAATCACTTGTTTAGTAAGAATTTACATCTTTGCTCCATGTTCATAGTTTGAATTGCTTCTACGGGTAATTGTCCTGTCACCTGCTCTGACTCACTGGACGGGTCTGGGAGGGTTGCTGTGAACGTTCGTACCGTCTTCCTGGTTGTATTTCGACAAGTTCATTCCGGTGCTTCCAGATAATTTATTCTGCTGAGGTTGATCGCGTATACACGTGGTGAAAGAAAAAGGGTTCATGCCACATGGTAATACAAATTTCCTCATTGTTTCTTCATCTTTTCATATTTTGATGCCTGTAGTCTGAGTTTGAGCATTTATAGTAATGTACTATTGCTCAATCTGAAACAGGCATTTGTTTGGGTTAATTATAATTAAATACTCAGACCTGAAGATGAATTTAATTCAGATTAATCATTGAATTTGGGCCGATGCTGTTCTTTTCTCTTATCGGCAATATGGCCGTGGTATTGCTTGTATGGTGATGTTAATATTACTTGAATTTTTATTATTACATTTTTCTAATATATATATATATATATATATATATATATATATATATATATATATATATATATATATATATATACAGTGCATAGAAAATTATTATTTATAAAGATATTATGATCTAACAAGCAATCATAACAAACTTTAAAGTACTTTACTATGAAAAATGCTCAATTATCTTAAACCCACAGGGCGAAGACATCAAATATTTATCGGACTCTCGCATGCAAGAATTTAAAAGTATTTTCCATAAAAGAATTAAAACACTTTTTGAATTGAAATTCCAACATTGACATTTTATCTTTATTGATGTTAATTAATACTTTTCAAAATCTCTTCGTTATATGGTATGTGGCTATTTTTTATAATAAACTAAAACAGTATCATATTTAAATTAATGATCTGGTTAATTTCCTGAAAGTGATAGGAACTAGGATTTTACACTTTAGTTTTAATTTGTGCTTTTTTATCCTTTCGACTTATCCGACTGGTAGTTAATTTAGTAATGATGTTATTAGCATTTGAAATTAAAGGACTTTTCTTTACTTTTCTTTTTGATAAGTTTTGCAGTTTATTACCTTTATATTGTAAGAAATTAAGAAATAGTTATTATGAAAACAAATTTTCTTGATTATTGCTGGAAATTAAAAAGAGTTATGAAAGCAAATTAATAAATCTTCGTATAAAGCAATATACAATTCAAAATTAATGCTGTCAATGGGTTACGAAGGTAAAATAAGCCATCTTTGTCAGAACTAGTAAGAAACGCTACATACACTCACCGAAGCAAGTTCGGAAACTGCCGGTAAATTTGGAAACGTGACAAAACAAGGAAAGGGTAGCCAACGACGAAAAGAGATAATGGAGGTAAGAACAATGGAAAGGAACTAGTAGCCTAGTGCTATAAATGAACAGCAAAAACCTTAACGGAATTTGAACGTCCAGTAAAAAATTCGAAGCAATTGTTCAGTGAGTAAAGCTACAAATCTGTCTTACTATAAATTAAAAAAATAATATAACCTGTTTCGGAAGTCACGTAATCCGTTCAAACCAATAGTAAAAAATCGACGGTAACCCCACTCCGATGGAACCGAAATAGTTTTGCTTGAATAACATTTTGTAAAATAAAACTCAACTTTTGTATAATCGAGAAAGGAAGAACTTGATCCAAAATTTGATTATATACACTTGTAGGGCTTTCAAAGATCTATAAATTCTTGTTCATTTTCATAGCTATCACTTTTATCTTTTAACATATATGCATTACAAACTTAAATAAATTCATAATTGGCAAGACTATAAGAGCAACTATAAGAACTTATTTAAAAAATAAATAAATATAAATTTAACAGCTAAATTTCCTCATACATATTTTGTCGCTTACTATTTATATCTATCTTTTGTAGTTTCAAAGATATTTCGAATGAAAATATGGTAAATGAAAATAAAACTCATTCGGACAGATATATTCTTAAGTTTCTTTTTCAAACAAATAAATCTCGATCCAAAATCGAATTATATACACTCTTGTAATACTTTTAAGAAATTACAAAGTCTTGGTTATATAGATAGCTGTTCAAAGTTCTTGCCTTTAGTCATTGTTCAAAGCTAGCTCTTTTAATTTTGGAGTTATTACTACGATAAATTTGAAAAACGGAGAATGTCCAATCTTTTTCAACTTAACAAACATTTTTTAAAGATAATTTTAAAATATTAAAAATATATTTATATATTTATAATTTGGAACCTATATTATTTGCATTTTTATCTTCACTCTTTTGCAAAAAAAAAAGCCAAATATCATGAAGAAAGTGACTGTTTTTATAGAAATTAAATATGCGTACAGCTCATACACAGGTAATGCAATGATTACAAAATCAAGGTCGCAGGACCCATCAATGGTTAGCAATTGCGCATTGAATTTCCAAATCAGTAATTGGTGAAACCCACTTTGGCAGTAAAGCATGCTTGTATACGTCTACGCAAGGAGTGATACAGTTTCCTGATGTCATCCTGCGATACATTCTGCCAGGTATTCCTCAATTGTTGCTCCAGATCTGATCTGCTACATTTCGGGGTGCCCGAATCTGACAGCCTAGCATGCCCCATACATGCTCGATTGGCGAAAGGTCTGGTGACTTGAAGAAACAGTATCAACAGCACGGAGACAGTCCACATTTATGCGAACCGTATGTGGCGTGGCCTTATCTTGTTGGAAAATGTCCCCAGAATGACGTACTTTGAAAGGTAACGCAAACGACCGCAGGATTTCATCAAAACATCTGAGCTTTTAAAGTTGTACGCAGGGTGACTAGGGGTGACATGCTGTCTTAAAAGATAGCATCCTACACCATCACACCAGGGGTAATGTAGTAGGCTGTGTGCTTGTTCTTGTTGTTGCTGAGACCCAGACCGTCCGACCTACCAGAAAGGAGTAAGGTAACTGTTGGGACGGCCGGGAAGTGCTATCCAGTTTAGCCCGAAACCCAGTGGGGGAGGCATCCACAGGGACTGTACCCTCCTACCCCTACCAGCAACCTCTCGGAAGGACTTACGGACCTACATGTTTAACGTGATCATACTCCGCGTGAACACGGCGGCAGTTTCGGCAGTGACTGGAATCGAATCAGGGCCTACCGAATGCCATTCCCGAGCGCTAAACACTGGACTATCGCACCCATGGCTGTATGCCTGTGTAAAACAAAGGCTGATTGGGACCGCAGGCCCTGGCGCTTCCACACACATACCCGATGATCATCTGCTGAAAGACTGAAGCGTGATTCATCGCTGAACACTATGCGATGCCAGTCTGCTGGTAACCAAGATGCTCGGCTACGACACCACTCCAAAGGACTCTGTCGATATTGTGGGATTATGGGCCGACGTCTTAAAGGCCGCCGAGAGCCTGACTTCATCACAGCCAAGCGCCGTGAGATGGTAGAATGATGGTACGACCGTGAGATGGTGCGACCACTTGTGGTATGGAAGAGGCTATAGCACGATGGATGGCGGACAATGATGCCGTTGGACCTGTCGCACAATCATCCGAGCTTGCCTCGCATTCGTGCACCTTGGCCTTCCAGAGCCTTCATTCCGCCGATGAGTTCCTTGCATCAACCATTGCTGCCAGCATCTTTGCACAGCAGTGTCCGTTCGATGCAGGTGGCGGCATATTGCTTGGTATGACCAGCCAGCTTCACGCAGCCCGACTATACGGCCACTTTCGAATTCGTCTAATTACTTATAAGGTCTTTGGCAATGCCGTAACGGTATTATTGGTTGTGTCTCCAAGGAACTGTAACGACAATAACGAGCAAAGATAAACTGCACGCATTTTTAATCTGTTTTATAGGATGCTAGTTGCGCACTAGAAACGCACGCTTTAACCGAAGTTAACATGCATTGGCCTTGAAAATTTTGTCATATGTATACTTGGTATGAAGGAATTTGCATGAGAAATTTTGGATTGATCGGATTATTTTTTAGGTATGCTTCATTTTTTGTGCAAAAGAGTGTATTAGGTTCTTAGGTATACGCGTCCAAAGTATTTACATTTATCTTAACGCTCCGTCTTTCCGCCAGAAATCCCTTAACCATATATGTTATTAACATCGAAAAACGCAATCTAGCGTATCATCGGAACAGCTGTATGTTGTATTTTTATGTGTATGTGCGTAATAAATCTCAATACGCAAAAACTTGAACAGCGTATTGAGACAGTCAGTGTTCTTGAGGGATATGGGTGACTACGATTACACGTTCGAATAAACGAAAATATTTTTTATGTAAAATATTTTATTAAAATATTATCGAAACATATTAACTGTTCGTATAAATATTTAATTTTATCATTTCAAAAATTTCATGCTCTGGGGAATAGAGTACTTTTACATATTTAAGGCTTAACGAACTAATCTAAATGACTGACATTCAATAAATTTACAGAAGTAGAACATAAATTTAAGAATATTGCTTTTGGAGATTATATGAGCTAACTTCTTCAACAAGAACGATGGAAATTAACAAAAATTCGGAAATCAGATACCAATTACCGAAAAGAAAGGAAGCAAACTAGTATATCAAAAATTAAACCAGAGTTTACAAAGTAAAAATAAATAAATAAGTAAATAAATAAATAAATAAATCTGCAGTTGAAATAAGCCCCAACTCCCGTTAGTTTTTAAAATAATTGCTTGCTATTCAAAATATAACAATTAAAATTTGAGGCATATTTTTAAAGTAAAAGTGCATTAACATTCCATATGAGAATAATCTACTTAAACTCTACTGTTTTCTGGATAAAACCTAAAATATCAATACATAAGAAATATATTTTGTTTTTTATTTATATTCTAATTTACGTTAATTTCAATACCCAAGCAGTATATTTATATATTCACGAGGCGGCGGTTCTTGGACTCAGTTTCATTTCTTAGGATTGCAGCAGGCTACTATCACTACATCTTGTAACTGCTGTAACATTCACAGTGATAATTATTGCTGCTCTACTAAGTGAGTTGGCTGAATAGTATTATATGACATCTGAGTTAATTAGGAAAGCATTCATTTGGCGAAAATGTTTGAAATTCTGAAGCTGATAATGTGGTTGGTCGTTTCACATTACATTACTGCTCAAGGTTCTTTAACTTAAGTTTGGACACTCAGCCCGACAACGAATCAAAAAGTTGCCAGTTCAACATCGACGAGCACAGCATTTCGTAATTAGTGACGCCACGGACCAGGAAGGACGTAATTGCCAAAATATGATGTTTTCGCATTATTACAATTAAAAATCATTTGCTAATTTTGAAGTGGCAAAATTGAACATATCCCGAATTTTTTAATTAACTCATATTCGTGTATAACCAATTGTACTTGAGATATTTTAATTTATAGCTACAGCAGACTATTTTTTGTTTATTTTATAATTCACATTTTTATAGATTTTGATTCCATTTTAAACCATAGCAACATAGTTGTGCTTCAAATACCAAAATTGTCTGCTTCTAATCAAACTATTGTAAAGTAATGTAATAATTTACTGACATTTAGATTCATGTGTCTGTAAACGTTGAAAATAAGGCAACATACAGTTGAAATACTGTACTACGTCCACAATTTCTATGTTATCAGAATCATAAAATGTGATCTATTTTTATGCTTACATTTAAAACGGTTTTTGATATTTAGAATGTTTATTGAGAGTGCAAATGGCACATTCCGTGATCATTAGTCAGTTAATTCCTGCGAAATGTTGTTAGAAAAGGCTTTTTCCACATATACATTACAAATAAATTTTCGATTTTTAAAGTATATTGTTTCGAGTGTTCTTGTTATGGTGGTAGGGGAAATGTTAAAATAAAAAAAATGAAATCAAATATTTTTTTATGATGCGTTATGATAGATATACCGTAAAAAAGCGGGATTCAGAAAATAGACAAATGCATATATAATATTTTAGAATATTAGAAAAAGACATTTTCATATAAAAAGGAAAAAAAATAGTATTGTTTATTAAATTGTTTTATGGAAGCGTGTATAAAAACTGATTTATTTCTATGAACAATACTAATAAGACTAATAAGTCGTTAAATTCGTTGAAAGTAAGACTAATGAGAGAAGCTATCTTTATATTTTAATTATCGCATTTTGCAGCCTTCAATTTCGTCAGGCTCCTAATTATTTTTTCTCATCATTAGTGTTAAAATAACGTGGATGTTTTCTTAATTTATTTTTGTTTTATAATAATTGGAGTTCTATTAATTAAAAAGTATTGAAATTGAAGATTTAAAGCTAATGTACTAATAAAATTGCGATATGCTAGTATTCTTTCTTAAGAAATACAAAGACAATAACCCACCTTTTAAATCTTTAGAATTTTATAGCTGTTACCTAAAAGTTGCTGAAAGTAAAACGTTATTTTTGGAGCCTTAAATAAAACGAATTATTCTTCATAAAATATTGTTTATTTTCAAACATCTTTTTTCGAAGCCATAATTCATTATTAAAAATTTTAAGTTCCATATGTCTTTCTTTCCAATCTATAACATCTGTTCTATTTTGGAAGCAGACTTCTTGTTTTTCACTGATATGCTATTCACTATCCTTTTATGATTTTAATTAAAATGTGTCATTATTGTAATCAATAAAATTCATATCCCTGTACATTCTAGTTGGTGTAATTTAAAGGCGTGAGACGCTGGTTCGGTTTTTAGGACATATTGGCTATTAGGTTTATTAAGAACATATTGGAATGGTTTCTTTCATATATGAATACTACCAATCACCAAATTCACCTAGTGTAGCGGTCATCTTCTTCTGATAGACAATACTTCTTTTGGATTATCATGGAATTCTCGTCTTGGATTTTTTTTTTTATATGGGATACTCACTATGAAGATTCCCCTTCTTCTAGCCTGAAGATAATTTTTATTCTTGCTCCTTCTCCCACAACTTGGTTGGCTAAAATACTTAAGACGGACCAGGCAGCTTTAGAGTCCTAGTTCTTCAGTATTCCATCACTTGACATCCCAGTTTCAGCAGTTTGACTGTATGTAGAAGCATTTATAGCTGGTATTGTAAATGTGTTTACATTTTTAACGTCTATTTCAGCTACCGAAAGTCTGACACTTTATGTCATCCAATCATATTTTCATAATTTTGACTTCTAGCCAGTACAGTTTATTAGCTCCTTTCTTCAACACATTCATCATTTTTGTTTATTAATTTTCATAATTATTAGTTGTTCTTTAATTATTTCACACATTACAAAAACATCTGTTTTGCGCCATCACAGCTAATAATAATCTTTTTACTTTCCTTATATACACAATGTATAAGGAAAGTATTGTGACGGGGTCGAAAATTCGAATTCGAGTCTTCGATAGGAGAGCGCGTTTCAAGCATCCCTGATCACGAATCGAACATTTTTGAAGTGATGTCTGTGTGTGTGTCAGTGAGACTGTGGAGACGATATCTCACGAACGAATGGAGCGAATCGAATGAAATTTGGAACAAAACTCACAATCCGTAAATACTGGAAGCTTATTGTTTTAAAACACAATCGAATGTTCAGAACCTTCCTAAATTTTCGAGTGAAATTTTGAAAAATTTTCAAAATCAAAACGTTTAATAAAGTTACGCAAATGGACATTTATTATGTAATTTTTCCTTAGGAAACGATTGACATAAACTTTAGAACGCTAGCATGGACCGTTCTTGAGATATTGCATATTTTTCAAATAAATTTATCACAAAATCCATAAATTAAAACAAAAATATTAACTGTTAAGGAACATGTTCACTTTTCATATGTAGTATCATGCGATAAATTTGGTGACATCATTCTCGTGGATCTAACTCGTTCCATTCATGAGAAAAGATACTTTGAGTAATACTTTTTTATTTGAACGCCAATAGTCATTTATTCATTTATCTGCTGTAAGAATAACTTATTTATCCATTCATAACGCTTGGAGAGATTTTGGTGACGAATTTAGCGGAATGTCGCCAACTTGGAGACATTTTTAAATGTTGCTAAATTAACGAAAATCTCGCTAAATGGGTAAAACTGACGTTAAATCAATGAAAATGACGACTAATTGAAGAAAATTTAATATCTTGGAAAGAATATAAGTATCTACTATAAGAATAACATTTTTTTAACTGTAAAAGTAGTAAATTCATTGCACTATATAAGGAAAGCCATGTGCTGCCCACATCAGATTTTTTTATATGCGACTTTAAAAAAATTCTATTCATTAATTCCGAATTTTGTATTTGATTAAAATTTCGGACTGTGAAATACAGTGGTAGAATGAATTTGAAAATAACACAGATGCTCCAGTAGCGAATTAATCCGTCTTTTACATTAAACCTATCTATATCCTGTATCCCATATCTCATCCCCACCTGTATCCTATATGCACAACTCATCTGTATCCCATATGGACAACTCATCTTGTTCCTTCGTGGATTTCGCATGAAACCAATAGTAGTTCGGACCTCATAAGTACATGGGGTTTAGATAATATACAGACATTTTTAGGCCGAGTATATGAATCACTTTCAATTTACATTGGATAGCACATATTTATCCTGTAATGGTATCATAAACGCAAACCCTCTCCTAGCTTATTTGATAACCTACTTATAGTCAATATGGACCATATGAGGTCCATATTGACTACAGATATCGTTTTTATACTTTCCTTATATACATAATGTATCAAGAAAGTATTGTGACGGGGGTCGAAAATTCGAAATCGAGTTTTCGACGGGAGAGCACGTTTCAAGCATCCCTGATCACGAATCAAACATTTTTGAAGTGATGTCTTGTGTGTGTGTGTGTGTGTGTGTGTGTGTATCAGTGGGTCTGTGGAGACGATAACTGACGAACGAATGGACCGATTTGAACCAAATTTGGTACAAAAACCACAATCCGTAAGTACTGGAAGCCTATTGTTTTTATACGCAATCGAATGTTCAGAACACCCCTAAATTTTCGAATGAAATTTTGAAAAAATCGTCAAAAAATCAAAACCACAAATAAAGTTACGCAAATAGACATTTCTTATGTAATTTTTCATTAGAAAACGATTGACAAAAATTTTAGAACGCTAACACGAGCCGTTTTTGAGATATTGTACATTTTTCAAAAAAAATACCAAAAAGTCATATAAAATAAAAAAAAAATTCCTATTGATAAACATGTTCACTTTTCATATGTAATACAACGCGATAAATTGGGTGACATCATTCTCGTAGATCTAGCTCGTTCCATTCATGAAAAAAGATACTTTGAGTAATACTTTTGTATTTGAACGCCAATAGTTATTTTTCTGTTGTAAGAACAACTTATTTCTTCGTCCATAACGCTTGGCGAAATTTTGGCGACAAATTAGGCGGAATGTTGCCAACTTGGCGACTTTTTGAAATGTTGCCAAATTAACGAAAATCTCGCCAAATGGATAAAAATGACGCTAAATCAATGAAAATGACGACTAATTGTCGAAAATTCAATGTCTTGGAAAGAATATTCGTATCTACTATAAGAGAAACCTATTTTTTTACTGTAAAAGTAGTAAATTCATTACATTATATAAGGAAAGTCATGTGTTGCCCACATCAGATTTTTTTCGATCATATTCACGTTCTTTGGAAATATTGTTTGTTTTAAGATTATAAATTTGAAATTTCACCTTCAACCTCTCTTCAGATCGTAATAGTAGATACCTGTAATATCAGCAAGAAAACATGCTACAATTTTTCAAATCTTTATGCCTGAAGAACTCTCTGGCTCAGATCCATTTTTGTGAAATTTAATGCCGTGTAGACGTGATAAGACTGAATTTGCCATGATGACAACTTGCTGGAAACAAAACAGGTTTTAATATTTTCCATGAACTTTTCATTTCCCATTGTCATGTAGAGCGGCATTCATCTTTTTTTTCCTAATTTATTTTCCTAATATATTCGATTTATAACATTTTTCCATAATTCGATATGCACTTTTGAAATGCGTATAAGAAACCCATCATAAATATGCTGTACTAATGCTGAATCCGGATACAAAGTCAATATAAACAAGACAGATCAATCATGCTTAAAGCATTGATTATGAAACACTTTTCAACTTCAATGCAATTTTATTTAAACATGTCTAAAATGCAATGCATTCCACGGTAATATTTTAAAACCAATCACCATACTACATTAATTTATTATATTTGAAAACTTCAACCTTCATCGAAAAAAATGAACTTCATTCAAATGACGGCACTGAAATATAAATTGCCTCGTTTAAACATCTCTAAAATGTGATACATTCGTTGGTAATAATTTTAGAATTATCATAATATTACGATAATTTATTATATTTGAAAATTTCATTGAAAACAACTGAAATTCATTCAGATGATGTCATTGAAAAAATAACACGCCTGGCTCTCTCTATAAAAGCAGCATTTCATTCATAAATAATTTCCCATTCATGTCATTCATCACAATACTATAATAATTTATTTTATTTAAAAATTAAGACCATGGAGCTACAAGTAATTAAACTCTATGCGTAAAACTTCATCGAAAAAAATCGTCCAGCTCTTTGTAAAATCAATGAATATTTCATTCATATCAGCTATGCAGACTCCATGAACTAAATGGTAATATTTTGCTGTTTACATTTTACATAGGTGAAAAATAGGCTTCGTTGTAGAAATAATCAAATTTGGAAGAGCATTTAAACTCAAATATATTGTCATTGCGTTGTTTCAGTATGAACATGCACAGAATTTAGGCAAAAATAAAGTGGTTTTAGGACGGATACATCACTCAATATGAATTAAAAAGAATTTTAAAAATCACGATTTTGGGAAGATGGATGCCATATGTCATTTTGAAGTGGATCACGTGATTTTTTCATATTATGGTCACGTGATCGCTTCATATAAGATGTGTAATTAATATTTTAATTTTTATCTAAAAAAACTACTGAATATATTTCGCTGAATTTTTTTTTATATTTTTTATGGAACAATTTGAATATTACCTAAAATTTTCGAAGTAATTTATGAATTTTAAATCTGCTTAAAAATTGTTTGAATAATTAGGTCCCATAGGGCTGAATGTACTTTATTTTTGCAACCTGGGTTCAATCTAAAACTAATTGGGTCATATTATTCATTTATATTCCCATAGGTCCTACAGACCGCCTGAACAACATACTAAAATTTCATTCTGATTAAGTCATTTTTACGGCAGTTATCGGGCTAACGGACAGACAGACAGAATGAACAAAGTCATAAACTTTTTTCAATTTTGTTGTAAAGTGTTAAAAACCTGATGTGGGCAGCACATGGCTTTCCCTGCAGACGTGAATTCATTATTTCTATATTTCTTTAAGAACTCATTAAATTGAGTTTAATTGCACAAAATAACACAAAATGTTCATTTTTAATTCAATTTCTGCATTTATTTGGTAATTGTTCATTTTTCTAAGGCGGCGTGACAAAAATGCAAAAAATCTTAAATATCGCGAGAACGGTTAATCCTAGAGTAATAGAGTTGTTCTTATTCTCTTCCTTGTCAAAAATTACGTATAAAATGAGCATGTAATTGATACATTTGAACATACGTAGTCTTTTTTTTAGATATTGGCGATTTTTGCGGGCCATTTCGTAAAAAAGGTCAAGTTGTTATTTTCCGAATCGTACCAAAATCTAATCAGCATCAGGGCATCCCACAAGTGATGTATCTACCAAACTTTGTGATATTTGGTCAAGTAGTATTTCAGCTAGAATGGATACATGAGATTTTTGCTGACCATTTCGCAAAAAAAGGCGGGCTCTTTTTTTTCGAATTGTACCAAAAACTAATCAGCACCAGGGTCACGCTCAAGAGTTTTACCTACCAAATTTTATGAAATTCGGTCCATTAGTTTTTGTGTTAGAGTGGTTAAATACATTGCACAGACAAACAGTCAGACACACACACACACAGACATACAGACAGACACACACACAGACGTCACGCTGAAAATGGTTTTTTCGTATTCTAGAGGTCGCGAAACGTGTAGATCCGTCGAAATCTCAAGTTACGATTTTCGGCATGATTCCAATATTTTCCATATACATTACCATATACTGCAGGGAAAGTAAAAAGTCAATCCATACCATTAAAATATTACATCGGAAAAACTATAGCTGAAATAAATTTTCAATGACATAAAAAATAAACAGTATTTAATTATAGGAATTAAGAACTCGATTTTAGAGAAGTTGGGGTTCGAACTTTGCTTATGTCATGTCTATTGCCAGGTAAACATTACACAATTTCCGTTGGTTTTGAAAAAATTACATACTAATTAAATTTTAGCAATTAAAATTTGGATAGTTCTTTAAACTATGCATTAAGGATACATTTGAACAGAATCTACATAAACTTTATTTTTTCTATGTGAAAATTAACAATTCCATACATAAAAAATATATTTTAGCTTTTATTAGTTTTTAATTCATTTTAATTTCTAATTTATTCCATACTTCATATTAATATAAACACCCTAGAGCATATACATTAATTTATTTCTCTTAAAATATTATATGCTTGTTAAAATTAATTTTAATTGCAAAATGAATTATTTCAGCTTTATATATTAACTATTTTCATTAACTAATGTTTACATAAAGAATTTAAATTAGTAAAAAGAGCACAGAACTTTAAATACAGAAGTGAGTTATAGTGAAATTCAGCAAAAGTAGATAAAATTTTATATATCTGAATTTGATCGTCAAATATACAAAATATATTGATGACACTAGCTGTTGCCATCTTGAAAAAACTTTAGAATAATTTAAAAAAAAATATTTAAAAATAATTTGGGTATGAAACAATAATTTGGGTAAAAAATCTGAATACAGATGCATATATTTTCCTATCCGATAATGATTACACTACAAGTTAAACTGTGTAATATTAATGTATGAAAAGGTCTGGAGAATCATTGAAATCCTATGCATGTTATACAAACATAAGGATATATAGGGTGCCCCAAAAAGATTGAAACGCCCTTTAATTCTTTACCTGTTGGAGATAAGTGGGCAATGTAAATTGCAAAAATGTTGAAAGTAAGGTAGGAAATAAGACTACGTTAGAGAAATAGTCCTCCCATTAATTTTCAAAAATTTACACGTTTTATATTTTTATACGACCCCCTTAGACAAATTTGGTCAATCAGAAATTTTTTATTTTTAATGCAACAAGATCATAAAAAACCCCCGCATATCTGTATCTTTAAAATCAACTAAATTCTGATAAAGGAAAACGTCTGACTTATGCCACTTTTCTGTACCATGTGAAAGGCTGTTTCATGAGTGAAAATAGGGATCATAAACAAATTGACGATGTAAATTGTTTAGATAAAAAAATACGTTATTTTATGTCAAAATTTTTTATCACAAATGCATCTAAATAAAGCATTAAGAAGACAGAGATCATATAAAGCAGTGGTACTCACT
This sequence comes from Amaurobius ferox, assembly GCA_951213105.1. Lineage (NCBI taxonomy): Eukaryota > Metazoa > Arthropoda > Arachnida > Araneae > Amaurobiidae > Amaurobius > Amaurobius ferox. Next base: position 80,552,573 of record OX578148.1, read on the forward strand.
ACGCGGTAGGGTATCTCATGTATTATCATCTAGTTTTATTTTTTTTTGTGATATGTCACAAATTTACATTTCTAATTTGATATATGGTCCCCATTCACAATGTTCAATTTTTAATTAAATATAACTCCCTCATTTTTAAAGATACAGACATGTGGTCTTTTTAATGATTGTGTTGCATAAAAAATAAGAGCATTCTGATTGACCAAATTTGTTTAACAAGGTCGTATAAAAATTTAAAAAGTGTAACTTTATGAAAGTTAATGGGAGGACTATTTCATTAACGTAGTCTTATTTCCTATCTTACTTTCAACATTTTTGCAATTTACATTGCCCACTTATCTCCATAAGGTAAATAATTAAAACGCGTTTCAAGCTTTTTGGGACACCCTGTATACACCCCAATGTGATTTGTCTATTATTATCACAATCTTTTATATTATATTATTATCGTTATATTTTATAATACTTTCAAAAAGTAAATATTTCAAAAAGTAAATATACATCAGTTTAATACTATAGAAGATCGATAAAACTTATCAAGATGTTTGGTAGGCAAAGAATAACCTTCTTAAGGATGAAACGACAGAACATCAGCAGCAACAAAAGCAAAGAAAGTTTGAAAGCAACAAAATGTGAAAAGTTATTTATACTTCATGTAGACGTCAAACTGTGAGGTTAGTCACGGAAACAGCAAGATGCTGCCAATCCATTTTTAATTAAATTTTCAATTTATATCTTTTGATCATTTTAATTTTATTTATTTTAATTCCTAAATTCTTAGTTATCTGACACGGTCATCTTTCTGTCTCAGAGTAAATAGGACATTATTAAATCCGAATTAATGAGTGTATTAATTTGTTGAAAGTAATACTAAGGAAAATGATTCCATGAAATTTTATTTATTTATTAAAACCCTGTTTACAATATTCCTGCAAATTATTTATGTTTATGATATTATTCAAACAAGTCCGTTAAATTTAATAATTTATTTAGTTCGTTAAATTTAATTGCGAAATTATTATATATATATATATATATATATATATATATATACATATGTATTTTACTGTGGGTGATATTTTCTCACAAATAAAGGATCTAAATATTGATATGGTGCCTTGAGCAAAAGGTGCACAATTAGAAAAAGTTGAGCTGTATAGAAAACGCCATTGCGCTGTACAGTCAAAACAAAAGACACCCCGTAAAATTATCTGCAATATTCATGAAGATATTTACAATAAAAATAATGTTTAAAATTATGAAAATAGGCTAAATGGGGAAGATTCGAGTTGGGTTTACCCTCCAATATGATTGGAGCTGCAGGGGCTGACTGTAAATTGAAACTAGACATTGCATGAGACGTGCCTGCGAAGTTTTATTTTCAGCTGATTCCCTCGATTTGTAAAGGGGGAGAGATTCACAATCATGTAGAAGCAATAACTTGAATATTGCAGATTGGCAATTTGCGCAGGGTCTTATCCCGCTGCCTAGTTATTGTACAGCGAAACTTCTTTTAATTGAAAATTTTCTGCTTAAGGGGAAAAAATGGACTCCCTATTTCTATAAAAATGCCACCCACTGGAAAAAGTAGTTTGAGAGAATTTAGCATTTAATTTTAACAAACTCCCAAATAGAAAATGTTGGTCTGAAACCAATTGCCGAAGCTCGAAAAGTGAAATCAATTATGCTGAAACACCCTGGTATTAAAAAAAAATGGAAGTAACATTAAATAACATTTTTGAAATTCTGAGAATTTCATTTTATCCATTCTACGTGTTTTTCTAAAAAAAGAAAAAAGAAAAAAAAAGAAAATCCTTTTCTACAATAAATTACTAAGCAAAAGCTTCAAAATTTGCAAATGTATATATATACAAGTATGGAAAGTTTGAATGTTTTTCGAATTTATCGAAGTAAATACAGAAAACAACCTTTTAGGAACACACTTAAAAGCCTTTCCCGTACTCTTCACTGTTTGCCGAATTCTTTGCTCTGGCCTGTTTGAAATTCATTCTTAAAACCTATTTGAAACATATTTGGATGAAAATGTAAGTTTACTTCCAACTCTATTTATTATGTTCTTTCAGTCCATTAGTCTCTACACTATACAAAGTTACAATATCGATATTTCTTTATCAAGAATTTTTAGAACTTTTTTGATAAAACTATAAATAGCTTTAAGTATATAATATAAAATTCCCTCGAGAGTTCTAAAACTCTGAATTGTATGGACAGCGAAGCTTAAGAGTTTGTGAATAGCAAAGACTTTGAACAGTTTAAGAATAGTAAATGGATGTGGCTTAAGCATTTACAACTAATTCAGAGTCACCGATTATTAAGCCTTTTCTGAGTACAGTACAATAGAGACCCATACAGTACAGTAGCGTCCCGATTATAGGATCTACTGTGTTTATAAAATAGACTAGCCGAATACCCTTTGAAAATCAACGGTCTCACAATAAGCAAATCCTGAAAAATGTAAATTTTTGAATAATTCGCGTTTCACATTTATTCGGCAAATCGAATATTTTAGAGTGCAGAACAACTTAAATTACACACTTCTTCCTTTCCAAATGTCTACACGTACACCAAGTCTCTATCTCATCCCGAAGCATAATATTTTATCATTTCCCCTTTCGAAGGTTTTTCTGTGGAGCACAACATTTTTGAAAAACCCATATACCAAATATCAAGCCTTTACCACATTTAAAAGGAAGCGTATCCCATTTATTAGGAAAAAATAACTTATTGGTATGCGGTATCCCCTAAAGTAGCGAATATTGGAAATCTGAAATTGCACACATTCTTCCCTTCAAACTATTTACCCGTACACCAAATTTGAAGTCTCTAACCTATAGCAAAGCGTGTTTTTCAATCACTTCACTTTTCGAAAAATTTTCAGTGTAGCACCACCTTAAATGAACATTTTTGAAAAACCGTATTCATCGTTCTTTTTTTTATCAAATAATTAGCCCATATCCTAAATTTTAAGCTTTTATCACATTGTAAAGGAGGCAATTTTTATTAGTTCGTCAAATCGAATATTTTAGTGAGCGGCACCCCCTACAATAGCAAATGTTGGAAAACTGAAATTGTACACGTTCCTCCTTTCCAACTATTTACCCTTACACCAAATTTGAAGTTTCTATCTCATCGCTAAGCATGCTTTTACTATCATGTCATCTTTTTGTGCTGTTTATGTGTTGAGTACCCAGTCCCTTAAATACACATTTTGAAAAACTCCATTCTTCTTGGGTTTTCTATCAGATGATTCGCTCGTATACCACATATCAAGCCTCTATCACTTTTTAAAAGGGGCGTTTCTTCTTTATTCCGAAAATCGGACATTTTGTTGTGCGACTCCCCTAAAGTAGAAAATAATGGAAAATTGAAATTGTACACATTCTTCATTCCAAACTATCTACCCATACAAATTTGAAATCTCTATCTTATTCCGAAGCATGTTCTTTTATCAATTCATCTTTCAAACGTTTTTCTCTGGAGCACACCCTTAACCGAATATTTTGGAAAAACTATGTTCGTCTTTGGTGTTTTCATCAAATGATTAGCCCATGTACTAAATTCCAAGCCTTTATCAAATTTTAAAGGAGCCGTTTCTCATTTAATTGGCAAATCGAACATTTTGTTGTGCGGCAGCCCCTTAATAGAAAATATTATAAATCTGATATTGAACATTTTCTTCCTTTTAAACGATTTATCCATACACCAAATTTGAAGTGTCTATCTGAACACAAAGCAAGCTTCTCGATCATTTTACTTTTCGAACGCTTTGGTGTGGAGCACCTTCTCTCCAGAACATTTTCGGAAAATATGATTTTTTCAGAGGGTTTTATTGAACGATTGACCTGTGTACCAAATTACAAGTCTCTATCTATTCAGGAAGTGCCTAAAACGCATGACAGACCGACCGACAGACAGACAGACATACTGACGGACAGACAGACGGACACTTGGCAATTAGTATATAAGATTGGATTCTGTCAAACTTGGTTAGCATGAAAAAAAATCTTTGTATATTGCACTGAAAAAATGACAGGAACATAGATTTGCTATGCTGCATATATTTTACGCAGGACAACTTCTGGGCGTCCAGCTCGTGCATCGACATGATCTTTGTAAGACATTTAATGATCTTTGTAAGACATTTAGACGGCATACAATACACCCTTCACATATCGTACTTCTTATATCATCGAATTTTGCCATGTCCAACGTTTTTGTGTGTCTACCAAATCCACAGAGTACCGTGATTTATTGCAAAATGAAATGATGATTGCATACATAACCATGTTTCATTTTTTGCTTCACCCAGATGTAGTTCTACGTAAATATACGCAGCATAATAAAGTTGCCCAGTAGTATATTTACGTTTTTAATATAGAGAGAAACTCTGATATTGCCAATATGGGAATTTACCACATCTAATAATAATACGATTAATATCGTTATTTCTATATCATACTTTAAGATCACGAATGTTAAGTTGATTGTAAATAATTTCTGAATAAATGTAAATAAATTTATTTAATCGGAAATAATGTATGGTTATACCTTGAACCTATTTATTTACCTTTTAGAGGCATTTCAGGTTTTTAAGTAGCATCAGGTACTGTTTAACTTTATAAACATAAATGGTGTTTTAATCTTTGTGGTATTTGTTGAAAACGGAGGATGGCGGTCGTACCGAACATGATGTCAAGCACAGAATGTTGTTTAAAAATATTTTATGAAAGCAATATTTATCAGGATATAAATACATATGGAAAACTATTTAAATTATAAATTCAAAATCATGTTTTGTAAATATTGGAACAACAGACATCAATACTGAAAATAACTAACAAATTTAACAATGGCCCGATGCTATGATATATTGAAGCAGAATTATTTTTTCGGATGAAAATGGGATTTTTACAGCTTCTTAGAAACCAAAATGATCAGACATTAGTTCTTTATTTTCAGTTATGGTTGATAACTGCACTTTTCTGCAGGCCATTTATTTTTCAAAGCCTTCAATGGAGTTTAAACAACCCTGGGAGAAGAAGCAAAAATGGCCTATTTGGTAATTCCGACCAATTTTTTGGCTCTTTCGTAACTGGCTTCGATCCAGAAAACGAGTTTACTGGAAATATCGGTTTTTATTTCATTTCAGAATATATCATCTTTCTGAAAGGAGTGTAATAAAGTCAAAGCACTTTGAAAGGGTTGTGACGTTTAAATGCTTAAGATTTCTTTACAATAAAGACAAACCAGAAGATGCGAGTTTTGGGACTGTTATTACTTTCTTTGCAATACATGGTAAGGTATAGGGAAAGAATTGGAATCATGAGGAAAATCGCAACTCGAGTTTTCGACGGATCTACACGTTTTAAGACCTCCAGAATACGAAAAAACCATTTTTAGAGTGACGTCTGTGTGTGTGTCTGTCTGTCTGTGTGTATGTCTGTCTGTGCAGATTTTGTATCCACTCTAACTAAAAAACTAATGGACCGAATTTCACAAAATTTGATAGGTAAGTCACTTGTGAGCGAGTCTGGTGCTGATTAGTTTTGGGTACGATTTGGAATAAAATAACTTGCCTTTTTTTGCGAAATGGCCCGCAAAACCTTATCTCCACTCTAACTGAAAAACTACTGGACCGAATTTCACAAAATTCGGTAGATGAGTCACTTGTGGGTTACCCTGATGCTGATTAGATTTTGGTACGATTCGAAAAAAACAACCTGCCTTTTTTTGCAAAATGGTCCCTCAAAAATCGTCAAAATTTAAACTAAAGAACTAGGTATACTCAAATATATCCCTTAAATGCTCGTTTAATACGTAATTTTTAACGACGAAAATAATAAGACCAACCCCATTACACTAGGACTAGCCGTTCTTGAGATATTTTAGTTTTCCGTATTTTCTCTACGCCACCTTTGAAAATAAGTCCGGTTACCGAATGAGAACGAAATTTGAATTAAAAGTGAAATAAATTTAATTAAAATATAGAGAACGTTAATATAAGTCTGCAGGGAAAGTCATATGCTGCCCACATCAGATTTTTTTTCTAATGAGATACAATTTTAAACGGGTTATAATAGATGTGTAACTGAAAGTAATATTCGCTTTTGTGGAATCGCTTATTTTTCTGAACTCTGAAATAAAGTTTTGATCTAATATAATCCAACAGTAACAATTAGTTCAAAATGCCAAGTGGATTTCTTAATTTTTGCAATATGTTTAATTATTTTTTATTGATTAGGCGTTCTTATTTCATCCGTTTCTCGGAATTGAGATTACTAAATAACAATATTAGATGATGCATGTTTGTTAAGGAGGACAGAAAATACCTAAATGATATTTATTATCTATCTCAAGTTCTGACTATATTCACTTTAACACTTTTGATTCTGTCTTTAACACTTTTGATTCTGTCTTTAACACTTCTGATTCTATCATTGACCCATTGTTAATGATGGGATAATGATAGTCCATTGGTTAAGGAGGGACAATCGCAAGCAATACTCCCGGGTTGTCTTCGACACCGTCAAAATATACAATCTCGCGTCTACGCTGAGTATGAGCACAATTAATGATACACAATAACAACACCATCATAGGAAAATATAGCTTTCAATGAAACATTAATCATTGCACACTAATCGAGTTGAATCTGACTGAACATTAATCTAATGCACTTGAGGTGGTATATGTGTGAGTGTCGGAACAACATTATTTTCGAAGTTTTCAAACTAAATGTTGCTTCCTTATTGCAGTTAGTGTAAATACAATATTTAAGAACCATCACTGATTTTAAAGTAATATATCAAAATATTGTTAATTAATCATGATTAATAAACAATAAATTTATATATTTAATTTTACACGGCAAAAAGACAGAATCTTTCGAAAAGATGGGCTGGACAAATTTAGAGGTAGTGCAGGTTTTTAAAAGTAATTTATGGAATCTTACATGATAAAGGAAATTGCATGTATGTGCAGTCTGAAGCGGGAAATCTAAGTGTGAGATCAGGAGGCACCATATACAGTTTTTGATGTTTAAGACGAAACAAGAACAGAATTTTAATCATCGTTTTATGGCAATCTTGGCCCGGAATGTCATGACCCCAATAAAACTATGTCACTCAAATTGCAGGTGTGGTTGGGACAAAGTATTCTAAGGCCAAAATTGAAACCAAGCTTTATTGAAAGCTTAAAGAGCCAATAATGCAAAGATACGACATCGCACTGAGGAGCATCCAATGAGAGCAAAAAAGGCGTATCTGTACCCCAGGCGAAAATATGTGGCTGTAAAGAGAAAACTTAATATAATTAAATGGTTTTCAAAGGCTGAGAGAAAGAGTCATGTGTTTTACCAGCAGAGTTATTCAGAGAGAGTGATTATTCATTTTGAGTAGTGAGAAAGTTATAGAAAAAAATGAAGTCTGACTCCAAATGTCAGAAAAAGAGTCGTTAAAGATGCCAGTCCTGTTGAGCTACAGACCCGAAATATAGAAGTGTGTGCGAGTCTTCATGTATGTTAGGTCAATTTTTACACCCCCTGCAATAAATGGTAATGTATAGGGAAATTATTGGAATCATGTCGAAAATCGCAATTCGAGTTTTCGACGGATCTACACGTTTCGAGACCTCTAAAACTATTTTTAGCGTGACGTCTGTGTGTGTGTCTGTGTGTCTGTGTATGTATCCACTCTAACTCAAAAACTTATGTACCGAATTTCATAAAATTTGGTAGGTAAGTCACTTGGGTATGACTCTGCTGATTTGTTTTTGGTACGATTTATAGAAGCAGAACCCGCCTTTTTTTGTGAAATGGTCAGTAAAAATTTCATGTATACACTCTAGGTAAAATACTAATTAACCAAATTTCACAAAATTTGGTAGATAAGTAACTTGTATAATACTCTGGTGCTGAATAGATTTTGGTATTAATCGGAAAAGAACAACCTGCCTTTTTGTATGAAATGGGGCGCAAAAATGTCATGTATCCACTCCAGCTAAAATACTAATTGACCAAATTTCACAAAATTTCGCAGATAAGTTACTTATGGGATAATCTGGTGCTGATTAGATTTTGGTATTATTCGGAAAAGAAAAAGCTGCCTTTTTTTTACGAAATGGCCCTCGAAAATCGCAAATTTTAAAAAAAAGCTACGTATTATCAAATATATCAATTAAATGCTTGTTTTATACGTAATTTTTGATGAGAAATGGTATAAGAACAACTCTATTACTCTAGGACTAACCGTTCTCGAGATATTTGAGATTTTCCGCATTTAGTTATGCCACTTTTGGAAAAATGTCCAATCACCGAATAAAAACAGAAATTGAATTAAAAATGAAAATTTAGTGTTATTTTGTTCAATTAAACTCAAGTTAATGAATTATTAAAGAAATAAAGAAAAAATGAATTTGAGTCTGCATGGAAAGTCAGGTGCTGGCCACATCAGATATTTGGAATGAGATTCAAAATTCAATCAATTTGATAATAATAAGATTCAAAATTCAATCAATAAGATCAATTTGATATTTAGAATAAGATTCAAAAGATTCATTTTAGAGCTCACAGCGAGCAAGGAACTGTAATTCAATGGTTTCTCACTAAATCAGTAGGTGAGAGCTTCTGCAAAAGTGACAGTTTACATGGATAGTAGCGTAACAGTTTTTGAAGAACCCTATAGACAGTGGAATGAGGTTGTTGTACAGCTAGTGCAATGCACCGAAGACTAGTACTGCCCATAAACTGTAACATCCTGTCGTCCTCCACTTGTGTCACTACGTCAACGTTTGACGTAACTACGTCATTCACTACCTGTGCATCAACAGACTTTCCTACTCTTCCTGGCTGAACGGCCAATGATCACATTGCTTCAAACTTCACAATCATGTTTTGCAGTTACTTAACAGTGAGTGGACCTTTTCGTAACCCCATAAAAGAATGCAATTTCCGCAATGCTACCGTAGCAGAGTCACTGCTTTGGTAAAACAATTTTAACAATAAAGCGCATTATGTTAAAGTCAAAGTCATCTTAGGTAACGTGCCATCAGTTATGACATCGTTCTGCAATAGCAGCTTTAAATAGCATGACCGTATGCGCGCACACGATTACCTCGGTTACGAATATTAGTATATGCAGGTATTGCAACTCGAAAAGCGCCCTTTCTTGCGGTTTTTTTAACTAACCTTTTCTTGCTCTAGACAAAATCCCCATCATCTCCATACGACACGCCGCAAATTGCATGACTTTCCTCTCGGAAATGTGTAGTTTAATTTTGGACACCCTGTATATATATATATATATATATATATATATATATATATATATATGTATATATATATAATTGTATTTTTATTTTTTTATTTTTACATAATTCTTATTATTACATTTCAAATATATATATATATACTGGGTGGTCAGAATTAAAACACTCCTACTCTCTCTGAGCTCTCTATATATCGATATAGATCGAACTACTCAGTGTAAAGGCTCCAAAATTGTTGAACATACTATTCAAGACATGTGGAAAGGGTTTACGCGAAAAAAAAATTAGTTCCAGAAACACCGATAGGTGGCGCTGTACAACAGAAAATATGCTGAAAAGACACAAAATACACATTTGTAACACATTTTATTCGAACGTACCAAGCATTCATATCACAAAGATCTTATCGATGCAGGGAATACTGCTCAATAGGGTTCCCTTCTTCAAGATGTAAAATCTGCAGCCTGTGGACAGACAGCTTGTTCAACTGTGGATCGTTATTGGTCGATTGAGATGTTTCTCACATGCAGAGTGATACTGTCTTTTAAATCTGCCAATGTTCTTCACTTTTTTATCTTTTTTTTTTCTTATCAGCAAAAGAAATTAAAAAGGAAAAATTCCATATCGCATGTGTTTGCTTTTTTGTGATTATTTTGTGTCTTATCAGCATATATTCTGTTGTACAGCGCCACTTATCGATGTTTTGGAACTAATTTTTTTTCACGTAATTCTTTTCCCCATGTCTTGAATACTAGGTTCAACAATTTTGGAGCCTTTACACTGAGTAGTTCGATTTGTAGAGAGCTCAGAGTAGGGGTGTTTTATATTCTGACCACCCGGTATATATATATATATATATATATATATATATTTTCAAAATGAAAAGAGGTATGGATGGATGCATAGTACCAAAAGATGGCCGGGGGGGGTTGTGACCCCCTCACCCCGGTTAAGCATGCTTTGTGTCGCGACAACACACCCGGAGAGCCGGTACATTGCAAAATAGAATACGAATGTATCAAGTTTTAAGATGAAAACATTAGTTTTAAGATGAAAACACAAGTTTTAAGATGAAAACATAGTTTTCATCTTAAAACTTGATACATTCGTATTCTATTTTGCAATGTACCGGCTCTCCGGGAGTGTTGTCGCGACACAAAGCATGCTTAACCGGGGTGAGGGGGTCACACCCCCCCCCCGGCCATCTTTTGGTACTATGCATCCATCCATACCCCTTTTCATTTTGAAAATATTTTTAATCCTCTTTTTAGTGTAGCTTTGCGCCTTTTAAGTGTGATTTCTGATAAATATTTAATATTATATTTCACGGTATTTTCATATTATATATATATATATATATATATATATATATATATATATTTATTTGAAATATGTAATAATAAGAATTATGTAAAAATAAAATAAAAAAAATATATATAAAAATACAATTCAAGTAATATTAACATCACCATAGAAGCAAATTCACAGCCACAATGCCGATAAGAGAAAAGAACAGCACCTTCCCAAATTCGATGATTAATCAGAACTAAATTCATCTTCAGGTCTGAGTATTTAATTCTTATTAGCCCAAAAAAATGCCTGTTTCAGATTAAGCAATACCACATCACTATAATATGTATATATATATATATATATATTATAACTTACGCAAAGTGAAGATCGAGTTTTTTTAATATTGCTGTTTAATATTGAATTATTATCCATTTGCTTCTCAATTTTACTGCCTGTTAACTGATGTATTCTTCTTCCGCGAGTTTTATTTTTCAAAGCTGTCTCTGAGTGGAACTATTTCTCGAAAAGAATCTGGTAACGACCCCCTATTTGGTAATCCCGATCAATTTTTTACCCCTTTGTATCTATCTTTGCTCCAGGAAATGCGCAAAGACTGCGAGTTTTAGTTCTCCATTTTAGTTCATATTTCATCCTTTTAAATGGAGCACAATAATGTCAAAACATTTTGAAGCTCTTGTAGAGGTTAAAAGCTTCAGACATCTTTATAAATGAAAGGATCTCAAATTTAGTGTTAGAACTCAGTTATTTTCTATATTTTTGATCGTTAGCTCAGGAGAATCCCTGAAGTGCTATATTTTACAAAGGGTTGTAGTAAATTTGTAATAAAGCTTATCAAACCAGTGTACCTATGAATAGGCTTCCCATGAATGACTTTTATCACACCAGTATCTTTAAAAGGAAAAGTCCACGAGTGTATATGCTAGGACCAATTAGAATAAAGTTACTTTGCCTGATTAAATTAATGGTATTGCAGCGCCCCTGGTGGATAATTCAATAATTTAGGATTACGAACTCGGCAACAAACCGAGATGGAGAAATAACGGCGAATACAAAGTTGAAGAGGATTTCCTAATTAGTAGGGATTGACGTCCGGAATGCTGTTAGATCTGAGTTATTTTTCATATTTTCGATCTTCAGCGGAGGAAAATCTCTGATGTGCAACATTTTAAGAAGGGTTGTAATAAATTTGTAATAAGGCTTATCAGATCAAAATGCCTATGAATAGGGTTCCTAGAAAATGATTTTATTACCTCAAAAATATTGTAAGGAAAAGTCTACCAGTGTACATGCTCAGTTTATCTAGATTTAGAGTAAAGTGACTATAGACAATTAAATAAAAAATTGCAGTATGTAGCGCTTGATTTTTAATGAATATTTTCAAAAATTCATTCAAAAATCCTGCGATATTTCGAGAATGGCTCATGCTGGTCTTATAAAGTTTGTATCATTCGTATTCTAATAAAAAATTTACGAATGAAAGCATTTAATTTTTATCTTTCTTGATAGTCTTGAATTTTTAATAAACAGTTTCAGAAAGTCATTTGAAAATTAGGGAAGTTTTCCGAACATTTGATCGTGTTTAAATTCAACAAGATTACAGTATTCACTGATTGTAATAATTATACCAAATTACGTTCGAAACGCTTCATTCGCTCGTGAGATATCGTACCCACAGTCTCACGGACATACACTAACATACATAAACACACAATCATTTACTTGCATAAACATTTGCTAATATATATATGTTAACATACATACACGCACAGATATCACCTCAAAAACGTTCGATTCGAGTTCAGAAAAGCTATTTACTAAAAGAGTCGAACACACACACACACACACACACAAACTGGTATAGCAGCATATACCATCAATCAAACATTATAAGGATTCGCAGGCCTTAAGCACCCTAACAGCTTTATTAGGAAACCCCTATTTATAGTAAAATGCTGATGATTGATCGAATAAAAAGGAGTGAAGCATCTTTATTGGAGAGTTAAGAAAGTTAGTAGAATAAACACGGCAAAAAAGCGAGTTAGACAAGAAAATGTCGATTGCAAAGTTGTAGAGCAGCGTTTCTCAAACTGTATTTCGCGGAACTCCGAGGTTCTGTGACAGTGTTCCAGGGGTTTCGAGATGTGATAAATTCACCGCGGAAATCACACGGCACAAATTATGAAATATTACGAATTCAGCCTTACGTATGCTTACGTAGGATTTTGTAGTATCTTACGTATACTTACGTAGGATTTTATAGTATCTTACGTATGCTTAGGTAGGATTTTGTATGTCAATATAAATAAGTTATTCTGGTTGGACTAATAATTTGCTAAAAGAGTCCATTTAAATATTTGTGAAGTTTATTCAATGTTAAAATCAAGGTGCTGCGAATCCTGTGCACCATTATTTCATTGTGAAGGAAGTACATGTGCTGCCCGCATAAGATTTTGTAAAGATAATTATTATTAGTTAAGTTAAAAAGATTGGGATAAAAAAGACTAGGCGATATTGATAAAAGTTTAAAAAATGGGGAAAATAAGAACAAGGACGACACGCCGGGATAACAAAGGTAAACTGGGACAGTCTAGGCCAAACCTGGGCGATATGATCACCCTAATTATATAACAATTTATGTATTTGCAATCGAAGGGAACATGTTTAACCATAACAATGGTTGTTTTAGTATGATGCAACACCATTTTATTACTGATTGGATTTTTTTAAATTTAATTTTAATTGCAACTTTGCAGTCATCAGAAAACAACTTGCAAAAGTTAAATCCGGGATGAACGATAAAAAAATATCAATCCGTTTTCTTGATAAATCGTTTAGTCTGATTCGCCAAAACGACTATCCTTCATCTTTATAAATCATTATGACATTCGCCTGGAAACAGAGATGGAAAACTTGAAAATCTGAATCAATTAAGTGCCCATTATAATTCTAGAAGTAATCTTAAAACACTTGTAAATTACTAGGAATGGACCGTTAGTATTGATTGCATTCTTTTATAATTTAACATTAATAGCAAACTTGGCAGTCATCAGAAACCAACTTGCAAAAGATAAATCCGGGAGCGATAATAAAAAATATCGATCTGTTTTCTTAATAATTCGTTTAGTCTGAGTTGCCAAAACAACTATCCTTGATCTTTATAAATCATTATGGCATTCACTTGAAAGATAAAAAATCTACTAAAAATGGATTCTTGTATGAGAAAGTCGAATTGAACCACACTAATTGTTTATCTGAAACATGTTAGAGCGAGACCAATGGAGAAAATCTTGAAAGAACTGTGACGGGGATGAAACAGAAATCTGTATAGGAAGTGATGTCATACTTTTACAAATACCTAACAGGAAATCATTGTTTTAAATTGAATGTCCGGGTCGTGTGACCTTGGCGAGAAATTTTGTATTAGTAGCAACGAATTTGGGGAAATATCACTAATTTAGCTACATTTGGCGAGTTCTGAAAATTCTCGAATTTTATAAATTGGCTGAGAATTTCATGAGTTACGTGCTATTTCCAGAAATTTTCACAGAGAGTATATAAGCTTGTGTTGGGGAAGTCATGCGAGTAAAAGTGTGCTGTGATGCTATTTTCATATGTAATATTTTTTCTGATACTTTCAGCTGTATTATAAATCAAATCTGGTAGGAAAGTGAAAAACATTTAAATTTTAGATCTGTGACATCAGAGCATCGACATCTAGGCTATATGCCATTATACATACGCTAATCTCTTGCGCAGACTGCATGCTCGCCCAGTGAAGTTAATGAGAACGTTACATCTAAACGTTTCATCGTCGATAACTTCGTAGCTTGTAATCGAATTCGGACGAAACGAACTTCACTTTATTAATCAATAGACACTGCATAATTTTCAAATAAATGAAAAATAAATAAATTAATAAAAAATAAATAAAATCTCAAAATTTCAAACAAAAAAATATTGAAACATTTCCCTAGGTTTGTATCGTCGTCGAACAACACATATTAACATTGTTTCCTTTTTTATCGCATCTCTGATATCTAGGCATGCGTGACATTAGAGAGTGGTCGATGTGAGAAACATTTCTGGCGTGTTTGCCTGAGAACTGCTGTTTCTGTGTCTTCGAGAGAATAATTTTTCTCTACAGAAAGTGGTACGAAATTTACGGCATTTTAATTCTGTGGATATTAAGAGAATTTAATATATTTTTTATGATAGAATTATCTGAGTATTATAAATATTTGCTCTCCGAAAATGTCTGGAATACAATAAAAATTGCCATAATCACGATTGATTTGTTTGTCCCGTTAATAACATCAATGTAAGAATTGCTGGATCAATTTATGAATTACTGGAAGTCATAAGGAGTTCAGGGTGCAGCTCACACCAGACCACACACACATACATATATATATATATATATACATGTATATATACAATGCTGGACAATTGCTAAGGACGGATTGCAAATTGCAGTGTAGCACAACATTAAGCGGGGGTGGAGACTCTGTAGGATAAAATATTGTTGTCGGACACTATAGTAAAGATCATTTATTGTTCTGGAAAATATGGAAGGTTTTGAAGTATCTGAAAGGAAAAAGGTGTTCATTTGATGCTATGTACGGAGAAATGGAAAATGCATATGAACGATAGCTGGTACCTTTGAGAAAGGTGTCAGTACGGGATATGTCCACGCTGGAGTGCGATGCAACATTCCACACATCGTGTTATGGTTTGCACAATGTTATCCAGCAGCTGTTGAGGCAAGTTATCCGACTCCTCTTGTCAGTGCACGAATGAGGTTGTTCTTGTTTGTTGGAGGATATTTCTGACCAGCAAGTCGCTTCCCCAAAGCATCAAAAACATTTTCAATTGGGTTTAGATCTGGAGAACGTACTGGCCACACGAGGCATTGAATACCCTCGCTGACTAGACAATCCTGAACAGCGAGTGTCCGATGACATGGTGCGTTGTCGTCCATGAAAACAAATTTATTACCGACAGCACCACGAAAAAGGCGAACATGAGGCAGTAGAACTTCATCAATGTATCGTTGGAAGGACATAGTTCCAGTTGCAACCACATGTAGGAGCGTGCGACCATTGATCATGATGGCGGCCCATACCATGATACTGCATGTCGGATATCGACCCTTTTCCTGCATATTTTCTGGACGAGAAGCAGTACTACTCTCACGCCAGAGCGGTTGGCGTCTACAATCCGATGACAGACTGAACCTACTCTCATCTGTGATTAGTACGCAAGACCAGTCCTGTTCGATCCAATTGCGATGCTCACGACACCATTACAAACTGGCGGCACGGTGCAGTCTGGACAACGGGACACACACAATAGGTCTGCGGGTGTATAATCATCCTTCTCCCAAACATATGGCTAGAGATTTTCGGGAGATCCGCTGTCCTGTGGTAGCAAGAAACTGATTTGCCACCTGTTGCGCTGTGGTGCGCCAGTCTCTTATTGCCGATAGGACAATGCACCTGTCTCCTGCAGGCGTCGTGCTTCAACCATGACCTCCCCCGTGACGCTTGCTAAGCATTCCAGTTGTTTTAAATGCTTGCCACAGCCATGAAACAACGCTGTGAGCGATGTCGAACACCCTGGCAACATCTGTTATTTTTCGTCTTTCTTCGATCTTTCCAATAATACGTCTACGCGTAAAATCATCTAAGTGATATCGGGAAGATATACGAAAATTTCAAGTTTGTAAATTAAATCTTTCCTGTAAAACTTTCATTTGGGAACAACAACTGTCCACAAGCCTAAAATCCTTTAAATCTCTTATCACCGCTATCACGTGACGAACAGGCATGGAAATGAAAAATTTGCATACTCACACCTCTTTCTACCGTATCCCTCATTTATTCTAATTCTCCACATTTTAATTCCTTTAATTTGTCGTAGCTATGGGTGAGAATGTCATCCGTCTTTAGCAATTGTTCAGTAGTGCATATATATATATATATATATATACAGGGTGTCCTAAAAAGATTGAAACGCGCTTTAATTCTTTACCTTCTTCTTTAATTTTTTCTTCTTGGAGATAAGTGGGCAATGCAATTGGCAAAAATGTTGAAAGTTATATAGGAAATAAGACTATGTTAATGAAATAGTCCTTCAGTTTATTTTCAAAAGGATACACTTTTTAAATTTTTATACGACCCCCTTAAACAAATGTTGTCAAACAGAAATTTTTTATTTTTAATGCAAAAACATTATTAAAAAAGACAGCATATCTGTATCTTTAAAATTGAGCAAGTTATATTTAATTGAACATTGTGAATGGGGACCATATATCAAATTAGTAATGTAAATTTGTGACATATCAAAAAATAGATAAAACTGGATGATAATACACAGGAGACATTTTTGAAAATTACGCATAGGTTCACGATGAAATCCCGGATTCTTAAGTGTTTTGCACATGCAATAATGTACAAGGAAAGTATTGTATAAAGAAAGTATTGTAAAGGGGGGTCGAAAATTCGACTTCGAGTTTTCAAAGGGAGAGCACGTTTCAAGCATACCTGATCACGAATCGAACATTTTTGAGGTGATGTCTGTGTGTGTGTGTGTATGTGCCGAGACTATAACTGACGAATGAACACTTCAGAACCCCTCTAAATTTTCAAGTGAAAATCATCAAAAAATCAAAAACTCTAATAAAGTTACGCAAATAGACATTTTCTAAGTAATGTTTTATTAGAAAACGATTGTGTGACATACACTTTAGAACGCTAGCATGAACCATTCTCGAGGTATTGCAAATTTTTCAAAAAAATTAAAAAAAAATCATATAAAACAAAAATAAAATATTTCCTATTGAGAAACATGTTCACTTTTCATATGTAATACCATGCGATAAATTGGGTGATATAATTCTCGTGGATCTAGCTCGTTCCATTCATGAAAAAATATACTTTAAGTAATACTTTTGTATTTGAACGCCAATAGTCATTTATCTGCTGTCAGAATAACTTATTTCTCTGTCCATAACGCTTGGCGAGATTCTGGCGACAAAATTTGATAGAATGTCTCCAACTCTTTGACTTTTTTAAATGTTGCTAAATTAACGAAAAACTTGCCAAATGGATAAAAATGAGGCTAAATCAATGAAAATGACGGCTCATTGACGAAAATTCAATATCTTGGAAAGAAAAATGATATATACTATAAGAATAATCTTTTTTTTTACTGTAAAAGTAGTAAATTCATTGCATTATATAAGGAAAGGCATGTGCTGCCTACATCATATTTTTTTATTTGAAACAATTAAAATAAATAAGTGAACAATTACAAGTATGTATTTGATTTTGAAATTTAACATAATTTTTCAAAACGAAGAATAGAACTCACACACGATTTTTTCTTTCCTTTAACTCTGATTTAGCCGTTTCAAATGTTTATAGTAAAATAATTTATCTAAGGGTTTCGTATAATAATAAGTATAGTAAAATAATTTATCTAAGGGGGTCGTATAATAATAAGTATAGTAAAATAATTTATCTAAGGGGGTTGTAAGAACTCCAAAATATTTATAGAAACATTATTAGAAGGGGTCAGTTATATATTGGAGAAGGAAAATATTTTGAGAGTGCTTTGTAAATTGTTATTTGTTAATTTTATTTCTAGTATTTGTAACGAAATTTGCCCCTTTATATCAGTGGTCTTCTATTAATGTATGCATATTTCAATTATGTGGCTCAACCGCGTAGTGAGTACCACTGCTTTATATGATCTCTGTCTGTGTAACGCTTTATGTAGATGCATTTATAATAAAAAGTTGTGACACATATTAAAGTATTTTTGATCTAAACAATTTCCATCTTCAATTTGTTTATGATCCCTATTTTCACTGATAATACAGCTTTTCACATGGTACCGAAAAGTGGCAGAAGTCAGATGTTTTTTTCCTTTATTATAGTTCAGTTGATTTTAAAGATACAGATATGCGGTTTTTTTAATGATCTTGTTGCATTAAAAATAAAAATTTTCTAATTGACCAAATTTGTCTGAGGCAGACGAATGAAAATTAAAAAAGTGTAACTTTTTGAAAATTAATGGAAGGACTATTTCATTAACGTAATTTTATTTCCTACCTTACTTTCAACATTTTTGCAATTTACATTGCCTACTTATCTCTAAAAGGTAAAGAGCGCGTTTCAATCCTTTTGGGACGCCCCCCTCTCTCTCTCTCTCTATATATATATATATATATATGCATATATTGATATATATATATATACATACATATATATATATATATATATATATATATATATATATATAAATATATATATATATATATATAATATTTATTTCGGTCGTATTATGCCCGTTGCGCAAGTGTACCCGGTTTGTAAAAGTGGACTGAGTGGCTTATACAGCAGATAAGTGGTCGAAGGTGAGATGCACCCACACAGCGGATCAAATGTACTTATTTAAAGCGTGTTATTTATTTATTTGCTTAAAAATGTGACAGCAAAAAAATAGCGATCACTGACTGCAGGTACCTCTGTAAGTGAGGATTAGGTTTTGATTTATTTAAGGATAACTACTCCGCGTAATCATAGCTAAAGTTTAGCTATTTCTCCAAACTTCACTGTCTGATATTTTCAAATAATGTTGACTCGAGAGTATTATAAACACATCATTCGTTGTAAAATTTATAGATACTGCTTATTGCAACATTCATTGGAAATGTGAATAAAATGATTACTAATTGAAAACGGCTTAACATTCCATTACATATTCTAGCCAACGCTGAGTGATTCTGATAGTAATTAATTGATAGTCGAAGTCTGGCAGGGATCTCAAAAGTAGCTTTTTGCAGATAAATTCAGACTGAATGATGGAAAAGAATCGATGAGTCTCAGTGATGAATCGTTTAGTTTCTGTCGTCCGAAAGACTCTCCTCCATCTTCATAGATCATTATGACATCTGTTTGGAAACAGATATGGAAAACTATAAATTCTTGAAAAATCGAGCGTCTTTCCTCTTATCTTCCAAGAAATAATTCCAAATCATTTGTAAGGAATTATGATATAGATATAGCAATCATAATTACTAGTCAGGAAAATGATATTTGGAGAAGAAAATACAATTTTGTACTATACAAATTATACAAAGGTTTGGACATTATTAAATACATTAAAATTAACAGAATACAATGGGCAAGATATTTGCTAAGAATGGATAACAGCCACAAAATGGAACCACAAAGAAATTTTAATGTCCTCTCCGATCGGGAAAGACCTAGAGGACGAATGTTGAGATGAATCGATTGTGTGGATAATGACCCTCACAGCAAAGATCGTCACATGTGTGACAGTGGCGTTGTAGTCACGTGATACCTGGGGCACAATGTGACATCATATTTGTAACTTCTATTCGACGTTACGTATTAGTAAATTTGTAAATTCATTGTGACCATATTCTGTGACGTTTCCACAATTTAATTAACACGTAACAACGTGACGACATTACAATGGCAATTACAGTGTGACGTCACAAACAAGTTAATATGCGACATCACAAACGACCATGAAAATGACCAAAATGACTTCTCTGTGACATCAATATGACGTTGCCGATCCGTAATGTGACGTCCCAAAATCACAGTGTGACGTAAATCTTACGACAATAATGCTGTTAGGGGAATTTGAGGTGTAAAATATGAAAAATGGGGAAGCTTTGCGATTGGGGACAGCTTGTAAAAATCTTCTGAGGAAGGCCAATGCTCACAGTGGGCTGTCGAGGCATCGATAATGATTAAGGCGGGGATTTTGATGAAATCTGCATTTTTTTTGCATTTTTTGCATTTTTTCGAATTTTTCCCTTTTATGGGCAGTTTTAGTATTATTGAGGCAATATTTAGCATTTTTATAAGATTTCCTATATTTAGGGATAATTTTTTCATTTTTAGTTCTCAATACTTTCTGTTGCAATGGGTGTTTTTGCTAATTCCCGTCTTAGCATCTTTACAAACAAACCCACGGGGCCGCAACACTTCCTACCGTTTTGTGGTGCAAACAGGTATTTTACAATAAAGATAGTCTTCCCCGTAAAGGGCTTTTATTCTGGTAATAATCTTAAATAATCTTATTCTGGTAATAATCTTAAATAATCTTATTCTGGTAATAATCTTAAATAATCTTATTCTGGTAATAATCTTAAATAATCTTATTCTGGTAATAATCTTAAATATTCTGGTCATAATGTTTTTCAAATATGCACCTATCACATCCGTAGATGTTGAAAGAAGCCTTTCACTGTATAAAAACTTATATTGTGACAACAGAAGATCTTTTACATTTGAAAACATTAGAAAACACCTAATAATTCAATGTAATTCCGATGTTATCATGCGAAATTAAATTGTCGCAGTTCAGGATGATAAAAGTTTGAAGTCAGATATTTATACATATAAATTTTTTATTACAACAATTTAGATTATTTGTATTTACACAAAACTTTCGAAATTTGTATCATGAATTAACTAAATTTATTTTTCATGTCGTTCTTTTTTTTAAGTTCATAATGATGTAAAACTTTAAGGGCATTTTTAAAGGCATTTTTCACTATTTTAAGGGCATTTTTAGTGAATTTTTAGGTCATCAAAATCCTCGCCTTCATAATGATGAATCATAACTATTAACGAATTTTTATTCACTTAGTCATGTAATTGTGCGTTTGATAAATTTTTGCGATTCATGGCAGAAAGATGAAGATAGTAATTATATTAATTAATTTCGTACCCAGCTTTAGAAAAGGCTTTCTGTTAAAGCTCATAGTAACTGATGAAGTAGGATTCTTAGTCTATACTAATTTCAGAATAATTTTTGAGAAATATATTCGATATATAATTTTATTTTATTTTATTCAAATTACGTGGCAACTACAGAAGAAATCCAGTTACAGTAGTCACACAAGAAATATTCTATAATGTAATGTTCTATAATCTAAAATCTTTATATGTTAATATATCATCGATAATATGATATTCGATATATAATATATTTGATTAATATACATATATTGTGAAATATATACGTGTCATTCGAATTAAATATAATTATTGTTTTAAATTAATAATTAAATCTAATTATTGCTTAAAAATCTCAAAACTTACTTTGACACATTCAGATTACTATAAGACTTTGTTGTGTCATTTTCTAACGATGAAAACTATGTTGATATAAACATTGAAATATAGTGAAATATGCAACATTGATACTTATTTAAATATGTACATTTTATTACTAAGAAATATCCAACATTTAATCTTATTGAAATATGCATATTTTCTAAAATAGCTAAGTTTCAATGAATATGAAATAAATCCAAACATGAGCATAAAATTCAGAGTGACATAAAAAGAGGCAGACTCCGTTAATCTTCAAGACTGTTTCAAAAAATCTCAATGGAAATAAATAAGTTTGTAGTACATACGAAAATATTATCAGCATAAAATTCAGCTCGCAAAAGCGTAAAAGGGCGGAGACAAACTGTACTGCAGCTGTTATAAAGTTGGTATGGATAATTCCCAAAACTCATTAAAACTTCACCTCAAAAAACCCACTTTTATTACAGTAAAATAGTAATACAATTGTTTTGTTTGTTACAAAATTGTTTTGACCAATTTGTTGACATCATCACCACATTTGTAGTCAAAGCAGCATCCTAAATATCATTCTAAACGGTGATAAACAGTTAACATACTTGTAATCACATTTGATGTTAATTTTCATAGGGTAACAGATGTTTTCTTCGCTGCTCAACTTTGTACGTAAAATACACTTGTGTGCACATAATATATTAAAACTTTGTCTTTTATGCTCTAATTTAAAAAGAGATTGGATATAGCTCATCACTTTAAAAATATAAAATCCAATTTTCAAAATAGCTTCCACAGGCAGTAAATATTTCCAGTGCTTCCTAAATAAAGATAAAGTTAAATAGTTAGCAAACTTTTAGTATCATTTGTCAGCGTTTTCACAATTTATTCTATTATAAATACACAAAAGATGTTGCGCAAAGGCGTTGGGAAACTCATTCCATTCAACCTATTTATTTATCTTTACTGTAACCTATTCCTGGAAATGTTTGTTTAAGTCCCAGACTAAAGATTCTGTTTTCTTATTCTGTTACAGCTCATTTTTCCAGGAAGTTCAATAAGATTTTCATGGAGTCGTTTAGCTTAATTAGTCTGAAGTAAGCGTGCTACGTTTTGTACATTAGCCTTAAAAGCTGGTAGAATTTAAGAAATGAAGTAAGAAGATATTGGGAAAATGTATTTCAATGAATGTATATTCTGTTGGAGTATATTATTTTTACTTTCTCATATGCAGTATTGAGAAAGTGTTGTTTTTACGAAAATTTTCGACTTCGGAATTTTGAAGCCAATAAATGCTTTAAGACCTCCTGAACACGTTTTGATTATTTTTAGAGTGATGTCCGTCTGTCTGTCTGGTTGATAGCTGTGGTTGATTTCTTGTGTACAGGATAGCTCATACAAATGTTATTGGATTTTCACGGAACTTTATACCCGAATTTGCTAGCGGAAAATCTAGAACTCGATAGAAACTCTTTCAATTTCGAGCGAAAACATCGAAATACATTCAAATTTTATATTTTATTAATATCGCAGCATAAGACAAAATTTGACATCATCATACATGAAAGGGAATATTTATGGCTCAATGATAACGATACTTCATAGTTTCGATCATTGTTATCAAAAATAGACGCAACCCAATTTTTCTGTTCATGAAGTCATTGGACCCTCTCTTTGGGGCGAAGTTCCCCCCCTCCCCCCAAAGGGGGGAATTCTTAAGTATGGTATCAAGCAAAATATTTTTTCAAGCCCTTTAACCTTTTGTTTATGGGTGGGACAGCATTAATCCCAAATGAAGAAGCTCTCGAAAAGATAGATATTTGACATACCCTATCCCAAACAGTCCGATCCTCCTTTGCAGACATTGGCGTCCGTAGACGTCATGTTTACAAAGAGGGATCTTACTGATAATTTCAATGCACTTAGTTTAGAAACGGATATTATTTCGTCAAGACAGAATGTCTGTGATTTCATCAAAACACTTGCACTTAATTATTGTCTGTAGCGATAATAAACGAATATATTAGATTTTACTAAAATGCGGAGAACTTCCAATTTTTTACTTTGAAACTTCAACTTTTAAACTAATTCTAATAAAAAAAAATGCTGAGGTGCATTGTTTGGGGACTGAAGCACCGCTGTAGCAAATTTCGCCGCTGTTGATTTTCTACTACAGACGATATAACAGTGCATCGAAACTTAAGCATAAACATCATCTTTTCTTATGTAAGATGATCATTCCGAAAGTTTTTGAGTTTCTGCTCGACATGCATAGTATGGTCCTGTCGGTCATACATCTATGTCATATCGACCTATAAGTACCTTATAAAAAGCATTTTACTTCTTTCTACCCAGACCGTACGACTTACCCGAAAGTGTAATGTAACGTGTAAGTCGGAAGTGTAAGAAATGTAAAGGACGGTCAAGAAAATGCCCACTACTCATATTTGACTCAAACCTAGTGGGGGTAGCAACTGCAGGCATAGTACCGATCTTCCACTAACCCATCACATCTCAGATGGAATTTCGGACCTACATACTTATCGTGCCTATATTCTACTTAAACAAGGGATATTTTTGGACATTTACGTTAGGCCACTTGACAAAAGTTCAAAATTTTCTCTAATTCTCTGTTTAACAAATTTCATTTGGCAATATTTCCTACTAAACTACAACAGAGGTATACAGAGTATAACTTTAAAGACTTTGGAAGAAGAGAGTTTGAAATATCTTTTAATCCGCATTTATTTACGTTCTGCGTTGGCATTTTAAGTCCATCCAACAGTAACGATTGCGAACAACATCCCTTTTATTAAAATTTATAAAATCTTACAGTCATTATACATAGTACACAACCATTGCTTTACAGCAGAGATGCCGACAGGGAAAGGAGCAATAGGATACTTTGCATAGTGGCCTGAAAGACTTGGGACTATGCCGCATAGTTTTAAAAATATGTTAATAACTTTTAAAATAGTGGGTAGTATGGAGCCCCCGTAATATTTTGCACTACAGTATATAAGGAAAAGTTCCAAAGGAATTGATTAAAAAAATAGGCGTGGCCTAAAAGGAATAGGCGTAGCCTAAAAGGAATTGGCGTAGACTAAAAGGAATGGACGTGGTTCAAAAATAGGCGTGACTTTTAACAATTAAGCCATTTATCTTTATATTGAATGTTCTCGCCTCATTCCTCGTAAAGTAAGCAGTGCAGAAAGATATCATAAAATATAATATTCAAGTAATGGTATAAATAATAAAAATTATTTTGAAGTAATAAAATAATGACACTTAATCCAAATATAATGATAGTCCAAAAACTTCAAATCTATTTATAATCTTAAAGTGGTAAATAAATTAAAATTAAGTTGCATTTCAAATGTTCTCCGAAAACCTGGTAGACTTATAAAAATTAGACATCGCAACTGCTGAGAATTATTATCCTTCACCTGCGTACCACTTTAATAGCATATGAGTATAACTGAATCATAATACAAGAGCTCCATTCTTTATGAAAATTGAAATTGACTAGGGAGTTCTATTGAAAAATGGCGTATACAGTCCTTAGAAAAGTGTAATGCTGTTCATACCGTAAAAATAAAAAATATTGCCATATAATATTTATGCTAATTGTGTCACATATGTTCCAGAAAATTTTGTAACAGATATATCTAAATAAATAAATTTAATAATCCAATAATCATTGAATACATTTAAAAATTAAGTAATCAAAGTTATCGGTTTTTGAATTAATAAATAGACAAGAAAGATCAATCATGCTTAAAGCATTGATTATGAAGCACATTCCAACTTCAATGCAATTTTATTTAAACATGTCTAAAATGCAATACATTCAACGGTAATATTTTAAAACTTATCACAATACTACATTCATTTATTATATTTGAAAATTTAAACCTTCATCGAAAAAAATGAACTTCATTCAAATGACGGCATTGAAATATAAATTGCCTGGTTTAAACATCTCTAAAATATGATACATTCCTCGGTAATAATTTTAGAATAATTATAATACTACGATAATTTATTATATTTGAAAACTTCATCGAAAACAACTGAAATTCATTCAAATAACGTCATAGAAAAAATAACACGCCTGGCTCTCTATAAAAGCCGCATTTTATTCATAAATAATTTCCCATTCATGTCATTCATCACAATACTATAATAATTTATTTTATTTAAAAATTAAGACCATGGAGCTACAAATAATTAAACTCTATGCGTAAAACTTCATCGAAAAAATTCGTCCTTCTCCTTATAAAATCAATGAATATTTCATTCATATCAGCTACGGAGACTCTATGAACTAAATGATTCTGTGTTGAAGAAATACAGCAATTCTAATACAACTAATTCTACATATTTTGCTGCTTAGATTTTGCATAGGTGAAAAATAGGCTTCGTTGTAGAAATAATCAAATTTGGATGAGCATTTAAACTCAAATATATTGTAATTGCGTTGTTTCAGTATGTAGATGCACAGAATTTAAACAAAAATAAAGTGGTTTTAGGACGGATACAACACTCAATATGAATTAAAAAGAACTTTAAAACTCACGATTTTGAGACAAGATGGATGCCATATATCGTTTTGAAGTGGGTCACGTAATTTTTTTCATATCTTGGTCACGTGATCGCTCCATATAAGAGGTGTTATTATTATTTTAATTTTTATTTAAAAAACTACTGAATATATTTCGCTGAATATTTTCTTTTTATATATTTTATAGAACAATTTGAATATTACCTAAAATTTTTGAAGCAATTTGTGAATTTTAAATCCGCTTAAAAAATGTTTGAAAAATTGTTTCCCATAGGGCTCAATGTATTTCATTTTTTCAACCCGGGTTCAATCCAAAACTAATTGGGTGATATTGTTCATTTATATTCCCATAGGTCCTACAGACCGTCTGAACAACATACTAAAATTTCTTTCTGATTAAGTCATTTTTACGGCAGTTATCGTGCTAACGGACAGACAGACAGACAGAATGAACGAAGTCATAAACACTTTTCAACTTTGTTGTAAAGTGTTAAAAATGGCTAAATTGCAACTGATAGACTGTAATTTATATAGCTAAATGTCAACTTTGGTTGACAAGGGCCAAATATTGTAATTTGATTCATAATAACAAGTGCCGTATGAATGGTTTTCATGCAGAACTTGACAGTAGCTACGATTTCTGGGGTGGCGCAATTCACATGACCCACAAAACAGGCGGTCATATTATTCAAAGAGTATGTTTGTTTATTCCAATCTAAGAATAGTAACTGCGAATTTTAATTTATAATATAATAATATTTATTTTATTTTTTCTGAAGGTTATTCAAATCTATTTAAAATAAATTATAAATTATTACTTGCCAAATATTTTAGAAAATCACAATACTAATTTTTATGAAGAATTTGCTTGCCTTGTTAGTTGACTGAATTTTTTAGATGAGAATTTTAAATTATATTTTGTATGATGTTTTGTATTATAATATTTCCAAAACCGTCATCTCTCTTTACACAATGAGTAACTTAAGTTTAAGTAGTAAATGATAATCTAAGTCAAGTTGTGAAATTCATCAAGAAATTAATGTGACGAAGCAGTTGGATATGCGACAAGATTGAAATTAGTAGGAGAATTTTACCATATTTCTATTAAGTATATTCTGATATTTTGATGAATGCATAGATGCAGCTCTGATTATGTATCAATGCATAACCTAAATGAATGCACCGATCTTTCCTGCCACTATGTATTGAGAGTGTTTCACTTCAATACACTATCTTGTTTCGATTATTCTGAATTGATAGACTGTGATAGGTGGTGTATTTCTAATCGGGTATTATGATACCAAGAAATAAATGTCAAATAGAAGTGTGACCAATAAAAGGTTAGTTCATACTAACAATTGTTGATGCCAACCGGACGTCAACACTTGCCGTTAAATTTTATGTAATTTATGGAGTCATAAAGAAGTCCTACAGCAATTTATGATGCAACCATAACGGTTCCACTCATGAAGAGGGTTCTCTGGACCGCAGGCTGTGACGCAATGTGGTCAATGAAAACTTTTCTGGACCGCGGAATGTTATCCTATTTAACCAATAAGAAAGCTCTTCACACAAGCTCGTCAGCCAATGGGCAGATGAAGACAGGAAAATTACATACAAACATATTTCAGTGATTTTTTCAGTCGGAGTGCAGTGAGACAGAATTCAGTCCGAGACGAACAGAGTATAGTGAGAATCCAGTCTGAGACAGAATGCAGACAGATGAATAATATACAAAAGTAATTCCGGTCCCAGTCACAGAGGAGTCAAATGCAGTGAAACAACCACAAGTACCCATTTTATGATTCACGAGTAAGTCAATTAAAATTATGAATTAGGCTCTAAAGAAGATCAAACATTCCACGAGTCACCTGTCATCACTTCAGGCGTTAGCAGTAATAATAATGAAGTGTACAATGCATATGAAAATTTGAGTAATTGTTTTAATAATTTCAAACATTAATTTTAATAAATATTTAGGTTGAAAGAAAATGTCTCATTTTTTCAGACTAGTGGACTTTAATATTTATTTATAATAATTACATTATTTTTTTGTTGATACCGGAATGAGCATATGGTGTGTTTTTACGGATAGAGGCAGTTTACGGAATTATACATACATGACGCCGAACGCATGCATAATTTTAAATCTTCAAATAAAATATTATCTTTTAAAAATAAATATTGAAATAAGGAGTAATTGGCTTAAAATATCACCTCTAAATTAAAAAAATAATTTACATCACATATTCGATTCGTTTGTCCATTAATGTAAAAAATTCAATTCCCAGTCAAATTGGCAAGACCATGCTCCATCCATAAAGCTACTGTGCGAAATTTTTTTCTTACAGTAGCCCCCCTTGGGGCCAGTGAAAATCTAAAATCATTATTATTACCGTATAATGTTAGATTACATTCCTTTATTATATAAATTTGAGTGATTAAAGGGAGGGTTTAGATAGAATCAAGTTACGTGGAATGGTGGTGTAAGAAGTATGTCAGAAGAAGGCTAATTTGTTCCAGTTGAAGTCTGATCTAGCAAGAAGAAGAGCTCATCCATCTTCTGATTATTGAAATTAGGTTAATGAAGAATTTTCTCCCATCAGTAGGATAGACTGGTGCTTATTGAACAGCCAGATTTATTGGGAAAAAAAAGAAAATAAGGAAGAAATTCTTACATTCCCCAATGTGAACATAGGTAGCAACATTTAAGGATTCATGCAAAAATTGGTGACTTGTCATAATAATCTAATAGCTGAATAACCAAACCAAGGTTTCTGTGCCAGTGCAAATGAGAATGAGAGACAAGTTAGCATTGATGCTAACCGTCATAATTGAGCAGCGGCTTTGATAGCAACTCAGACTGGGCAATTGAATGCAGTAGGGAAGGTGTCTCCTGTGCACAAGAAGTGAAAAAAGAAGAAAACAGGTATAGTTCCAAAAGCCAGAAAAGGATTACTCATGTGATAACAATTCACCCCTAAACTCAACAAATTTAAAATAAAACCAAGACTGAAGTGCAAAACTTGTTAACTCCACAAGAACTGAGTATGAGTGTCAAGGACGTGAGAAAGATAGCATACGGAGTAATAATTGTTTAAACGGAAAAAGATAACTATATATATTAGTTCATAAAGAAATTTGTTAATAATGAAATGTTTTTAATTTTGGAAACCCAAGAAGAAGGAACACTCGTTTTCTTGTTTAATGTAGAAGAAAATACGTAAATATCATAGAGGTAAACTTGAAGGTAAAAATGCTTTCACAGAACAAGGGATTGGATAATGTCACAGAGTTCAGTATCAGATATAACTTTAAAAGGAAAAGAGGTAACCACCAGCTGAGCTCATTGGATCCTGCCACTTTCAATATCTTAACAAATCGATGTAAAGTGACTGTGGTGTATACCAGGGTCGACTACAAACTGTACTTTAGAGCTATTGACTGTTGCAAGTGCAGAACGTATTAACATATTAGAAAATATTGGCTCAATGACGAGGCGTGCATTAACTGTGGAAAAAAAGACCATAAGACGACTGATTGCGGGGTGGAGGCTAAGTGAATGAATTGCACGAGGCACACTGCCAAGTTCAAAACTAAGTACAAAACCTATCATAGGTACACTGATACAGAATGTAGCATCCAGCCACCACGAAGCAGAGTGTATGGTCAACTAAAGTCTCCAAACATCAAGCACCAATCAGGGCAAGTGGAGCATTAAAGCACCACCATCATCATGTTTTCGCTAGAAGCGAAATGAAAAGCAGAAAGGGCATTCGAATGAAAGTCCTTGATTCTAATATAATACTGACTCTTAGAATCTTGCTTGCAATATATATACTTGTAATTCTGAATCGAAAATAATATTTTTCGAAAGTTTTGCCACCAAGTGATGCCGTCGAGCACATTACAGATTGCAAATGATGATCAAAGCCCATAATATGATAGAGATTATAGCTATGTCTGAATACAGTAGCTTCACTGCGGAGAGCATTTAATTTGCTTTAGATAATTTCTGGTTAGTAATTAGACATTTGATTGCTTTTAATTGGGGATAAACATGTTAACACTACGAATGACACACTTAAGCATGTTATTTGTTAAGGAATGTATACCATCATAAATCATTTATAATTGTATATAATTCTTATTAATGTAAATATATTAATGTAAATAAATATTCAATCGAAAGAGTTTGTATCTGATATTTTGGTTGCGCCCTGTACCATTATTGGATTTATTTCGCAGCTGTTTCAGGTATATTTCAGCCAGTCTATTAGGACAATTTCATACAGGTAAATATTTCAAATTTTCATCTGTAAAAATAAATGCAAGTTAGGTTGTAATGTTTCTTCTCCCTTACACATTGCTAATTTAGAATCATTTTAACTGACAGAATACGACTATTTATTTCCACATTTAGAAATAACAGAAGGTTGATTTCTTCTCGATTAGGAAACAAAGTTTTAAGATTTTTTCAAACAAAACATTTCTTGTAGCTGCGAGATAGGTAGCATACCCGCATATCATTTAAGGTTTCGATTACAGTTTTGCATTTTCGGAAATGTATGTTTGAGGAAAGTTTTAAGAAATTCAAAATTCACTTTATATTTCGATGTGTGACGAAAACAAAATTATCATATGGACGTTAGATTTCCTAGGTCCCTTCCCCTGAAAATGGTTGAAGTTTACATTTTGTATTTCGAAGTGTAACAACTTTTTTACAAAAATTTAAGCAGAAAAAATATTTTTATTAACCTTTTACAATGCATTGATATTTTTTTTATCTATATTGTAATGCATATACCAGTTTCATGTTGTGATATTATATTTATTTCATTTTTTGATCTATTTAGTACAACGGTTTAGACTCGAGAACAATTTTACAATAAAATCAATAATATGTGATTTACACAGTCTTGCATTTGATGCTACTCGTTGGCTTCTGTTTCTACCGCTTACCTTCTTTTGACCCAGACGCACTCGACCTATCCGAAGATTTAAGGGACAGTGCCACCCAATTTACACCGAAACCTAATGAGGGCGACATCTACAGGGACCGCACCCTCCTTCCACTTTCATCAACCTCTCGGAAGGACTTACGGGGCCCGTACTCCTCGTGAACACGAAGTACAGTTTGTATAGAGCTGGGAATCGAACTCTGGTTGTCGGAGAGCAATTCCGCGCACTTACACCACTGCGCTGTTCATATTCCACCGCTATTGTTTTTCTTCTTGAAGATAGACCGTCGGATCTACCCGAAGGTGTAAGGTATTTGTTCAGACGGCCGGAAAATGTCACCCAATTTAGACCTGAACTCAGTGGGGAGGCATCATACCCCTAACACTAATTTACGGACCAAGGATTTACGGACCCACATACTTAACACGCCTGTAGTCTGTTTGAAAGCGTGCCATAGCTATCCTGACCCGCTTTTCTGGAGCGTATATATGGCTGAAAAAGTCTTTAGCTTATAAACGTCTACACGATGTTGGTAAAATGTCGAACGTCGTCCGCGTTTGCCAGTCTTGAGTGTAATGACGTTAGAGGAGTATGCAATTCGATTTATTGTTACGTTTTGTGCACAAGCTCTGCAAGTTTAAATACGTGATTTTTTAAACAAACAGAAAACAAAGGGAAGAATTCGTCAGGCAGGACTTTAAATACTATTTTAGTTTAATGTTAAAATATATTAAATAATTTTTAACACCTCAAGAAGCATCGATATTTCATTATGTTTCGCCGATTCCACTAGAAAATAAATCTTTAGGACTTGAAAAAAAAAACTTTTGATTAAGAACATGCTCAACTGATCATCCATCATCAGTCCTGGATCATGGTTTCGCGGTCATTGCCGTTCAGCAGCACAGTGTAGACAGTGAGATGATTAAAGAGTACAGAATTCCTTAAATCAAAGATTTAAAACCTTCCTCTTAGAAGCTCTCTCATTGTGACTTAGAATCCAGTAACGCGTGGGGGCTTTTTCAGTTGCATGTGCGTCTCATCAAACGTAGTTTGTAGTCAGCTGGTCAAAAAGCATCTGCTCAAAAGGCAGACTAATTTACCATTCACTTTCTCATTCATTCGTTAAAGTTATGACATGCCACTTCATTGGAAGCTGCTAAAATCCTCTAGTTTATTGCTTTGCGGGAGACGTAAAGTTGAGACACTTTCAACATATCAGCTAGTGTATTTTAATCGATTCAAGCTAAGACGCTGGCGAAAAATAACTAGGCTGCTTATTTATAAGTTTTAAACAGTGAACTGGCCGGTGAATAAAGAAGCTTGTTCAGAACGAATAAAATCCACATGGTGTAAATTACACTTTACAAATGAAAATTAATTTTACATTTTCATAAGTAATTGTTTTTTCGATTTCTTTTATCCGTTAATACATACATTATATTTGAAAATTACATTTTCAGAACTTCAATATTATATCGTATTTCATATCTATATATGTGCTGGGTTTTTATTAACACTATCCAATATAGTTGAAAAGTGTTTATCACTTTGTTCTTTCGTTCTGTCTGTCCGTTTGCACGATAACTGCTGTAAAAATAAATTTATTAAACTAAAATTTTAGTATGTTGTTGAGACAGCCTGTGGAACATATGGGAATATAAATGAATAATAATACATAATTAGATTTGGATTGAACCCGGGTTGAAAAAGTGAAATACATGGAACACTTTGGGACATAATTTTTCAAACAATTTTTAAGCAAATTTTAAATTCAAAAATTGTTGCGAATATTTTGGGAAATATTCAAATTATCCCATGAAATATATAAAAAATATATATGATAAAAAAATTCAGCAACATATGTTCGACAGTTTTTTTAATTAAAATTCAAATAATAATTACACCCATGTTATATGGCCAACGGCCGTACCGTGCTGAAAACACCGGTTTTCTTTAGATCACCGAAGTCAGGCAGCATCGGGCGCGGTTTGTACTTGAGTGGGTGACCACCTGGGAACACCGCGTGCTGTTGGCACTTTTCGGTCGCGGTAGCCCGGTGGTTTGCGCGCTGGATTTGCACGCTACCCCAACTGCCGCCGTGTTCATGCGAAGTACGATCACTTTAAACATGTGGGTCCGTAAGTTCTTCCAAGAGGATGGTTGTAGGGGAAGGAGTGTACGGTCGCTGTGGATGCCTCCCCCACTGAGTTCCGGTCTAAATTGGGTGGCACTTCCCGGCCGTCCAAACAGTTACCTTACACCTTTGTGGTAGGTCGGACGGTCTGGGTCTCAACAACAACAACAATAACCCATGTTATATGAAGGAATAACGTAACCCATTTCAAAATAAAATATGACATCTATCTTTCTTTTCTAGTGTAAAAATCGGGATTTTTAAAGTACTTTTAAATTTATATTTAATGTTGCATTTGTCCTAAAACCGCTTTATTTTGCGTATTTTTTGCATCTATATTCTGCCCTAATGCAGTTACAATATATTTGAGTTTAAATGATCATCAAACTTTGATTATTTCTATAACGAAGCCCAATTTTAATGGATGTAGTATGTAAGCAAGTGATTGATTGTAAGATGAGTTGCATAAGAATTGCTGAATTTTTTTAACGCAAAATTATTTAGCTATGGAGTCTGGAATAAAAGTGATATGAATGAAATATTTATTACTTTTACATAGAGAGCCAGTCGACTTATATTTCGATGACGTCATTTGAATAAAGAACATTTTTTTCGATGATGTTTTAAGTTTCCAAATAAAATAAATTATTGTAGTAGTGTGATAATTAAAAAAGTATCACTTCTGAATGTATCGCATTTTAGAGATGTTTAAATAAAATTGCATTTCAGTCGGAAAGTGTTTCATAATCAATTCTTCATGTATAATTGATCTTTCTTGTTATAGATGTGCACGTGCTACAGACCCCAAGAATGTGTGTGGATTTGCGGCAATTTGGATTAATCTGCAAACTTCAAATCCCAGTTAACGTTGCAAAATGATAATGAGGGTACATTTATGGAGTTAAAAAAGGAGATAGAGCTCCTATGGATGAAACGCTTGAAAATGCCATAATGCTTTGTGAATCATATCTAGGTGTTTCTGGTGATAAGTAGCCGCTATTGTTATTTGACACAGCAAAAAGGTGTAGTATTTAGCATATGTATTTTTGATTATTTTTAAATTAAGGGTTATTTACTTGTGTGTATAATTAGCCAGTATTTTTTCACAGGATAGAGCACAGAATTTTTTTCATGGGA
Source organism: Amaurobius ferox (assembly GCA_951213105.1). Lineage (NCBI taxonomy): Eukaryota > Metazoa > Arthropoda > Arachnida > Araneae > Amaurobiidae > Amaurobius > Amaurobius ferox. Next base: position 80,587,104 of record OX578148.1, read on the forward strand.
TTTTTGAAGGATAGAGCACAGAATATATGAAGATAATAATAAATTGAAATGTAAAATAATCTTGAATACGTAGGAATATTTTTTATTGCTTCAGTTCTACTTTGCACTGCGCTAATAATTTGTTTCTTATAAAATTGATAGTTTAAATAAATATTGGATGTCTCTCTCTATAGAAATGCATACAATGCATGACTATTGATTTTATCCCAGCATGACCTTAATTAATATCTTAAACGATATTGGCTTTTTTTTTTAATATGAAGTCTTAGCTCCTTACTTTTACCTCCATGAGTAAGTATATGGTAAGCCCACCTAATTGTTTCAACAAGTTATGTTGCTAAAGCAAATTGTTTCTAACAATATGCCGTTTGGCTACAAGGACGGAAACATAAGAGAAAAATTTCTGATCTTATTTCTTCGCCCAGTCGCGTTGACCGTGCACGCATATTAGTGTAACTACTAAACATAAAACATTGCCACAATAAAAATATGTGACATGTATTGTGATGCTCATGATGCATAAATACTACATTGAAAGTATGTATTCTAATTTTAACCTAATTTGGGTACTTTTATTCTTTTTATTTTTGGATTTTTTTTATATTATAAGTATGTGTCTATCTTTGTATACTATATATATACAGGGTATCCTAAAAACATTGACCTCAACTTTTATTTCTTAAATATTGATCTTAGACATATATAATAAATTACAAAGTTGTGTAAAACAAGGTACAGAATTTTATGAAATCGACTAAAATTTTCAAGGGAATTAAATTTTAAGAAATACAAAATTTTAATTTTTATACGGTCCCCCAACAAAAACATTTCCAATGAGTAAAATGTGCCCCATACTCTAATAATGTGATGTACAAAATTTCAGCATTTCATCATAAAAAGTCCCAGAGATATGAAAAAACAATAATGCTGATTTAAACCACTTTTCGATGCATCGACATGGGTTCTCAGAGGGAAAAAATTATGTTGGCAGATCGAGTTTCAGGGTCATACACAAATTACAAAAGAAACACTAATTACATAAATAAATAATAATTTTGCTATTTATTGGTACAAAATTATCTACACTATGTAGAAATAATAACTTTACACAAAGATTACAAAGCTTGTTTAAAATGTTTTCCATCCATTCCAAAGATCCATTAAAGATAAGAGGTAGATATTATTTGCTTATGATGTATTTCTACGCTGCGTCACATGCACTCTTGCTGTAAACATTTACATTTTAATTTGTGATTAATCTCTCACCAACTTTGTTTAAACATATCTCTGGGATTTTATATGAGAAAATGATGAAATTTTTTACATCACCTTATTAGTGTATGTGGCACATTTTACTCATTGGAAATGTTTTTGTACGGAGGACCGTATAAAAGTGTAAACTTTGTATTTCTTAAAATTTAATCCACTGAAAATTTTTATCGATTTCATAAAATTCTCTACCTTTTTTACGCTACTTTGCAATTTATTAAATATGTCTAAGATCTATATTTAAGGAATAAAAGCCGAGGTTAATGTTTTTGGAACACCCTGTGTATAGCTAATGTAACTAATTGTTTTATCAGAACATACGCTGTTTTATTGTATTTTCATATTTTAAAATGTGTTTATCGATGCAGTAGTAAAGTATCATAATTGTAATTAATTACTACATAGGTAGACAAACAATACTAATTTAAAAGGAATTTCAATTCAAGTACACTTTGTAGACCGTACTGCAATTTAAATAAAAATAATTATTTTAGTACATGATGATATAAATAATTATTGAAAACGAACTTTCTGAACTTTAAAATAAATCACATTTACAAAATGATATTTTTTTATCTTAAATTATACCAAAATTTAAGCTAAACAACAATATAACACATATGTGTTTTAATTACCAAATTTCAGGAAATGTGGAAACATGCATAGTTGTTTCCATATTTTCTGAAAATTTATTTTTAACATTTTAAAAAAACAGTGCATACATTCATTGCAGACAAACAGTTTTAGAGACGTAACGCTAAAAATTATTTATTCGTATTATAAAGTGCAACAAAGCGTCTAAATCTATCGGAATCTCAAATTTCAAATTTGACTCCATTTTAATACTTATACATTATTATGTATGGTACGGAATTGCTAACAGATCAGAAGTTGCACCTAAAAATATTCTGAAGTTTAAAGAAAGAGACTGCAAGATACATTTGAAACATAGAAAGAATGATTATCTTCATGGTAGCTCAGTGGCTAAGGTGATGTAATTCGTTGCGCAGTCATTAAAAGTTTATAAAGCTCTCATAAACCAAAATCTTTAGAAACATTTGTCTAGCATATAATTGATCCTTCACTGATGCGAGCATTGAGGTTTTACCATTGAAATATTTTCAACATTTTTCCATATAATCTTTAGATATTGTCTACCTTAGAGTTCGGAATAACCTAGTAGTTAAATCACGGGGATTTGACTCGAAGAAGCCGAGTTCGATTCTCGGATCTGCCCCAAACTGTGGATCCGGAAGTTCTTCCGAAAGGTTGATGGCAGGGGAAGGAGGACACGGTCTCTGTGGATATCGCTGTCGCTAAGTTCTGGGCAAAATTGGGTGACTTATGGGCGTTATGTATTCCGCCCCCAATGGTGTGCCAGCCCAACGTTGTATGATGGTAAAATGGTTCACGCTCCGGCCGGTATATAGGTGAATGAGTAATAATCAAGTGACTGGCTATTGAAAAATATGTTGCCAATCCTCAATATGTAAAGATTAAACAACTGTTAATGTCATGAAACTAATATACCTTTGTTTAAAGTAACATACAACGCAAAATGAATCGTGTCAACTGGTTTCGAAGTCTTAAAAAACTTTCTCCGGCAAAAGAAGCAAGTAGCGCAACCTTCACTTGTTAAAGCTGTGGTGCATAAATAAGAGTTATTTAAAATTGTACTAGGAATTTTAGATTATTAATATTCAACATATATTAACATGGCCGTAAATTGATCGTATTCGTAAAACTCATTGTTACATTATACATCGCGTTGTTTGCCGCTATTAAAACCCTCCAATTATTTATCTTTAGAGCCAGTTCTGTAAAAGAATATTAATTAATATAATACTAAATTGATTGCACCATATTGACTTTAACAATAAATCATTTCATAAATAGATTTCACAAAAGTGATTGCAGTAAGTACCGCAACCAATCATTGAATATTGCGCTGAAGCAAGTAGGGTATCCTTCAATCCTAAACGCCAACTGTATTTGACAATATATCTCCATAAGCATAAATAACAAAAGTTTCAAATATTTCTGATTTAAAAAGTACTGAAACTGCATTTTCAAAAGGAACCTTTCAAAACGCATTTCCTGAAACAAAACTTTTCTTCGAACTTTCGTAACTCCTCTGCATTTCATTTTCGATTTCGATTACGTTTCTGCATTCCGAGATGCAAAAAAATGTATCTTTCAAGGGGGCTTTACAGAATCCAAAATTCATTTTAACATTTCCTGTGTCCACAATGGAAAAATTGAACGTGAACTTCAGATTTTCCATACTTTGTTTCTCTGAAAATGTTGCATCTATTTTATTTTTTGTTTTCAAATGCAACTTTTTATTATATCACATGTCTGGTCTGGATAGTCCAGTAGTTAAGGTATGGGGATTCCTCTCATAGAACCCGAGTTCGATTCCCGGAGTTACTCAAACCATCCCCGTGTTCACGCGGAGTATGGGCACGTTAAATTTGTGGATTCAAAAGTTCTTCTGAGAGGTTGGTGGCAGGAGAAGGTGGATACGGTCCCTGTGAATACCCTCAACTGGGTTTAGGTCTAAATTGGCTAGCTACAGAGCGCAATGATATACGTCCTCTGTGGTGTGCCGATGCAACGTTGTATGACTATATGATGAATCACGTTTTGGTTGCTATAGTAAAATGTTATAATTCAAAGTACATGGACATTGGAAAATAAAAATTATATCACATGCTACAAGAAAAGATTTTTTTCCAATTACATAATGTTGTTGTTGTTGAGACCCAGACCGTCCGACCTACCAGAAAGGTGTAAGGTAACTGTATGGACGGCCGGGAAGTGCCACCCAATTTAGACCGGAACCCAGTGGGGGAGGCATCCACAGGGACCGTACCCTCCTTCCCCTACCACCAACCTCTCGGAAGGACTTACGGACCCACATGTTTAACGTGATCGTACTCCGCATGAACACGGCGGCATTTGTGGCTGCGTGTAAATCTAGCGCGCAAACCACGGGGATACCGCACCCGAGATGGCCAACAGCACGCGGTGTTCCGAGGTGGTCACCCACCAAGTACTAACCGCGCCCGATGCTGCTTGACTTCGGTGATCTAACGAGAACCGGTGTTTTCAGCACGGTACGGCCGTTGGCCCCCAATTACATAATGTAATATAATACAATTTACGTATTATAATATACATTATATACATAACATATATATATATATATATATTATGTATATAATGTATATTATGTATATTATGTATATATATATATATATATATATATATATACATGTAATAAAAAGGTTTGAAGGTCCAATGAAGGAAAGTGAGAAGCTGTAACTCGAAAAACCTAACTTTGTAACAAGCTTCCAAAATAAAAGTATAAATCAGCAAATCTTCAATCAAATGGAAAACATACAAATTTCGAATCATCAAGTCACCGAAAAGTATAAAAAATGGTGTGGAATCGATAAAAGAAAAACAGACGAAATCCAAGCACAAACGCTATACACGTGGACAAGGTCTAAGCCTAAATCAGGATTTGTTCACTTCTTCAAAACTCTTTTTTAAGTCCAAGTGTCCTGTAGAAGCAAACACAAAAATGTATGTTTCTGAAGAAATAGATAGATTATATCCATAAAATATTTCTACTTGGACAACATACAACAAGAAAGATCAATCATGCTTAAAGCATTGATTATGAAACACTTTCCAACAGCAATGCAATTTTATTTAAACATGTCTAAAATGCAATACATTCCTCCGTAATATTTTAAAACTTCTCACAATACTACATTGATTTATTATATTTGAAAACTTAAACCTTCATCGAAAAAAATGAACTTCATTCAAATGACGGCATTGAAATATAAATTGCCTGGTTTAAACATCTCTAAAATGTGATGTATTACTCGATAATAATTTTAAAATTATCATAATACCACGATAATTTATTATATTTCAAAACTTCATCGAAAACAACTGAAATTCATTCAAATGACATCATAGAAAAATTAACACGCCTGGCTCTCTCGAAAAAAGCAACATTTTATTCACAAATAATTTCCCATTCATGTCATTCATCACAATACTATAATAATTTATTTTATTTAAAAATTAAGACCATGGAGCTACAAGTAATTTAACTCTATGCTTAAAACTTCATTGCAAAAAATCGTCCTTCTCTCGGTAAAGTCAATGAATATTTCTTTCATATCAGCTATGCAGACTCCATGAGGTAAATTCTTTTGCGTTAAAAAAATACAGCAATTTCTATACAACTCATCCTACATATTTTGCTGTTTACATTTTACATTTAAAAATAGGCTTCGTTGTAGAAATAATCAAATTTGGATGAGCATTTAAACTCATATAGATTGTAATTGCGTGGATTTAGTATGTAGATGCACAGAATTTAAACCAAAATAAAGTGGTTTTAGGACGGATACAACACTCAATATGAAATAAAAAGAACTTTAAAAATCACGATGTTGAGACAAGATGGATGCCATATATCATTTGAAGTGGATCACGTGATACTTTCATATCATGGTCACGTGATCGTTCCATATAAGAGGTGTTATTATTATTTTAATTTTTATTTAAAAAACTACTGAATATATTTCGCTGAATTTTTTTATATATTTTATGGAACAATTTGAATATTACCTAAAAATTTCGAAGCAGTTTGTGAATTTTACATCCGCTTAAAAAATGTTTGAAAAATTAGATCCCATAGGGCTCAATGTATTTCATTTTTTCAACCCGGGTTCAATCCAAAACTAATTGGGTGATATTATTCATTTATATTCCCATAGGTCCTACAGACCGTCTGAACAACATACTAAAATTTCATTTTGATTAAGTCATTTTTACGGCAGTTATTGCGCTAACGGACAGACAGACAGACAGACAGAATGAACAAAGTCATAAACACTTTTCAACTTTGTTGTAAAGTGTTAAAAAGCAGAAAAAATAAAAGGAAAAAAGGATGCCTGGAATATAACTCAAAAAATATACGAACCTATCGATCTCAGGAACCCAGAATGAAGAGACCAGTGTTGCCATTCACAAAGGAAAAGATATGATCTACCGTTGCCATTCGTAAGAAATAAATAACAGTATTGCGAAAAGACAAGTATAAGAGATAATATAGAATCAAGAAAGGCAATATTTACTCTTTTTTTACATTTGCATATTTGCAAAGTATCCTTAATTTTTTATGTTTGCTACGGTATTTATATATATATATATATATATATATATATATATATATATATATATATATATATATATATATATATATATATATATATATATATATATATATATATATATATATATATATATATATATATATATATAATATATAAGATGGAAAATGGAAGTTATTAAAGATATTGAAGTGTTATAGCATATATGCGCAAAGCAGCTACACATACTATACACGATATAAATAGTATAAAAATGATTTTTGAATTGAAAAAAGAAGGAAGGCTTAGCGAGAAGCTTACTTAATGGAGGTAAGGGGTTGTGACCTTACACCCCAGTTGTCAACAAGCTTGTCATAAATGCCGCGGCATTGCACTCCTGGACGCCAGCCCTGGCTGAAGCCAACCCCCGGAGTGACAATAACAATTATCACAAGACCGTTAAATAAGAAAAGTCCAATGGTAATATGAAGACCATCATTGGATGAGCAACTAGTCCTTTAGACCACAATGACCTGTATATAACTTCGTGTTATCGTTCTGCGGTCCTGTTATGCATAGTATGCGAACCTTCATCTGCTAAATGATATAAAATAGATTTTAATTTTGAACAATAAGCATTATTGTTACTGTATAAATTATCAATATAATGTAGCATAAAAGGAATGGGGTATTGCTGTAGATATGCTTGCTGTAGAAATGTCCGATCAAAATCAATACGGATGTCTTCATTGTAGATAATTCTCTGAATTCTAGCTAATCCCCCCAAGAATACATTCCTAAATATATTTAAGTGAAGATTGGAATTCCAATTGATCAGACCGTTTATAGGTATATTAAAACTTTTTCTTTTATCATATATAGAAAAACTTACAGGTATTGTACTGAAATCTATACTTAAATCTAAAAATTCCACTACATTTTTAAGTGCAGCAGGATTTTCTTTCAAAATTAAGTTTGGTGGGTAGAAATCAAAATTCATACTATAATCTTCATTTTCATATCCGACTATCAAATCATCCACAAAACGTAGGTATATGATTTCATTATTAAGATGTGATTGGCTTTCATAAAAATTGAGGTACAGATCAGCAAGTATAGAAGACCTATAAACGGAAATATATACCTATAAACGGTCTGATCAATTGGAATTCCAATCTTCGCTTGAATATATTTAGGAATGTATTCTTTTTTCAATTCAAAAATTCTTTTTATACTATTTATATTTATATATATATATATATATATATATATATATATATATATATATATATCCCAAATAATTTCAAATTCATTTGAGTTTGATTTTGCAGAATGTTTTTATGCACATGTAAACTTATAACTGAATAAATAGTCTCTTAGATCCACTAGATCTTTGGGAGTACAAGGCTTTGCTACTACAGGTCTTTGCATCTACAGGTCTTTGCGACTGCAGATCTTTGCGAAACTGTTCCAAGAATGCTGTTATTTCCTAGAACCAGAAGTCTTGCAGTTCCCCTCAAATAAAGGAACGTTCTCTTTGTTTATTCAAAACTACAATCGTGGTATACATCTATATCTACATAGCCCCCGAAGTTTCATTATGGGTTTCTTTATGTAGCCATAAATGTCTGAGAAAGGATGAAGGCGTGGGACACTAAACGAGGTGTGGGAGGAATTTAGGGCTTCTTTAACATCATCCTTATCACTTTATTTGGGATGAGTCCCGGTCGTAATGGTGTATAACAGGTCATTTGGATGTGTTTCCGTGTAAGACACGCCTGATAAGAAAAATAAACTCTGTTTGTAAGGAAGTCATGAAATAATTGGAATAATTTCTGGTATGTGAAGTTTGTCCGCCGCACGCGTCCGTGTTTAATGCTATTTAGGTCCTAGGACTATATGTGTCATTGCAACATCAGAACACAAAAATTATGATGTGGACAGCACTCGAATTTCTCTACATAATGCACTAAATTTACTTCTTCTACATCGAAATAATGGCGTACAATGTTTATAGCACGATGATTTTGGTTTTGAATAAATGCAATGTAGATTAGAATTGGGCGCTTTTGGTAACTTTGTTGACTGAGCTGTTTTTCCAAACAGCTCAGTCATACTCATGTGCGAAATCTTCATTAAAATGTAATTGACAATAAATTCCTATTCTGTGAAGTAAAATAACAATTAACAAATTGTTCGGCAAAAAATACATAACTATTACAAAGACTAACTACTTTCGTGATGGAACGATCTAGATTCTCATGAATTAAGTTGACAGATTTGTACCATGGTATTGCGTATGGAGAATGAAAATGTTTGATGATACTTGCTACTTTTTTATTAACACTTTACAACATAGTTGAAAAGTATTTATGACTTTGTTCATTCTGTCTGTCGGTCTGTCTGCCTGCCTGTCTGTCTGTTCGCTAGCACGATAACTGCCGTAAAAATGACTTTATCAAAATGAAATTTTAGTATGTTTTTTAGACGGTCTGTGGGACCTATGGGAATATAAATAAATAATATCACCCAAGTAGTTTTTTATTGAACCTGGGAAGAAAAAATGAAATACATTGAACCCTATGGGACCTAATTTTTCAAATATTTTATAAGCAAATTCAAAATTCACAAATTGCTTCGAAATATTTAGGAAATATTCACAGTATCCCATAAAATATATAAAAAAATTTCAGTAAAATATATTAAGTAGTTATTTAATTAAAAATTATTTAATATAGGGAAAAAAACAAATTCAGTTAAATTCTGACTTTTGGGATAACCTCCAGAAAGAAAAAAAATATATATTATATAATAAATATCTTTCCAAGATTTTAATCATTTTGTATATGAGAGAGGCTTCACATTTTAAAATAAATTTGATAGATAACAATTTTTCAAATTGTTTTTTAATTTTATATAGCTCTTCGTGATATACTTATTTGATGGCATTTTTAATGCACTTTCCAAAGTCCTAAAATTTGGTACACGGCTTAAATTTGTTGAACATTTTATTCTACAAAAATTTGGTGGAACTTTAAATATAGATCATACATTTTTTTTCGAAATGGCCTGCAAATAATCTCTGTTCACTTCAATAAATCATTGTTGTAATATTGCTAAAAATTCTGATGTGGGCAGCGCATGTCCTTCCCAGCAGACTCATATTCACATTCTCTTTATTTCTACAATAATAATTTGAGTTTATCTGCACAAAGTAACAGGCATACGTATTTTAAATGACATTGAATTTGCACGTTAAACTTCAATTGCTGGACTTATTGTCAAAGGTGGCGTACTTCTATAAATCACTGTTGTATTATTGTTAAAAATTCTGATGTGGGCAGCACATGTCTTTCCCTGCAGACTCATATCACGTGACCCACTTCAAAATGAAATATGGCATCCATCTTGTCCCAAAATCGTGATTTTATAAAAGTTCTTCTTAATTTATATTGAGTGCTGTATCCGTCCTAAAACCGCTTTAGTTTTGCTTAAATTCTGTGCATCTACATACTGAGACAACGCAATTACAATATATATGAGTTTAAATCATCATCCAAATTTGATTATTTCTACAACGAAGCCTATTTCTCACTTATGTAAAATGTAAACAGCAAAATATGTAGAATGAGTTGTATAAGAATTGCTGTATTTCTTTAACGCAAAATTATTTAGCTCATGGAGTTTGCATAGCTGATATGAATGAAGTATTCATTGATTTTACAAAGAGAAGAACGATTTTTTTCGATAAAGTTTTAAATATAGAGTTTAATTACTTGTAGCTCCATGGTCTTAATTTTTAAATAAAATAAATTATTATAGTATTGTGATGACTGAAATGAATGGGAAAATGTTATGAATAAAATGCTGCTTTTATAGAGAGAGCCAGTCGTGTTATTTTTTCTATGACGTCATTTGGATGAATTTCAGTTGTTTTCGATGAAGTTTTCAAATATAATAAATTACCGTAGTATTATGATAATTTTAAAAGTATTACCGAGGAATGTATTGCATTTTTGATATGTTTAACCCAGGCAATTTATATTTCAATGCCGTTATTTGAATGAAGTTCATTTTTTTCGATGAATGTTTAAGTTTTCTAATATAATAAATTAATATAGAATTGTGATAAGTTTTAAAATATTACCGAGGAATGTATTGCAATTTAAAGATGTTTAAATAAAATTGCATTGAAGTTGGAAAGTGTTTCATAATCAATGCTTTAAGCATGATTGATCTTTCTTGCTTTAATTTCAACTGATGTTTGCAAGAACTGTATTTAAAAATTTGCCATATCTAGCGAGTGCATACGTGCGTTCTAACATTTATGCGATTCGTTTCCTAATGAAAAATTACATCTGAAATGATTATTTATCTATCATAATTCAAAGTGGTGATTTCCCAATGATTTTTTCAAAAATTAATTCCAAAATGTTTGTGTTTTTTGAACATTTGATTAATTTTACTAATAATTCACTGCTTGTAATAAATCTATCAAATTTTATTTGAAACGCCCTGATCGTTTATGATATATATATATATATAAATTCAAATCTTTTAAAACGAAAACTATTCATAAACTTTGGTAAGTACAAAAAAAAAACCCATCTCTAGCATATCTGTTACAGATAGGTAACTATAGACCAAGACTAAGGATAATATATATATATACACACACACATATATATATATATATATTTGAAATATATATATATATATATATATATTAGAAAAATGTAATAATAAAAAATTCAAGTGATATTAACATCATAGAAGCAAAATCACGTCCATAATGCCGATAAGAGGAAACAGCACATGTCCAAATTCGATGATTAGTCAGAATTAAATTCCTCTACAGGTCTGAGTATTTAATTTTAATTAACCCAAACAAATACCTATTTCAGATTGTGCAATAATATATTAATATAAATACTCAAACTCAGACCTCAGACTAGAGGAATCAAAATACGCGATCATACGCGATCAAACTCAACAGCATAAATTATCTAGAAGCACCGAAATGAACAAGTCGAAATATAACCAGGGAGGCAGTACGAACGTTCACAGTAATACTCCCAGAACCGTCCAGTGAGTCAACAAGTAATTCATTGAAAAACTGGATAAACGAGAATGCCATATATATATATATATATAGAGAGAGAGAGAATATATATATATATATATATATATATATATAACTATATATATATATATATATATATATATATATATATATATATATATATATATTGCCCAAGTTTTATATGAGTTTGTTCTTTTAAATTAAATTAAAATGAACAAATTTTTTATAAATAAATAGTTTTATCTTCTGAAATTGAGAACATTTACATAATGAAGATAGTATATAACTCCTTGAACATTGTCGTGGAGAGTCATGCAACATTTGTGGAAAAAATTTAAAAAAATCTAGAGACATGTTTGACTTCCATACCTAACTGTCAAACTGTTCGAAACTTGCGAAATGATCGATATTTGTCAATCTAATGACAAATTGGCCGCAGTAAAAGTAATTTGTTCGCTGTATAAGTTTAAGGACAGGGAAACTAGATTTTATGTAATAGAAAAAATGCACATGCATTAAAACCTCTATCTAGTGTAACATGAAATGTGTTTGTTTTCTATAAAATAAAATGTGTTCACTATCTAAATAAACAAGAAAGATCAATCATCCATAAAGCATTGATTATGAAACACTTTTAAATTTCAATGCAATTTTATTTAAACATCTCTAAAATGCGATACATTCCGCGGTAATATTTTTGAAATTATCACAATACTGCATTAATTTATTATATTTGAAAACCTATAACTTCATCGAAAAAAGTGAACTCTATTCAAATGACGGCATTGAAATATAAATTGCTTGGTTTAAACATCTCTAAAATGCGATACAATCCTCGGTAATATTTTTAAAATTATCATAATACTACAATAATTTATTATATTTGAAAACTGCATCGAAAACAAATGAAATTTATTCAAATGACGTTATCGAAATGTAACACGCATGGCTCTCTCTATAAAAGCAGCATTTCATTCATAAGCATTTTTCCATTCATTTCATTCATCACAATACTATAATAATTTATTTTATTTAAAAACTTTAGACCATGGAGATACAAGTAATTAAACTATGCTTAAAACTTCATCGAAAAAATCGTCTGCTTCTCTGTGTAAACCAATGAATATTTCATTCATATTAGCTATATTGCATACTCCATGAGCTAACTAATTTTTCTTTAAAGAAATGCAGCAATTCTTATACAACTCATTCTACATCTTTTTGGTATTTACATCCTACATAAGTGAAAAGTAGGCTTCATTGTAGAAATAATTAAAGTTGGATGATCATTTAAACTCAACTTCATTGTAATTGAGTTGTTTCAGTATATAGATGCACAGAATTCTAGCAAAAATAAAGCAGTTTTAGGACGGATACAACACTAAATATGAATTAAAAAGAACTTTAAAAATCACGATTTTGACACAAGATGGATGCCATATTTTATGTTGAAGGGGGTCACGTGATTTCTTCATATAATGGTCACGGGATCTCTTCATATAAAGGATGTAATTATTATTTTAATTTTTATTTAAAAAACTACTAAAGATATTTTGCTGAATTTTTTTTATATTTTTTATGGGATAATTTGAATATTTCCAATAACTTTCGAAGCAATTTGTGAATTTTAAATCCGGTTAAAAAATGTTTGAAAAATTACGTCCCATAGGGTTCAATGTATTTCATTTTTTCAACCCGAGTTCAATCCAAAAATAATTGGGTGATATTATTCATTTATATTCCTGTAGGTCCTGTCTGAACAACATACTAAAATTTTATTTTGATAAAGTCATTTGTAGGGCAGTTATCGTGTTAGAAGACAGACAGACAGACATAGTGAACAAAGTCATAAACACTTTTAAACTATCTTGTAAAATGTTAAAAATGAAATTTCAGAAACAACTCTCACAAACTGTTGCCCATGTACCTTTAAACGTCCCCTATTTAGAGATGTTAGTTCCTTACAAAGCTACTAAGAGGTTTCTATTTACATCAAGAAATTTTTGAAATAGTTTCATATGTGAAAAATACCGTTTACACTCCATTTCTGTTATCATTTAAGTGCTATCGATGGACAATCCTGAGAAATAGACAATTTCAATAAATTTTCTGAACCTGAAATGTAGATCCTTGATAAAACCCATAATTCCTCCAGAATTTGATTTTAAATTCACATCGGTCATCATTTAAGCTCTATTTATAGCCAATCTTGAGAAATAGATGTTGCAATAAAACTTGTTTTTGAACTAGACGTGGAGATTCTTAGTAAATAAACTTACCTTATCTTGAATTTGATGCTAAATTCATATTAGTTTTCATATAAGTCTTAGATATTGCCAAACTTGATAAATAAATGTCTCAAGTCAAATAAAAATGTATGACCTGGAAATGAAAAAAACTCCAAAAATAGAAATCCTTAGTGAACCCTATTCCTCGTCCAAAATTTGATGCTGAATCTATATCAATCATTATCTAATCTCTATCAATAGCAAATCCTGAGAAATAGTTATTTCAATGAAAACGCTTTAGTAAAAAGAGCAGTATGATAATATTTTTGCTGCAAACGAAACCTATGTTAGTAAGATAGTGTAAAGTACCTGCCAACAAGCTTACTCTGTGCAGGCGGTATTGTAAAGGTTTTTACCTGACTTATGTTCCATTAATGATCTAACAAACACATATTTTATTCTAGCTAACTTCCCTGACAACTCAATACACAATTACATGCACGGAATATTTACAAGCTAGCACTATCATATCAATACCTCGACCTAATCTTAACCTTTCATTACTGAACTGAATTAGCAATACCAATCAACTATTAAATCATAGCTATCTATACTCACAGTATTGTAGAGACCATCCTTTTGCTACTTGCTTCTATGAATGAACAAACCAACACCACACTCTCGTATAAGATAACAGCCGATGCTGACGACGACGATCCACTTGCATCTCTTCATTCTCCCCTTTCGTTCTCTCCTTGTGATCTGACTTCTGCCGAACGCTTGCCGCATTTATAGTCCTGGCCGTTCGTGAGTACGTGATTCTCGAATACAGAGTTCAGGCGTTTCGTGCCTAAATTTGCATAATGAACAGTAGAATTTGCATATTATAATAGAATCCTCACAATAGTCATTAGTCATAATATGTGTTTTATGTAACGATAAAGTGCAATGATTTAATGTAAAAAAATATTGTGATCGTATTTTCCAAAATAATTTTAATTAAAAAAGTAATATGTGTAAATTGATTGCAACACAAACTTCTTATGAATAATAATAATATTTCGATATTTAAATTTTTTTAAGCAGGATATAACAATTTTATAACAGGTATCAACTTGGTTTTATCTTGTTTTGAAATACAAAAATACTTATCTTTTTTTTATTCAGTGACTATCTCTATATTCATGGAGCCCGAAGTGCCAATTTGACTGTCTTTATGCAGCTGCAGCTGTCAGCGAAATGCTTCCAGCGAGACTATGAACAAAATGTATTGGATTCAGTGCCTTTTTAACACCTCTTTTTCTATTATTTACATATGTTGTGACTTCGGTGTTAGGGAATATGCAGGGTGATTTGATTCCGTGTCAGCCTTCCTTGATAAGAGATAGTCAGTCGCAGTGTGTTCCGGATGAGGAGTTCCTAATAAAAATGGCTTTAACCTCTGATATGTGCCAATATTTGAATCCATAACATCATTTGAGCAGAATAATGAATGAATTAACAAGAAAAATCAATCATGCTTAAAGCATTGATTATGAAACACTTTCCAACTTCAATGCAATTTTATTTTAAAAAGTCGAAAATGCAATACATTCCTCGGTAATATTTTAAAACTTATCACACTACTACATTGATTTATTATATTTGAAAACTTAAACCTTCATTGAAAAAAATGAACTTCATTCACATGACGGCATTGAAATATAAATTGCCTGGTTTAGATATCTCTAAAATGCAATACATTCCACGGTAAAAATAACTATCATAATACTACAATAATTTATTATATTTGAAAACTTCATCGAAAACAACTGAAATAAATTCAAATGACGTCATAAAAAAATAACACGTCTGGATCTCTATAAAAGAAGGATTTCATTCATTTCATTCATCACAATACTATAATAATTTATTTTATTTAAAAATTAAGACCATGGAGCTACAATTCATAAACTCTATGCTTAAAACTTCATCGAAAAAAATCGTCCTTCTGTTTATAAAATCAATTAATATTTCATTCATATCAGCCATGCAGACTCCATGGACTGAATTATTTTGTGTTAAAGAAATACAGTAATTCTAATACAACTCATTCTACATATTTTGCTGTTTACATTTTACATAGGTGAAAAATAGGCTTAGTTGTAGAAATAATCAAATTTGAATGAGAATTTGAACTCAAATATATTGTCATTGTGTTGTTTTAGTATGTAGAAGCACAGAATTTAAGCAAAAATAAAGTAGTTTTAGGACGGATACAACACTCAATATGAATTAAAAAGAACTTTAAAAAATCACGATTTTGAAACAAGATGGATGCCATATATCATTTTGAAGTGGGTCATGTGATCGTTTCATATCATGGTCACGTGATCGTTTCATATAAGATGTGTAATTATTATTTTAATTTTTATTTAAAAAACTGCTGAATATATTTCGCTGAATTTTTTTTATATATTTTATGGAACAATTTGACTATTACCTAAAATTTTCGAAGCAATTTGTGAATTTTAAATCCGCTTAAAAAATGTTTGAAGAATTAGGTCCCATAGGGCTCAATGTATTTCATTTTTTCAACCCGGGTTCAATCCAAAAGTAATTGGGTGATATTATTCATTTATATTCCCATAGGTCCTACAGACCGTCTGAACAACATACTAAAATTTCATTTTGATTAAGTCATTTTTACGGCAGTTATCGTGCTAACGGACAGACAGACAGACAGACAGAATGAACAAAGTCATAAACACTTTTCAACTTTGTTGTAAAGTGTTAAAAATGAAAAAAATAAAATAAACTTAATTCCCTGAACAAAAAACATATAGAAACATTAGCTTAGGCTTAAGGTATCACGAAGAAATTTCGAGATACGAGCAAAATAAATGAATTAGGACCATCCGAAATTAAGGTAGTACTAACCGCAATGTGAACCAGTTAAGGAGTACCTAGTTCGAAGATTTTAACCTCCTGTATGTACCAATATTTGTACTCATGGCATCATTTGAGCAGAACAGATAAGAGGTAGAAACTCGGTTAAGAAGGAAATAGTGAAATAATTTAGAGAAAATTGTGGTGAACAAAAATAAACATTTAATTGAAGTTTATTTCTTTTATAAATATAATTCTATTTTGCGGATTAAATTATTATTCTTAATGGAAGTGGTTGTGAATCGTTTAGTTCGTACATTTTTATCGTGGCCGCAATAACTCACCATTACCACTTTGCATGAGTTCCTTAACATTATCATTAATTCAAAAACACTACACATTAAAATCCACAATTTTAACTTTTAAAATAAATATTATTAATTCGCACCTATTATTGTTATATTTAAAATTACATTAATTTTAATAAACGCTTAAAATAAATGTGGTTTGTAAAATACGCGTATTTTAAAGGCATACAGGTGATTATGGTTCAGAGTCTTTAACATTGGTATCTAAAGTTGGAAAGTCAATCAACCTAAATACAAATATTCGGCACAACATGCAGAATCGGTTATTTGAAAATAATTACTTAAACATTTACAGCAAGGGAAGATTTGAAGCCGAAGGGTGAAGCACACCAAAATGTGTCATCCAAATGTGCGCAAGTTTAAGGTAAATGAACAAGAAATATAAACTCTGAAGCGTGATAAAAATATTTTAATAAGTTCTTCTGAATTCATTTCCGAAAAGCACCAGCATAATTGTCGTTGGTTTTATTGAAGATATTCTCAAGTGAATAATTTTAATTATCTTAAGGTATTATTGTGATTTTTTATATGAATAACATTAAACGTTTCTAAAATATCTAAAAAAATTCATAAATTGTCCATTAGGAATTGTGTTGTGTGGTAATTTTGCTCATTTTCACTAAGCACTAAACTGTTCCTTAGAGGAACATTTTGAAACCAATATTCTTTCCCCCAGATATAGCTTCCGCATGCTTTGAAGCGTATTTTTACTAATAAGAGATGGATTTTGACTTAAAGTCGAGTTAAGACTTGAAACTTCGTCCGATGTCAATTTTTGGTTAAAAGAGACAATGAGCCAATAACTTAGAAAATGATGTTTACGAAGATGCAAATACTTTTGGAAAATTGACTGTCACACTGCAACCTGATGTAGGAATGTGTTTTACCTTGACGCTCCACAAAATAATGATAACGATCTACTTTCATTCCTTGTCTCCTAATTTGATCAGAAGGACTCAGAAAAACTGAAGACTATTTTCCAAGATCATACAGATCTACGATATACTGTCGTGCCACCGTTGCTGCGGAAATACGCAGTCTCTGCTTGACTAGAAAATGCTGTAATGCGCATGTCTGTGGGTCAATATTTAAGAAGATGCAATCGCCGCAGCTTCAGTTTCCTCCACATCAAGTTTCATCTCGCTAACTGCAGACTCGTTGGTTGTCACGAGTCTGGTCAGCTCAACTCCATCATGCATGTATTAAGTTAGATGAGTTACGCTATGGCAGTTGAGCCTAGCACGTAATGTAAATCTACTTCTTGAAAACTTGTAGTTCTTTTTATACGAGCCGGCTACATCAAGCAACACACGCAACCGATCTCAACATCTTGAGGAGTTGGAGGTGACGATCCCCTTACCACGTATTGAAGTTGGTATGTCAGCGCCACTTCTTTCGCCAATATCAATAGGAGGATTGGATAAAAAGTGTGAGCTTCACAGTGTGATGGCAGTTGCAAAAACTAAATGATTTATCATGCAGATTCATTTTTGCATATATAACCTGTTTTCTCTGATAAATTCAAAAACATGATCCTGTACGCGCGAAAACATTCTGGTTATCACATTGATTGCATTTTGGTTTCGTTTGAAAATGTATTGAATCTCACTTTCAACATCAGGATGGCTGAATTTTTGACAGACAATTGTGAAGGAATTTCTTTTTTGAACTGCTCTCACTGTAGTGTTACTCATTGTCTAAATTATTGTTTTCCAAACTGAGATATGTGTACAGCTGGGGGTACATGAAAAATTCAAGGTCTACTTAATACATGGCAAATTGTTTATTTTATTATATTAATATTTTAACTAAATAAATGTAATAACATTTTTCTTATTAAATAAGTGAACGTCAAAAGCACAAATACCACCTGGTGTCCGAGATTTAAGAATAAATGAATGCAGTTGTAATTCTGCTTTAAATTCAGGACAACGCCTAGTATATTAGTGAAACAATGTACTTGTCTAATTTGCAGACAAAAATATATTATTGAAACTTTCCTTGAACTATTTCATAGGGTTCGCCGATGGGATTAACCTCAAACAGATTGAGTGATCATTGCAAGTTTGAGATACACTAGTCTTATTTATTTCATTGACGAAAGCAATCCACATTATCATGTGATATTATAATAAGTAGATAAACTGTATTCATATAATTACATAAACTTTAGTCAAATTTTATCTAAAAACCAATTAAAATGGCTTTCTGAAACATTTGAAGAATCTGTCATTTTTCGTAATGTTGACCTTAGACGACGTTCCCGTAGTAAGTGATGCGAATATTTGATAGATTATTGACTTCGTGCTTCATCTTCTCCGTACCAAAATTAGCTTTGGATGAAATTTCAAGCCCTTAACTCAATTTTGAGTCTCAACACTTTCATTGTAAGTAGCAAATACATTGAAGAGTTTCCTTAAGTTCGTTCGGGGTTGATATTTGTATGCTAGACAAGTTTGCTGAAACTTGAACAGGGATACTCTAGTTGTGATCATCCTGAATGCTATAAATCTGCTAAACGTATCATGCGTATGATACAATGCCAAAACTATAACATATTGCATTTTTGTGAGATATCATTAAATCAAAAATAGCACAGTTTTAAAACTGTGTATAATATTTGGTTTTCAGTTTATTTTATTTTTCAGTTACAGAAATACAAAATGTCTATTATTAAAGTCATCCATTGGTAAAAAAAATGTTGCTGGCAGCGATTGGGTTTGGTTTGATAAATACGTATATATCAAATTATTACTTCTTATTTCTCCATGTAATTAAGAATCCATGAAGAATTAAAGCCCAACATTTAAATGCCAACATTCTTTTTATAATTATTTTTTATTTAAAAATATGTTTTATAAGATGCTTGATTTTTGCCCATATACATTCAATCTTATTTTATTCTAAGAATAAAAAATGAAACTTTTCTTTGTTTTATCGGAGACCACTATCTGTGCGTGAGTCCATCTATTTAAATCCCAAAAGAATTCTTTTGGATTTCTTTATATATATTAAGTGTCAGAGAAATAGTAATAGCGGCACCATAAAAGAAATGTAAAGGATTCCATAGATTCTTTAGAACCATTTTTATGCATGTAGGGGATGGGTTATCAGAAGATATTCTGATGTGCTGCATATTTATCAAGTCTTCAGAAAGTAATATAAACATTTTACCAAGTTTGCTAGATAATGGTAAAATATTAAAATTTGTCACAGTCATTTAATATTTTGGAGAGAGTAGTCTTTTGAAATATCTTGGAAGGTGTTCCAGTATAGGTCTGTTTTATAAAACCGATGAAACCTGCTTCATAAGAACCTGCTTTATATACCGATTTTCATAATAAACCTTGTTTACTACATGAAAATCGTGATGCAATTAAATTAAAATTCCGATCTGATCAAAGCTATATTAAAAATTTATATACGTGTTTAAATTTTCTTTTTTGGGAATTTCAATCTCTTTTATAGGTAACTAAATTTACGTTATTAATCTAGATTTTATATGGAATTAAAAATAATTGAAATGGTATTTGTAAATGCAACACTTAGGCGTTTTGTTTGCATTTTAACGATCATTTATGCAAATAAAATTTGGCATTATTTCAAGAATGATTCCAATGAACGGTTAATCATTTCATTAGTCATTAAATTAGTTAGAAATTACGATTTTTTCAAAAAACTATCTGAAGACTATTTTCTAATTAGAGAGCATATATGCACTGAGGACACAGCACAGATGTCATACAGAGTAATTTTTTTCATCTTCTAAAGTGACACATAAAATATGCAATTAGATTAAACCTCTTTCCTTTTCCTCTATGTTTATATGGTTTCATAATTTTTATTTTCTTATATTATGTATGTATTGTATTTAGAGAATATTGCTTTCCTGAATTTTTTTTAAATCAATGTACTGACAGATAAGCAGATCTCAAATCTTCAGTGTGAGGTGAGGTGTGTGTGTGTGTGTGAGGCGCGTGTGTGTATGCGAGGTGCGTGTGTGGTGTGTGTGTGTGTGTGTGTGTGTGAGGTGCATGAGTGTAAGGTGTGTGAGGTGCGTGTGTTTGTGTGTAATCGGTGAGTGTGTCTCTGTGTATTTGGTGAGTGTGTCTCTGTGTGTGTGGTGCCTGCACCATAAATGAAGAACGAATGAACCTCAAGATATCAAATTTTATGTGTAGATACGCCAAGTTAAAGACTAGAATTTAATAGAATGTTCTCATGAGATTAGAATTTAAACTATTCAAATTTTTGTGGTATTATTTTCAATGGGAAAATAATAATTCCCGAAAACAATTGTGGCAGTATATAGTGAATGTGTGAAGCGATAATATAAATTATGTCATGGATTTCAAATACATTAAAATATTTTATAATAACATCTATAAGATAATTTATTCCAATTTATCAGCATCTCTAAGTTTGCTGTCAAATGGAAATTAAAAACCGTTAAAAATTTCGTTTCATAAAAATGCCGCGTAATTAAAAAAAAATTAAACGAAAGGTCATAAAAGCAGACCTGGCATTGGAAAATACGTTATTGAACTCCTTTTTCTCTATAAAATGCGATTCTGAATCCATATCCGTCATCAATTGATCTCAATATATAGCAGATCCTGAGAAATAGTTTCTTAGAAATTTCAAATTAGTATAAGCAATAGTATGACTACATTACTTCCACCATAATAATTTTCGGTTTTAATTCTTATATTGATTCTTATACAACTGAAATGTACAGGGTGTTTAAAAAAGTAAATTGAACAATGGAAATTGTAGATACAAAGCTTCAGTTTCAAAAAAACTTTCAGTAGGGAAAGAAACTATGCAATAGTAATTTAAATATTGTTTAATATTTTTGTAAACATTAAAATAATAAATTTATACAGTCTTTTTCTAGCTAAGAAAGTTAAATTTAAAAAATGTTGGCAGTACTTCCTTTTGTCAAACAAACAAAACATAAATCTGGATCTCAAAAGTGTAAATTTAAGGCAAAATAAATGGTGAAACTTCATGACTTACATCACTTTATTGTGGTTTTCATATTCACCTGTAATATTCGCGATGTATTCAAGGACCGTTAGCACACGCAATTGATTCAGAGAAATAATTCAGTTGGGATTTAAATCAGTTACTTTCGCAGTTTGCCTTTGAAACTATTAAAGTCAGACAGATAATTCTGGTTATTTTAGCGCTTAAATATGTCAAAAAGCTGATAATTATGATTTTGTTGGTTTGTTAGATGCTTTTCCAATAAAATCTATAAAAAAATAAGCATATATTTTAGTTTTTTGAATCTGTAGGAGATCAATTGCATTCACAGCCAGGAGGTCGCTTGCATTCACAGCTTGGAGATCAATTGCATTCGCGTAAGTCATAATTATCTCAGAGTCGACATTACTGAACAGCGCCGTAATTTAAACTCTATGTAGCAGACTTGCTTGGATGGATACTTAATTAGAAACTGTGAATCGACGTAATGGTGACGCAATAGCTTACTGAAATATTTGTATTAATCAAATTTAAATAAGAAGCAAATGATTTAGTAGCTATATGTAATCGAAATTGTTTTGTGGATGTCCCCCTATTACCCAATGATGACTATGTCATATTTGATAATAATACAGCCCCATTTAGAGAGTTTTACTGAAAACAGTGTGGGTAACAGTTTTTAAATTTAACATTTTGGGACTGCTTAAAAAGTAATTCATTTTTAAGTAGTGCACACCATTTAAATTACTATTTCATCAATTTCTACCTTATTTAAAGAATTTTTGTAATTAGAACTAGGTGTCTGCAATCAATTAAAAAAAATTTGTCACTTTTTTTGAAAATTTATATTACGAGTCCAATGATTACAATTATAGCGTGTTACACTTCACTTTAAAGGGCTTGAAAAATTTTTCAATTGATATCATGCTTGACAAAGTATACCTTGGGAGGCGGGTAATTTTCTCCCTGAGAGGAGCTAATGACATCACGAAATAAATTGTATTGTTGCTACTTTTCGCAATAATGACGGAATTATAAAGTTTCGTGGTCACTGAGCTATAAATAAATCCTTTTAAGCATGATTACGACAAATTTTAATATTAATTAATACAAATATGAAATATAACTTTAGAAAGGTCAATTATCCAATGCTATATGACTACATCTATAATACTGACTGGAACTTTTTAAATATATATAATAATGTCAACGATGCTGTATCGAGTTTCTATGATTGTATCTATGGGATTCTTGACTTATGCATACCTAAATATATTCCTACTAAGCGGAAATATAAATAGTGGTACTCCTCTAAAACTATCCATAATATAACGTTAAAAAAGTATCGTAATAAATCTATTAGGCGTGGTGATGAAAGTGATATTCAGGAATTTCATAGACTACGAAAAGTTCTGAAGGATGGAATCAAAAGTAATTTTACTAATCATGTTACTATCATGAAACTAGAACTCAACAAGAACCCTAGGGCTTTCTGGAATTTCAGTAAAGGCGAGTCACCTGGTAGTCGCGGAATTTCATCTATGAGTTATAATAAAACTGATTACACTACTGAGAATGATATTGCTAACTGCTTCGCTGATTTCTTTGAATCTGTTTATATTCAGAGTAGCCAACCTATTAATTTTGAATTGCAGTCCATGTATTGTGAACTCAATAACACTAACTTAATTAATGTTAAATTTTTTTCTGAAAATGATGTTGCCAAAACCCTAAAGAAGTTAAAATCCAGCCAGTCTATAAGTTGTGATGATGTTCCCTCTTTCGTTATTAAAGGTTGTTTTGACTCCCTAACTTACCCCTTGCTCATCTTGTTTAATCTTTTGATTAAAACTATGGCTTTCCCCAATGTCTGGAAATATGGTCAAGTTATTTCGATACATAAAAAGAACAATAAGCATGATATTTCCAACTACAGACCTATTAATATTTTGTCCCCTTTTTCCAAGGTTTTTGAATGTATTATGCATGAAAGGATCTCTTCCCAAATTAAGCAGTGGATATCTCCGTACCAGCATGGCGTTATGCCAATGCGTTCAACATTAACAAATTTAACTTGTTTTACCAGTGATATTATTGATGTTATTAAAACTAAGAACCAACTGTATGTTATTTATACTGATTCTAGTGCGGCTTTTGATCACATCGATCTGGGGTTATTAACTCGTAAACTGATTACTACTGAATTTAGTGTTGATTTGTCGACTTGGTTGTACTCTTATATTACAGATAGATTGTATTTTGCAAAGTACTTTCGTGTAAACTCTAGACTATACAGTAATTCCTCTGGTATTCCTCAGGGATCAAATTTGGGCCCACTTCTTTTTTTAATTTTTATTATTGAAATACCCCGGATTTCTAAAACTGCAAAATGTTTTATGTTTGCAGACGACTTGAAACTTTATTTGAAAATCAACTCATTAACTGATTGTGAACTGATGCAGAGAGATCTAGATGTACTGTATAACTAGTCTGTTGTAAATAAACTCCCATTTAAATGTTTCAAAATGCTATGTTATGAGCATGGCTTGGATCCGTAATACTCACAACTACAACTACATTTTAAATAATTTATCTTATGGATTTGGGTGTCACTTTCAATGATACTTTTAACTTTCAGAGACATATTGATGATACTATTAATAGAGCTTACCAAAGACTTGGTTTCACCTTAAGACGATCTTGTGCTTTTGTCAAGTCTGATACTATTATTTGCATTTATAATACCCTATTTTAATTTATAAACCAATTTTGGAATATTGTGCAATGATCTGGGACCCTGTTTACAGTCTGCATTCTCAACGAATAGAAGTCGTGCAAAATAAACTTTTACGCACTATGGATTACAGATTGACTGGCTTTTATCCTCATGATATGCATACGAGTGATCTCAGGCAAAAATATAATGTAATGTCTCTTGAAAAAAGAAGAAAATGGCCCTGCCTCTTGTTTTATTATAAATGTTTAAATACCACTATTGATTGCACCACTTTACTTTCTTCCCTGGAATTTCATATACCTGTAAATAATACTAGGAAAAAAACTTTGTTTCACAATACAACTGTTAAACACAATTACATGAAATGCTATTCTATCTATAAATTTGTTAATTTATATGATGCCTATTGTACTGATATTGATATATTTAATTTGACTCCTGCCTGTTTTAAAAAAGCCTGTTTAGATGTGCTTGACATGCAAACTACTTAGTATTATTGTATTTTATGTTCTGTTATTTTATGCCTCTGTATTTTATGTTATGTTTTATATTTGTGTGGCTACTGCAACTGGATTTCGACTGTAGTGCCACGTAAATTGAATAAATAAATAAATAAATTTTGTCCTATTTTGCTATGTAAAAAAAATATGAAAATTTCAAATAAATTTCGAAGTTTTAACTCGAATTAAAGAAAAATCCCATTTAGTTCTAAATATTTTATTACATAGCTTGATATAAAGTTTCGTAAAAATCCATTAATATTTGCTACTGCTATCGTGCCCACTAGAAATAGACCACATAGTACATACAGATAGACAAATGGGCATCACTCCAAAAATAGTAAAAACAGGTTGAGGAGGTCTTAAAACATGTATTGCCATCAAAATCTCGAGGTCGAAAATTTTCACGGAAACGATATTTTCTCAATACTATGTACGAGAAAGCAAAAATTAGAATATAAGTGTATGAGAAAGTCAATTGGAGACCCGCACTTCAGATATATTTCATATTCAAATGTAGGCGCATCATTAAAAAATGTGTTTTTGCACTTTAAGGCAAAATCAGTGGCTGTCTTTTTTTTTTCGCACCCCGAGCCATCATTTTGGTTACTTTATGCAGCTGTAAATGTCCCAGAATACTGGCAGTTAGATCACTAACGAAATATGCAGGTTTCAGAGCTTCTTTCAGCATCGTTTTTATCGCGCTTAATGGGACGTAACTTGACAATAATGGTCTATTTAGAAGCATCGCAAGGATTTTCGGTGTAAACCTGGTTTGATAAGGAATATAAACTCTGTTCACGGGGAAATCGAAAAACTTGGACAAAGAAATGCTTTTCAAAAATATTTTAAACTAAATCTAATATATAAAAGGGAACCTTCCAATGCAAGTTTCTAACATAAATACACGGTGATTCAAAAGTTCAGAGCAAAAGTAAAACATTATAAAAAATATCTATGAATCGGAGAGACATCAGGTTTGGAGATTAATATTCATCGTGGTAGGGGATTTTGTATGGCATGAAAAAATAGTTCAAAATCTCGACACTAGGGGGCGCTGCCGCAAAGAAAACAATGCGAGGTAATAATTGTGAAATGAGATATTTTATTTCAGCAGGATTTACAGCTGCAAGTGCTCAATGTGTCCACCACCACATTCCGGTACTGAGTGTAGCAGCGGTATTACGGCTGATACAGCATGAAATAGCATATCAGTGTGAATGGCTGCTACCTCCTGCCGTAAGGCGTCTTTCAGTGCTGGTGATGACTGGGGATTTCCTCCATAGACCCATGATTTTAGGTATCCCCACAACCAGAAATCACAGGGCGTAAGATCTGGAGATCTTGCAGACCATTCATGTGTGCTATGTCTGCTGAGTAGGCCATTGCAACCCATCACTTGACGTGCCGTGTAGGGTGTTATTCAATAATGTTTTTGTCTGATCCTAATTTTGCGTTGCCTGAGCGATATTCATAACTCACCTCCATGACTTTATCTGCAGAAGCGCCCCTAGTGTCGAGATTTTGAACTATTTTTTTTTCATGGCATACAAAATCACCCACCACCAAGAATATTAATTTGCAAACCGCATGTCTCTCCGACTCATAGATATTTTTTATCGCGTTTTATTTTTGCTCTGAACTTTTGAATCACCCTGTACATCTTGAGTCACGTGATGTATTTTACACATTTTTTTCAGGAGGCTGAATCCAGGGAATATTCTGATGTAAATTTTATCAACCTGCAGTGAAGCGCGGAATAACAAGAGTTAAAATAACGTCTGTCTGTTTATCGTGACCACGTATAACTCGAAAACAACTCAATTGAATTGCATAGATTTTCCCCTGGCTTATTAAGATTAATAAAATACAGGCCTATGGCTAAAAATACTTTTGATTTTGTACCACATTAATGTATAAAAGTGAACATATCAAAATACGTGTCTAAGCAAAATATCTCCCGAAATATGCAATCTACTAGTTTCATTTGGTTTAGTTTTGAGGCACTACAGCAAACTTGTGTTCATCTTGCGACTAATTTGACGGGTCCCTATAGTTTATTTTGTATATTTCGATACACTACAAACACTCAGACATGATCAGGTATCGCTACTGTCACATATTGGAATCTAACCCTTGAATACAATGACAAGGGCCATTATCAATCGGTCATCGAGTAACTAAATCTGATTTGGGTAAACTTCTTCCAATCAAATGAGACTGTATCCGGGAAATGTTTTAACATACAGCTTTGTATGTTAAATTTTGCAAACTTTATCCTTCACCACCTCCTCATAGATCAACGGGAATTAAAATAACTGCTTTGCCGGTTTGTAAAACGGCACGATCGATCTGTACTTATTTTTGCCTGGTTTGTTAAACTTAATAAAAGACACGTTTATGGCTCTAAAATGTGTTGGATTTTATACAGAATTAAATTTATTTCAGTATCATAATTGTTGAGTATTCATGGTATTATATTATAGAGTTAAGTGCAAAACGCCATTTTGCGAGTCAATAATGAAACACTGCAAATTACCGCACAAGTATAGTAAAAAAAGTAGATAAACATTTTAGGGAAAAATAAATTTGATTCCCTTTTCACTAAGACGAAGAATAGAGCTGAATACCAAATAAGAGTCTGTCCACGCTGTGCTAGCATAATGGCAAAACTACAGAATTTAGTATGGTAAAGAACCTTGCTGCTCCAACAGGGAATCACAACATGGATATTTGAACTAACCAATCGATCCTCTACCGTTGAGCTACCTTGATGGAATTGCAAGCTCTTATAGTTTGGATTTGGTATTCTCCACCTTCTAATGTCAGATTAACGAGCAACTGAGAATCTGACTGACTATTTCCTGCTTTTTTTAACCCCAGGTTAGATTTCTGATGCTATTGTTATTCTACAGGTTAGCTACTGCATGGTCTTTGACCTTCAGATTTGAAATCGACGCGCAATATACAAGAGTCCACTGAATCAGTGCTAGTTGTACGAGGGTCACATTTTAACAACCAACATCATTGCACTAACATGCAAGCTGGATTTATTCGCGGGTCATTGTAAAGAACCTTGTTGCCCCAACTCGAATTGAACCATATAACCCAGCCAATACACTACTATTGTGCTACTAGGAATTGTAAGCTCTTATTGTCAAAATGGACTCTTGGCTGAATAAAGATAAGTTCTTTTAATGGCCTGGAATTTGATCGTCTAAACATTCATTCATTTTTAGCCTCCGGATCTTGAACCATTTTTTCGTTATATGGCATTGTCCCTGCGCACCAGATGAGGAAGAACACATTAAGCTCTTACTGGACATCAAAACATCCATCCCCACAGGTAGAACTCGAACCTACAATCAGACGACCGAAAGAGTGCGAGGAAGCTCGTGCCTCAGACCGCCCAGTCATCGGGCTGGCGACTAAAGAGAAGAAGTAAAACGTTAGTAACAATAAAATGTGATAGACTTACCCTGAAGACATGTTTCTATAATGAACACATATAAGGTTTTTTTAAGAACATTCCTAAGGTTTTCATATAGGACACATATATGTGTCTTATAAGGAAAACATATATGTTTTCCATATAAGACACATATATGTTTTCCATATAAGATACACATATGATTTCTATAAAAGTACACACAAATGGTTTCTCTATAGGACACATCCTGTCCTATACACCGGTACATAAAATAAGGTACTTTTCATGATTTGTTTAGAAACGCAATCGAGTCTATCTATCTCTACAGACCCCAAAATATCATTAAGCCTTACTTAATGTAGTTTCGTATATCTCAGACACACTGCCAGCAGGATCATAAACGACATGTGCCTGATTCAGGGCTTTTTAAAGCTCCATTTTATCACTTTTAATAGGATGTGGCTTGAAGGAGATGGCCTATTAGAAGGCGATGGGATGTGCTTCTGTGTAATACTGGCTTTATGGGAGACATAAACTGTGTTTATATTTTCAAAAATAATTAAGTAGATCATATTGGAAGCTTAATATTTTTATGGTGGTGTCATTAATATTGAATATGCATTGTTTTAATAATATAATTGTACAAGATTTATTTTTTAATTTAAGGTGATGAATATATTTCTTTCGCATCCCATCCACCCCTCCCAATTTTCGAATAAAATGGTAGAAAAATCATTAAAAAATAAGAACCTTGAATAATGTTGCGTAAATAATCATTTCTTATGTAAACCTTCATTAGAAAACGAATGAAAAACAGTCTAGAATACTAACATGAGCCGTTTTTGATATATTGCACGTTTTTCAAATAAATATATCAAAAACATTTCATAAAATTAAAAGGTTTCAACTGCGGTAAAATATGCGTCACTTTGCATATGCAATATTTTGCAACAAATTTGTTAACATCATTCTCGTGGGTTTATTTCGTTCCATTCGCGAGAAAGGGTACTTTGTGTAGTATTTTGACGCCCAACAATTGAACAATATCGTTTATTTATATAATAGAAAATGTGCCAGAAATACACTTTACACGCATAAAAATCTCCCGCTTTGGATAACAGAATCGTATTCACTATAAATATTACGTAAATAGTGAAAAAAAATCGATTTTTTGTTTTCGACCTATTTTACATTGCATTTCCTATATTCAAGGCTGCTAGGTAAGTCCTGAAGTACCCCAATAACTTCAGAATGAAGGATCTTTCAGTGTTCAGACCTTGTTTATACTCAGTAAACTGACTATTCTCAATGTAATAAAGGTAATTGCGGCACACTTAGCGGAGAATTGAAGAAGTTAGAAATACGAACTTCGAAACTCAAGTGAAATAGAAAAAAAAATTGCACTTTACTAAGTTGTGGAGCATTGTTTAATCTGCAGAAATCGATTCAAATCAGGTTATAGAAAGCATTTATACGATACAATATAGATATAAGCGAATTGATATCATATTCAGCAATGATTTATCGAACAACAGTCATATGCAGATATTAATGTACAGTCTTTTTAAGCTGCCCTCCGTTAGCAACAATGTACATTTGGATTTAAAAACAAATATTACTGGGTATTTTGACTAGCACGTTAGATGTCACAGGTCCTAGCAACTGTAGCAGTATGAAGGGATTTTGTTACTTATCGTACATATTTGCGTTTCGTCTATTCATGATTTGCAGCTCTGTGCTTTGTGAAATAATCAGTAGACAAGCGAAAATCTAACGTACTGTTATTCATAAAATTTTTCATTTAGTCACCTTCTAACACTTGATAATTAAAATTCATGAAAAATGTAAATAAGTAGCTCATAAAGGCGAAATCCATTTTACGGCGATCTAGATGGATTAAAATTAATATTTAGGTAGAAAACTAAAAAGTGTCGAGGTAAAAATTTATTGACTAAATATTTCCATAGGACTGTTAAACTTTAAAACAGATACTTTTTAAATATACATAACATGAAAATATAAACATTTTTGAATATTGTACACCAATCCATATGAAAAAATCGCTATAGTTTCTAAAGTTACAGCCCAAAATATTTCAGTCAAATGTGGGAAAATTTAAGAAGTAACTTTAAATTTGTTTTTCTGAGAATGGGATTTTTTGACATTGCGGGTAAGATAACTTTAAAACTCCTGAATATTTTTTCCTGGAATTTTCATAATACATAACGCATGTTAGTTTATAAGAAAAACCTAATTTTTTTTCATGCTTTCTTGTTGTAGAAGCATTTTCTCAAGAAGTTATGTACTTGAAAATTTGAAACTTTGTGAAAGCTAAGTTCAACATTGCTTAAATTGGAATGTGCTTTGGAGTACAAATGAAGTTCAAAATAAGCAAGTGCTTCTAAAGTATAATTAAATACCAAAAATCTGGTTTTGGACACATTTTTTTAGCAATGTTGCTGACAAGCTGTGGCACCAATGTTTTGTTCCACAAATGGCTCATAGTTTTCAACACTCTCTAAAAAATTATTTTTTTTAAATTATGTTTTAAATAATTGTACATTAAACGAAACATATATTTACTAAATTTCATTTAGTCAAACATATACTTACTTGCCTGGATCCTACATAAGCAATAATGCATAAATAATACAGATACGCATTTGATAAATAAGTTCTTTTGATACACCCTAATTAAGCGCG
The DNA here is from genome assembly GCA_951213105.1 of Amaurobius ferox. Classification (NCBI taxonomy): domain Eukaryota; kingdom Metazoa; phylum Arthropoda; class Arachnida; order Araneae; family Amaurobiidae; genus Amaurobius; species Amaurobius ferox. Next base: position 80,618,459 of record OX578148.1, read on the forward strand.
ATGCAATTTGACACGCATGCGCGCGGATATCTAGTTCATCGATCGTTGGCAAAACAACACGAAATATCTGTTATATCTTTTGAATTAGTAAGAAAAGCGATATTAGTTAGCTTTTTGGATTGCTTAAAATAAACACTAATAAGAGAAAATACGTGAAGTCGCAAAACAGGAAATCCAAAGATATTCTGCCTTACTCGATGGTATATGCATAGATCGATTCATCTTTGTGAAAGCAATTCTGTGACTCCTGAGACAGCGCTTACCCCAGCTCCCCCACCGGACTTCGGCCAACTGTCTTCAAAAAACACCGCCCCTTCACCAGAAAAAGGAAAAAGTTTCTTCACCCCAGAAGCAAAATTCGCAAAATCAATTGCTATATCAGCAAGTTTTCAACTGATTTAAACCAATATTTCTACAGAAATTAGTCTACAAATAATTCTATGTTCCATAAATTGAGAATTTGGTATTTCAAATACACGAATTTAGAAAATCGCGAATTTTTTTGCAGTTCATGACAAGAAAATCTGATGTGGGCAGCACATGACTTTCCCTGCAGACTTATATTCTCTTTATTTTAATTAAATTTATTTCACTTTTAATTCAATTTTCGTTCTAATTTGGGAACCGGGCTTATTTTCAAAGGTGGCGTAGGGAAAGTACGAAAAACTAAAATATCTCGAGAACGGCTAGTCCTAGTGTAATGAAATTGGTCTTATTCTTTTCGTCGTTAAAAATTACGTATTAAATCAGCATTTAATGGATATATTTGGGTATACCCAGTTCTTTAGTTTAGATTTGGACGATTTTTGCGGGCCATTTTGCAAAAAAATGCAGGTCATTTCTTTCCGAATCGTACCAAAATCTAATCAGCACCAGGGTAACCCACAAGTGACTCATCTACCGAATTAAGTGAAATTCGGTCCATTAGTTTTTCAGTTAGAGTGGATACAAGCTTTTGCGGGCAATTTCGCAAAAAAAGGCGGGTTCTTTTATCCCAAATCATACCCAAAACTAATCAGAACCAGACTCACTCACAAGTAACTTACCTACCAAATTTTGTGAAATTCGGTCCATTAGTTTTTAGTTAGAGTGGATACAAAATCTGCACAGACAGACAGACAGACACACAGACAGACACACAGACAGACAGACACACACACAGACGTCACGCTAAAAATAGTTTTTTCGTATTCTAGAGGACTCGAAACGTGTAGATCCGTCGAAAACTCGAGTTGTGATTTTCGGCATGATTCCAATACTTTCCCTATACATTACCATGTATTGCAGGGAAAGTAATAAAAAGTTGGAGATATCGTTCGCAGACCATCTGCGCCTGAGACGTGAGCACGAAAAATATATTTTACAGCAACTGTGATGGAGAGAAATATATGACGGAAAGACTGAAAATGGGTGTTTTTGACTTCAAAATTCATAACTAAAACAAAAAATAAAAATTTACGAGCTTTGTTGTATTGTTAATTCAACTACTACTGTACCAAATTTCGCATCTGTCTAAAGCTTTGATTTTCAGCTACAGAAAACGTACACATATGCAAACACAGGCATATATCTTCTTTTATCATGTAAAGAAAGAAAACTTTTATTTAAAAAATACACAAGATATAAAAGGTTGAATACGATTGATGAATTTCTTTTTTTCTCATTTTAAAATAAAATTTATTTCATTTCATTACACGTATAACGAAAATGAATATCTACGTATATTTAGTGCCCATGAGTGAGTAAAATATCAGAACAAACACTTGTTTCAACTTAACGTATATTCTATCTAATGTCTGTGAAAGAATTAAATAAAATATCCTTCTACTACAGCTAAGATCAGTAATCAAATTTCGATGCCTTAGTCATCAATATCTCTCGTGTGAAAGTAAATCTTCCAATCGTTATTAGGTTTAGACTGTTGACTCACCAAGAAGAGCAATGGACTAACAAACCTTATTTGGGATGCAAGAAAAACATTTCCCTGGGATGAGCTCTTAGGTAAATAAGGAATTGGAAATATTAACTCTTAAGTAAATCGCTGAAGCTACATTCATGTCCTTCAGGGAAACAGAAGTGCGCGTTAAATGTCATTAAATGAGTAATAGTAATTTTATTTGTGTTAAATTAACAAATTGCAAACATGTTAAACAGCGGAAAATGGAACTGTGCTTTACGTATTATATTTTTACATACTCTAATTAGAACCTCCATGTTATCTCTATTCGTATTTTTGCTCAACATGTTTGGCGGTCTCGTTGCCGGCTCCTAGACCTCCTAGACCTCCTAGGCTCTAAGACCTCGTTCCCGGCTCCTAGACCGTATAGATGGAACTCTGCATACAGGTTCATCTCACGGAATATTTTCATGTATCAGATTTTTCTGCCACGCCATTAAATCTATAGTTATTTACGCACGTTTTGACTATTCTTTTGCTCCTTTCATGTATTTTGTTTTCGAATTACGGTCCATTATCTTCAAATCATTTCATGTATAGTACTACACAGGTTTGTACATCTATATATATATATATATATATATATATATATATATAGATATATATAACAAATAAAAATGACAAATGAAATTCAAAATTGAAATTTTTTGCTTATATATAATTTATATATATAATTTTGCTTATATATAATTAATATATATAATTTTTTGCGTATTTATTTGCTTATATATATATATATATATATATATAATAAGAAAACATGAGATTGAAAATGGATTAATACAATTAGAAGTTGCGTGTTTACCGGGTTGTAGAGAGGTCAAGGGGGATTGCGACCCCTTTTCCTGGTTTAAGCATGCTTTTAATCCCAGGAAACACTCCCAGAATCCACTACACGCCCGAAAGAACAATCAACAGTATGCCAGGGGAAAAACGGAATCCCGATATGGAAGATCTTAAAGTCACAAGAACATATAAAAGCATATAAAATGAAATGCAACAAGTATGAGTAAAAATATATTCCAACCATGTATAAAGTTTTAAGAAGGATGTTCGTAGATGCGCTACGTCGTTAGAAGTCCATAGAAGAAAACAATGATAAATTCCAGATGTAGAGATAGATAAGCTCATGGTTACAGAGTATCTAATTCCAAACGGGTAGAGTTGAGTTGTAGCAAATCATCAAAATTTGCGTATATTTCTTTACGGTACTTTTTACAATATGCCATATAATAATGTCTTATGAAACGAGGTGGGTATTAGACGTCTAATAATGGAAGCCTTAAAACATTCATACCCGCTTCGTTTTTTGCAAAACTTTACTACATCCAAATGTCAGAGACGCCATTCTACTATTCTAATGCCATCCAAAAATATAGATAAAGAAAAACAGAACGCAAAAATTAAGAACTTTAGGACTCTGCTTAGGAAAATCAAAATACAGAAGAAACGCTATTGTAGAACTTTTTCCAGCAGCAGCTCTGAAGAGGAAATCGAGATTCAATATGCATCCAGTGACATATCCAGTGTTGATTTTGATCATTCTAATGAATTTTGAGGATGCGGAGAAGATTATAATAGCACAAATATTAAAGTTGACTGGATTATGTGTATTCGTTACCAACGCTGGTTGCACGAAACATGCTTACCATTCATCGATGTATGCCAGTCCTGTGGTATTATTATATCGAAAAAAAAAATGACATTTTTTTAAAATTTGCCAGTAATAATTTTATAGTAGCTCATATTTTGGAATTAATTACCTTATGTACTTTTGTAACACATTTTCTGTAGTATTTTGTTCTAAAATTAAAATCTTTTAAAATTAAATAATAATGCTTCCTTAAGATCAACTCGCACATATCTACCATTAAAAATACATGGACAACTAACCCACGATCGTACGGGCCATCTAACCCGGACTTCAAGGGCTAGATGGCCAACAACATAGTTTTAAAATTTCGGAATTATTTATTTTCTATCAATTGTTTTTCACAAAAGTCTGTAAAGATAAAACTTTAAACTTTACTGAGTGCGTTTAAATTTTTATGACCACGTATTATAATAATATAGGAACGTAATCTTCAATTTGAAAAACTACGGCAAACTAACCCGGATTTACCCTATATATCGTGCAGTTTTGGAGCGTTCTGAAAAATACATGATGTTAAAGTAAAGAATATTTCAGTAAAGATTAGTTAAACATGGAGGGTATGTAGTCTAATTGGTGTCAAGTTGGCAAAAAAAATCATGAATAACTAACATATATTGTTTTCTTTTTGAAGCAATATTAAGTGTTTTTCAAGCAATGTTATAATACAAGATAATTAACGTTTATAAAAAAATATGGTAAATGTTTCCTACAATGTCTATAAGAAATGTGATATTTCATTTTATACCACAGCTGTGGTACATTACTCAGCTAAACTTTCGATTGCACTTGATTTTAAGCCAGCTATACTAATATTCTCAAATAATTGAGCTACAGCATATTTTTTAATAAGTTTTAATTTGTTTAGCAGTGTATGGTGCTTAGCACCGAAAATAGTTATTCCAGAAATCCAACCGAAAATCGGCACATTTAGTTTCTTCACTGTTGTCGTGTTTCAGCTTCTTAATCACGGGTGATATGTTTCAGGAGGACTCCGAAATACCGCCCCCCCCCTCCCATTCTATTTTTCCACTTCTCAGGAGAAAATAAAAATACGGTTTCATTATGTTCGGTCCAATAGTCGATATGCAAAGATCCAGCCTTCTTATCCACCGGGGTGGGGGGCGTTTAGGGTCTGAAAAATCTTTAAAAAAAACCATAGTCTTCATCGCCGGGGGAGAGAGGATCGACAACTCAGCTATGTTGGGTTCTGCCTGATGGTGGATACTATGTGTGCAAGGATTTGATTTCTGGTCACAAGAGCGGCTTTTGGAGAGCTTGCAGAGACTTCTAGAAGAAACTCTTTTCTCCGCCCCCTCAGGAGTAAATCAAAATTTCGGATCCGCTAGTTTCTGTCCCATGGCAGATGCTATAAGTTAACAAAGACTCAGTCTTACAAGTTGCCAGAGACTTTTGGCAGTTCTGGAAAGACATGAACACATTAAGCAATTATAATAATATTTACGGATTTTATACAGATGTTAAAATGTTTTGGTTTCTGACAGTAAAAATTAAAAATTTTTAAATCCATTAATTTATTTTGCAGTGCAACAGAACCTTATCTGTCAGAAAAAAATAAATTTCTAAATGAAGTGAATTTTAAACGCTATTGGCTTCCTAACAAGTCCGCTGAAGTAAATAAAAAATATCATTGAAATTGCATGCATAAAAAAAAAGATATGAATTTATATATGAATATAGAGTATTTGAAATGACGATAAACTTTAACGTGTTAATTCCTTTATTAATCCATGATTGCAGTTAGTTCATGACATTGAAGTGGCAAAAACCTACATATCTTGTTCAACATCAAGTATGAATCAGATTATAAGAAGCTAGTGGAAACCAAATAACTTCAGTTACGGAAATCTATCATTTAGGGATATTAATATCACCTAAAATGACTTAACTCAAATTTTATCCTGAAAAAGCAAACAATCAAGACAAACAAGGATGCCTGCACATAGATAGTTAGAGGCCAGAAACGCATTTCTTAACTGAACTATACAACTTCTTGTCCGACATAACGAAATAAGTTAGACATTACTTCTACCATGGACAGACCCGAATTACACATAAATACATAATAGACGGTTGATGACAATACCTATACCTAAAAGTTATTTATCACAACCCGTGCGAAATGTACAATAAATAGGAATATTACCCTGATATTTTGAACATCAAACCTCGACCGATCAGCATTCAGAAGTTTACGGGGAATACCCGAGGGGAATCGACCGTCTTTAGTCTAGGTATGAACAACTCCTTGTAAAGTAAGTAACTTCGTAACTTTGCTAGCAACTTCACCGACCATAGGACTTAGTGAGACTGGTTTCAAAGACTGATCTGTCTAAAATTTGATTCTATCCCACTTTTAGGATTGTCTAATTAAAAAAAAACATAAACAAATTGTGCTCGGCAATGCACTGAAGTGTACTCGGCAATGTAGTGAAGTGTACTCGGCAATGCAGTGAAGTGTACTCGGCAAGTACAATTTGTAATGCCTCCTATATTTTTGTTTCAGAATCATGTTCATATGTATCAGTTTAATTTTGGCGCGAGGCAAAACAAATTAAAAGACTTAATAGATGTAATAACTTATTAAAAAATATTTTGAAAATATTTTTCTACCGGAGATTGAGGTTAAATTCTCAGGCGCAATGGGAAATATTTCTGTCTTTCTGAAATTTTCTCAGAGTGGTTTTGTTGAGTGCTGTTATTTTGTTCTAGGTAAGTTGGTAATAGCTCCTAAAAATCATATAACCAACATTACTTTTTAACCGATTTTAATGAATAATGTCTCATTTTGTGTGTTCTGGTGGGAGGTACAATTATTTTTAAATTTAAAGATAAATTTGATTAAGAATGTTATCAAAAATTAAAAAAAAACATAAACAAATTGTGCTCGGCAATGCACTGAAGTGTACTCGGCAATGTAGTGAAGTGTACTCGGCAATGCAGTGAAGTGTACTCGGCAAGTACAAATTGTAATGCCTCCTATATTTTTGTTTCAGAATCATGTTCATATGTATCAGTTTAATTTTGGCGCGAAGCAAAACAAATTAAAAGGCTTAATAGATGAAATAACTTATTAAAAAATATTTTGAAAATATTTTTCTACCGGGGATTGAGGTTAAATTCTCAGGCGCAATGGGAAATATTTCTGTCTTTCTGAAATTTTCTCAGAGTGGTTTTGTTGAGTGCTGTTATTTTGTTCTAGGTAAGTTGGTAATAGCTCCTAAAAATCATATAACCAACATTACTTTTTAACCGATTTTAATGAATAATGTCTCATTTTGTGTGTTCTGGTGGGAGGTACATTTATTTTTAAATTTAAAGATAAATTTGATTAAGAATGTTATCAAAAATTAAGAAAAAACATAAACAAATTGTGCTCGGCAATGCAGTGAAGTGTACTCGGCAATACATTGAAGTGTACTCGGCAATGCAGTGAAGTGTACTCGGCAATGCAGTGAAGTGTACTCGACAAGTGCAATTTGTAATGCCTCCTATATTTTTGTTTCAAAATCATGTTCATATGTATCAGTTTAATTTTGGCGCGAGGCAAAACAAATTAAAAGGCGTAATAGATGAAATAACCTATTAAAAATGTTTTGAAAATATTTTTCTACCGGGGATTGAGGTTAAATTCTCAGGCGCAATGGGAAATATTTCTGTTTTTCGGAAATTTTCTTAAAGTGGTTTTGTTTAGTGCTGTTATTTTGTTCTAGGTCAGTTGGTAATAGCTTCTAAAAATCATATAACCAACGTTACTTTTTAACCGATTTTAATGAATAATGTCTCCTTTTGTGTGTTCTGGTGGGAGGTACATTTATTTTTAAATTTAAAGATAAATTTGATTAAGAATGTTATCAAAAATTAAAAAAAAAACATAAACAAATTGTGCTCGGCAGTGCACTGAAGTGTACTCGGCAATGTAATGAAGTGTACTCGGCAATGTAGTGAAGTGTACTCGGCAATGCAGTGAAGTGTACTCGGCAAGTACAATTTGTAATGCCTCCTATATTTTTGTTTCAGAATCATGTTCATACAATGTATGAGTTTAATTTTGGCGCGAGGCAAAACAAATTAAAAGGCGTAATAGATGAAATAACTTATTAAAAAATATTTTTCTACCGGCGATTGAGATTAAATTCTCAGGCGCAATGGGAAATATTTCTGTCTTTCTGAAATTTTCTCAGAGTGGTTTTGTTGAGTGCTGTTATTTTGTTCTAGGTAAGTTGGTAATAGCTCCTAAAAATCATATAACCAACGTTACTTTTTAATTTGGAGCATTCAAAATTGACTATGATATAATTAAATGTATACTTTTTAACTTATAGTCGTTTTGGTAACCATTGAATTGCTATTTAAATATAAAATAAATGCATAATTTTATGTTTGCTGTGTTCTGTATTTAAACTTATGTTTATTATGCACTGAGTACATAGTACAATAAACATACGCACACTGCACACTTTGTGGCTCTGTAAGTTATGCTATCCCACATCTGAATAAAAATAATACAAATAAAATGATATTTGTGTAACTTATTAAAACAAATATATTTTATAATGTTTTCAATTTTTGACAAAAATATTCGAAAAATTTAAATTATTCTTCTGGTTTCAGCTTCATAATAATCAATGCGCTACTGACATTTACTGAATGGAAAAATGGTACTAAATTTGATTCTATTTGCGGAATTTGTTGGATAGATATACTGTTCCATGTGGAAAAGTATAAAATCTCCAATATCACGAGAATGGCTCATAATTTATAAACATTTATGACTATTCCTTTAAAGTTAAAATTAGTTGTAAAGCATTCATGCATTCACATAAAGTGAGTTTATGTTTTTTTATGATTATTTGCATTTCATATCAAAAACACGAAACATCTCAAGAATGACGCATATTATCATCATTTAAATGATGGCATTCGATTTTAAATAAGTAATTACATATAAAATGACTATTTTAATAAATTTTTATATGTAATTACGATATTTATATAATGTACAGAAACTGACGTTCTCTTCTTGGTCCAATATCGATGAAAACTAATAGGACATTGATGATCGTCCATTGAAATAACCTTAACAACTTTCATTCGATATTCCCCTTGTTCGAGAGCTATTTATCCACAGACGTTTACACAGAACCTATTGAAAAATTATTTATTTGTATTCAACGATGTTCAAAACGTGTAGATCTATTAAAGTTGGAGAGTCAATTTTTTGATCGCATCGCAATGCTTTCCATTTGTCCATACTATGCATCGTAGGAAAAGTTCAAGACTGACATGAAATAAGTTGAACGTTATTTGGATTGATTTTGTCATTTTCCGAGTGTAGAAAGAAATATTACATATTTTCACACTATATCTACCAGAAAGAAGTAATAAATCCTTTAATTAAAATAATCTTCAATAACAATATTTAGTTTAGACAATTTGTTGTATAAAGTTTCATCGTTTAAGAAGCAGAAAAATAAGACATATAGGAAAGAAAGTCACAAATCACATTCTCTTTTAAAAGCTTTCCTCCTCAAGCTGCGACTGCAGACAGAAACTTTACGCAATTATTCAGGAATTGCTATTTTCTCTTTTACGACCCCATACCGGCGTCAGAATGATTTATAACGATGAAGATGAGTCTTCTAGGGGTGAGAGATTCAGCGATTACTCATGACGAGCAATCGATTGTTGGGTATCATTCAACTCACATTCTTATTTTTTTTAAATTTCAAGAAACAATTTTAAGTGTACCATCATATTTTGCCAATTTATATTGCGATTACATATTAATATCATTTATAATATGAATATATGTTGTATTAAATGGCTTTTACTTTTATATCAATATGCGTTATTCATGAACTGATTTATTTTACTGGCATAGCAGTATATTGATAGACGAAAATGTTAATACTGTATGATTTATGTATAGAACATCACTTGGCACATAATCAATAATGAATTATATTGCAACATAAAATGCTGCCAAAATAAAGTTAACTAACCAGTCGTTTGTGTTCTGAAATCTGTTGATTTCCTTCTTTAGTGAAAACAAACCTGAACGCTATCTATGCCAACCAAACAAAAATCGGCTAAACGACTATATAGTAGCGCCACCTAGTGCGAAGAATATGGAGTAAAACAAAAAAAATATAAAATGGAAGAAATATGAAATGAGAAAGAAATAATAAATAAATAAATAAAATGCAGCATATTGGAACTCAACGTGTGGATAAAAAAGAACAAAACAAAAAATAGAAATTAAATGTAATCATGTTATACCTTAGAGAGACATGGTGTCATTTATAAATAATTTGGCATTACTGGAATTATTATTGATATAAAAAACTTTTAAATAAATCTAAACCGAAAGCTGATGACTAAAAGGAAATGCTTTTGAATAAAGGCAGTAGGCGAAAAATAAAACTGGTGACTTTTTATCCAACAATGCTTAGCACATTACCTTTATTTATTTTTTTTTTCTCGTTTTACTTCCTATTTACACTAAATATCGTTAATATAGTAGATTTTGTCGTTTATTCATTTTCTGTTTGGTTGGTTTACATAAGCTAGTGCTTATTTAAGCAGTTAGGTACCGGTTTGTTCATACCGAAGAATGAAATCCAAAGATTCAGCACATATCCGTCTGAGCAAAAAAGCATATAGCACAGCATATTGTGAAGTATATAGCATATAGTATATTTTGAGGTTCATACAATCTCATTATAAATTAAACAAATTGGACATCCTAATAAATATGCTCAATTATAAAAAAAGCATTATTTAGAAAAAACTGAATATACTGAAATAGTGTTTAATTTCAATAAATATGAAAGAGAGTAATGTTAAAATGTTAATCAGATGATTTCATTTCAAATCACATTCTTCAACAATTGAAAAAATGACCAGGGATTATATTAATAATCAAATGAACATTTTGATGTGACTTTCGTATCAGCACTAATTCTGATATATAAAATCTAAATTTTCACGTTATTTTATTTGTGGTCCAAAGGGACTTAAGTTAATTTCTTTTAACAGCAGTTATTTGAATAGTCATTAGTTAAGCATTGAATAGATAATAGAATTCTATTGCCCCACAGAGCATGCGATTGTTAAAAATTTTAAATGAAATATTTATGCGGACTGATAATATCTATCGATAATATCGCTATAGTATATTGTATATAAAAATATATTAATTTGATTAACAAATGTAATCTTGTTAATATCTCTTATAACATTCTGCAACGAACAGCCGGTGCAGATCGTTAAAACAAGCAGAAAAAACATGTTGCTTTCATGTATAAACATTTAAACAGCGCAATTAAATGCAAATAATAAACAATGCAGCTCAACTGATTGGAGGATATCTCCTTTTTACTTTCCTTATATACATAATATATAAGGAAAGTATTGTGATAGGGTCGAAAATTCGAATTCGAGTTTCCGACGGGAGAGCACGTTTCAAGCATCGCTGATCACGAATCGAACATTTTTGAAGTGATGTCTGTGTGTGTGTGTCAGTGAGTCTGTGGAAACGATATTTCACGAACGAATGAAGCGATTCGAATTAAATTTGGTACAAAAATCACAATCCGTGAATACTGGAAGCCTATTGTTCTGTTTATTATGTCTAATACTTATAAGTATTGCATAGTTCCAATGTGCACTTCTACTAGTATCACATCACCAAATAAAATCTTTATATCTCTGCCTAAAAATGATGTTGTTAGTAAAAAATGGTGTCAAGCAATGCAACGTAATACTAAACAAAATCCACCACTGTCATTAAAGACAACTCGTTTTGTATGTGAAGATCATTTTGAAGTAAGTTACATTTATGTTATTTTTTATATTAGTATTTCATATTTGAAAATTAAGCTCTTTTAAACGAAAATTTTAATTATATTTACGGAGTTAAATCAATAATGGACATCATTCCCTATATGTACTTTACATCTTAATATAAATCACATAGCTTATTAATTTTACAATTTAACATTCTATCATAGTCTTTTTTGTAAGACAGGATGCCATTAGGTGATGATCAATGCCAATAAGACGTTATAATTAGAAATTCAATGTCCCCTTGATTCAAAATTATGCAAATTAATTCATGTGTCACTTAGAAACATCATATTTTGTTTTATCTACTGATGTTCATATATTATATATTTATTGGTGCAATTTCATAGGTAATAGAATTATTTTTATAGCTTAATAGAAAATATGCAACTCAGATTAAATTTTAGAGGCTTGACTACTAATGGTACATAATAATCTCTGACTTGCATTTGATGTTGATTTTTGTTTTTAATGTTAGAGTAATGAAATAGAAAAGAAAAATTAAGGAGTGTATAGATAATAAATCAGTGTCTGTATAATCAAATTTTTAAAGCTTTTGTATGAGAAGTTTTTGCTATGATTTATAAACATAGAAAATTCTTAAGAGTGTGCACTACTGGCACGACACTCAATGTTTTGTTTTGGTATTACAAGTGAACTTAAACCCAGATTCAAAGTGGATTATTGACATCATCCCATGTTTAGTTTGTGATGTTCACACTGAATATTTGGATTTTCTTAAATTCAGGTAAATATAAAACGATGGAGATAAAGGTAAAGAGTTAAAACTTCATATAAAGAAAATGCCAATATCGTTTCAGTCAATAATTCTGGTGGCGCTGAGGTAAGTTAAGTAGTCCTGCATTGTATGCATTTCAATGGCGAAATATCTGAAATATTTATCTAAACTGCCAATTTTGTAAAAATAAATTATTGGCTCAATACAAAGTAAAACTGAAATAATAAAGAATATTTCTACGTATTCAAATTTATTTAACCTTTCAATTTATTTTTATCTCCCAATAGTCTGTACTATATCCTACAACTATGAAAAAATCCTGGTTAATTATACTCATAATTAAATAACCCTTAATTTAAAAAGAATCAGAAATAAATATACTAAATACTACGCCTTTCTTTTGTGCCATATAGCAATACAGGCTACTTTTTTAACACTAATGACACCTAGATATATGTAATTCTCAAAGCATTGTGGCATTTCCAAGCATTGCATCCATAGGAGTTTCATCGCCTCCTGTTAAAAACTCCATGCACAAAACATTTTGGTCTGAAAATATGTTTCATGCTTTGGAACAACTTGTTTATGAACCCATTTTCACACTTACTGAATAGTAAACAATGTCTTGCACTGCCTTCATAAAAACTGAATATATAAATAAGTAAAATTTAGTTGGTTACCATATTTCCAATGACCAATATGTCTTAGGCATTTAAAAATTAAATTAGGGCATTATTTTTCAACTGTTAATTTAAGAAATTTAGACTACATATTTTTAAAGGTGAAATTTTTTTTTACTTGATATAAATATATATTTTGAGCATGTAGCATTTCCATATAATAATAGAGATTCGATGTGAGCACCTTTTATACTGAACAGTTTTACTGAACAGTCTACTGTACTACTATTCAATTTTTCAAAAGGTATAGTCGTGCTCTGCCCACTTTTTAGCAATAATTTTGTAAAGCAAATAAACACAATTTACAGGTACACACTAAACACCTGTAAAATTACGCCCTCACTGAAAAGCTTGAACTATAAGCTAGCTTACAGGAAGTCGTGGCTATTTCTTCCCCTATTTTCAATCCTTTATAAACAACGTAATGACAGACAATGATTGGATATGGGATGTGACTTTTCATGAACGAAAATTTCTTGTGCAAGGCGAATGGATCTGCCATTTTGTGTCAAACATGGTTCTATTAATTAATCTTTACAGAAAAAAGTCATATATAATACTAAAAAATATGAATTATTTTCCACGAATAACATGAGATTCGCCCAAATGTAAACAATATCAAGACAAGGAAAGACACTAATAACGACTACTTTTACTGACTTTTTCTGGGGGGGGGGGGGGCAAACTGTTTTAGTCACAAAGAAAAAAATGTAAAACTGCTTTTAATATAATTAAATGTAAAGCTGCTTTTAATGTAATTAAATGTAAAAAACTGCTTAATTTGTAAATAAAATATTATATTTAGAATCTTCATGAAACATATATAGCTAAAGTGCTTTTGCACATAAAACATTTATTCAATAAAAAATTAAGCATATAAATACAAATGTTTCTCTTTAATTTCCAGAAAAAACTCAAGAAAAGGGGTAAATCTTACCTATCAACTTTTACACCACGAGATTCAGCCGTCACAAAATCCATATTGTTTTTAAAATTCAGAGCCATCATGATAGAATCAATCTTGGGCAAATTGTCTGATTGCCCTTTAACAAAACCTGAATCCATGTTTGCAACAAAATAAAATAAGGAACAAATAATTTAAACTCAAGCAGACCAAGAACAAATGGGTAAAATAATTATAAACAAATTGTAAACAAAATTAAACGCCAACTACTTACAAATATCTCAATAGAAATAGCACATAGTAGAATGTTGCATCATAGGTCGTTCGGGCCGCGTGACGTCACAGCCAATCACGGGCTGTTTTGTTTTTGAGAAGATTTTGCGGTTTTTCATTTCTTGATATTTAAATAAATAATTATTTTAAGAAATTTTTGCTTGGATATTTGGAATCAGAAAAAAATTCTCTATAAATATCAATTTGTCTTAAGAGCTTTTAAAAAAAATCGGAATTGTCCATTGTACATTTAGTAATGGTAACACTGGATGACAACATGAAAAACAATTTCAATGTACCCAATTAACTTTATTTCGCGCAACTCTAAATACACAATTATTAATATTGCTAGCATCCTTAATAAGAGACATATTTCATATATTAAAATATTTTAATAATTAATTCATCAATTGGCGTCATTTTCATTAATGTAGCGTGATTTTCATTAATTTAGCGTCATTTTTGAAATTTTGAAGATATTGCGTCAATCTGGCGTGAAATATCGCCAAATTGGCGATATGTCGCTAGATTATTCGCCATGTTCACCAAATGCATTTCTAATATACTAAGAGTTGTGCCCGTCATATGACGGAAATTAGAATTTGCGAAACATTACTTCCCATTTGGTGTCATTTTTATCAATTTGGCGATATTTTTGTCATTTTGGCAACATTTAAAATAGCCGCCAAGTAGGTGAAATCCTGATAAATTTCTCGCCAAGAGTTACGGGCTGACGAGAAAATGGGTAATTCTTACAGTCTAGTCTTATGTTCTTTCCCAGGTATTGAACTCAATGAGTCGTCATTTCATTGATTTAGAGTCGGTTTCATTAATTTCGAGAATTTTTATCACTTGGGTGATATTTTCGTGAATTTGACAACATTTAAAATGTCAGCAAGTTTGAGATATTCCGCCGAATTTGTCACCAAAATTTTGCCAAACGTTACGGACGGAAAAATAGGTTATTCTTATAGATGCTTATATTGATTTCAAGATATCAAATTTTCATCAATTAGTCATTATTTTCATTGATTTAGAGCCATTTTTAGCAATTGGGCGACATTTTCGTTTATTTGACAACATTTAAAAAAGTCACCAAGTTTGCGATATTTCGCCAAATTCGTTGCCAAAATCTCGCCAAGCGACGAAAGAAAAAGTTATTCTTATAGCAGATAAAAGGCTATTGGCGTTCAAATACAAAAGTATTATGCAGAGTAGCTTTTCTTATGAATAGAACGAGCTAGATCCAAGAGAATAATGCCCTGAAATGTATCGCATGATATTATATATGAAAAGTGAACATATTTCACAATAGTTAATATATATATATATATATATATATATATATGTACTTTATGTGATTTTTTGATACATTTGTTTGAAAAATGTGCAATATCTCGAGAACGGTTCATTCTAGCATTCTGAAATTTATGTCAATAGCTTTCTTTTAAAAAATTACATAAGAAATGAGTATTTGCATAACGTTATGAAACGTGAAACTCGAAAATTTAGGGGTTGTAAATATTCGATTGCGTTTAAAAACAATTGGCTTCCAGTATTCACTGATTGTAATTTTTGTATCAGATTTCGTTCGAATTGCTAAATTTGTTCGGGAGATATCGTCTCCACAGGCTTACTGACGCACGCACCCACCCACCCACACACACACACACACACACACACACACACACACACACACACACACACACAGAGAGAGAGACATTACTTCATAAACGTTTGATTCGTATTCAGGGATGCTTGAAACGTGATCTCCCGTTGGAAACTCGAATTCGAATTTTCAATCCCTTCACAATACTTCCCTTATACATTATACTATGTATATAAGGAAAGTAAACATTTTCTTTCGAGTTCTAGTGTGCTTGAAACTTGTTGATCTGTCAAAAACTCAAGTTGCGATTTTCGATACGATTCCAATACTTTCCCTATACATTGCCATTTATTATAGGAAAAGCAAAAAAATTGTTTTCGGGTTGCCCAAATATCCGGAAGTTCTTAACCTGGGTCCCATGAGCCCTACCATATAAAGGCGACCTTTATATTAGGATAAGCTTAAAGTACTTATCAGAAGTACCTGTAGTTTTTCTGCAATATCCAGAGGGAATTACTTGTGCAAACAGGGATTTTTACTTTTACGATAAGACGGGGAAAATAGAAAGAAGAGTAAATATATTCTTGAACACCCTTAGGTGTTGAAAGTTCAATTTGATAGAAAAGTCGACGAAATATTGGTCTTGCAAGAAAGAATGTTTAAGGGTAAAGTGAAAAGAGATAGTAGTAATATTTACTTTCTCATACTATGGAATATTCTACAGAGAAAGCAGTGTTTTCACGAAAATTTTCAATTTCGTGATTTTGATATAATATATGTTTTAGGATCTTTTAAATACACTTTGACTGTTATTAAAATGATGCCTGTCTCTTTGTCTGTCTGTGCTTGATTTCTTGTGCACTGCTGTGTGATTAATTTCTTAATCTGCCACAAATATGAATGAATTTTCATGACACTATGCATCCGGCAAGTTTGCTAAAACTACTGGTCTACAAATCAATAAAAGTAAAACAAAAGTCTTAAGAATTAATAAAAAAACTTCTGAAAATGTAAAATCAGATGATGAATCAATTGAAGATGTAAATAACTTCACGTACCTTGGTGTACTGGTGAACAAGGAGGGTGGAACAGATGAAGAAATCAAAATAAATATACTAAATAAAATATGGAGAACTGCTAACCTTAATTTAAAAACCAAAATCAACCTTTGTAATTCCTTAGTGAAAAGCGTTTTACTATATGGAGCCGAAACATGGAAATTAACAAGGGGCCAATGCAACAAGTTAAATGGCTGGAAGACTAAATGTCTGAGGAAATTTTTGGGAGTATTTTGGCCTTATGTTATTACTAACACTGAACTCTACAGGAGTACTGGACAGGAAGCAATTGAGAGAGAGATGGACATAAAAAAACGTAGACGGAAATGGACTGGACATGTCTTGAGAATGCCGCAGCATAACATCCCTGCTGTGGCACTTACTTGGGCGCCTGAAGGAAAAAGATCTCGGTGTCGACTCAAGCTTACTTGGAGGAGACTGGTGGAGCATGATAGAAATTTGATGGGATGGAGGAGCTGGTCAGAAGCAAGGACTGCGGCACAGGATCGACCAGGGTGGCGACGCAAGATGAAGGCCTTATGTGCCACTAGGCACGATGAGTTATGATGTTGATGATGTATCCGGCATTCCTATTTGAAAACCAAGAACTAGATAGCATTTTTTAATTCGAGCGAAAACTTCGAGATTTGTTTGAAATTTTATATTTTCTTAGCATGGAAAAAAGGAATAAAATTTGGCATAATTATGCATAAAAGGGAGTTATCTATTGCTCAATGATCACGGAAACCCAGTTTCTATTTAAAATGGAAAACAGTTTCAACGAATTTAGTGAAAATTTGTTGCGATAAAATGTGTGTGTAAGTGACGTCATTGGTCCACTCGAGGTGGGGGTAAATTACCCTTCAAAGGGGGGGTGCATTATCAAACTTGGTATGAATGGAAATATTTTCTCCATTTCGTTGAAATAAAGGGTAACATTCTGTACCAACAATACAGATTTTTTAATTTTTACCCCCTAAAATGTGAAATGAAAAAAATCACTATTTACTTAGAAGGGAATTCTAATATGAGAAACTTTGAGCCACACTTCAGTTAATTAGTAACAGTAAGTAGAAGGCAAAAGTAATGTATAAAACAATGGTACAATCATGAAAAGTAAATGGGATACGATTATTATTATTTGTTATTTTCCCTACTTATAGGGAAATTTCTATACCCAGTTACGAAATTTGAAATTGGGTTTTCTAAGAGTTTACACTTATTGCTGTCTTTTAACATGAATGAGTTTTTTGTGGCTTGGTGTTGATACGTGTGCCCGGCTGTGCAAATGCGCAATAATTTTACGTGAACAGATAATTTTTGAGGAAATTTGGTAGCTGAATGACTCATTTATTCCCTTAGCACTAAATATATTTTGACACAAATGGGCAAAATATATAAATTACTATTTTTCATTTAAAGCAGCTGGCTGTAGAAACAAAATAATAAATATATTTAAATAACATTATTAAATGCTTGATTGATACGTATTCTGTTTTAACAGTTACTTATGCATTACCCTGGTGTTATATATACTTTGGTACAATTTGAAAATCATATAAATCACGATTTATTTAAAAATAGGATAAAAAATAAAATATTGAAAGTACTTATTTCAAAATTGTTTTATTATGCTCAATTTCTTCGCACACTTCAAATATCCCCGACCAAACAAAAAGCTACTGTAAGCCTACGGATCAGTCGTGTGGTCTGGGTCTTCCACAGTCTTCAAATATCCGGCCGTCCAAATGGATGCTCTATGTCTTCGGATGAGTCAGATGGTCTGGGTTTTCAACACTCTTCAAATACAACTAACACAGTCAATCTTGGGACAGCCTCCATAAACCAGTCTCAAGATTTTTCAGTTTTGGGGAATTTTGGTATACGAAATCTTGATATTTTCTTCAAGAAATTTAAACATATATTTGAGGTTTCTATGTAAGTATGATATATTTTTTTTGTAACCGAAACATATCTTCAATTCACCTCTATTAATTTGACTACTGGTCTTTATTTTCATTGCAAACGAAAATGATGCTCTCAATGGAAAATAAAATTTTACAAATACACTTTCATGGCAGAATTATGTTTAAAATTTCATTTGAAGGGCAAAATAATGTTTAAAATTCTCTTCGCCTGACAAATTGTTTTTTTTTTTAATTTAATTTGCATGATAGAATTATGCTTGAAAGGTCATTTGCATGACAGGAAATTATTTTAATTTTATTTACATGGTAGAAAATTATTTTAAATTTCATTTGCATAGCTAATTTAAATTTTATTTGCATTTTAAATTTCTTTGAACAAAAGGTAAAACATAAAATACTAACAATATATTTACTAACACAAGAAAAACCTACTATCGCTAACATAGGACTAAATATCATATTCAGTGTTAATCACAGGAATTACTTTTTCTGGATATGTTGCATATCCACGGTTGATATTTCATGTCAGTTAGTCTTATGCAGCAAAATCTTATCTCAGGTACATCAGGGATACGAATTCCTTATTTCATAGAAATCGATTTGAGATCTTCTGGGTTATCTAAAAATTTTCGATTGGTTTCAAGTATGCAGCATTGCACTATTCATAAAGACCGATAAATTTTCAATAGATTTCTCAATTGCTCACAATTTTTATTTTCAAGCAGATGATGTCTAACATGCATAGGAAAATAAAACTTGAAATATATTAGTCTCAGTTCTGTTTGCCGTTACACCTTCTCAATGTGAAAGTTTAACAAGTCGAGAGTAATTTGATAAAGTACATTATCAATTTATTTTCCGAGGATGTATATTTAATAAAAATGTTGTCGTGCAAATTCGGAAATATGTAAATAGTGTTTGCGAAATAAAATGAAAAATAGAGACAAATACTGAAATAAAATTTCGAAAATGTATTGTGATCTTTAGTTATTTCCAATACTTCGTTGCACTCCATTGTAAAATCCTGGTGCCTTTAGGGGTTATATGATATTTTTTTGAAATATTTTCAGAGTGATTCTGTTTGGTGCTGCTGCTATAAATTATGGCAAGGAATTTCATTCTAGGTAAGTTGGCGATAGATTCTAAAAATTGTGTAACTAACGTTACATTTTCGTTTGAAAAATTCAAAATTCTCTGAGTATACTTTTGAAAAGTATACTTTTTACTTTCCTTATATACATAACGTATAAGGAAAGTATTGTTACGGGGTCGAAAATTCAAAATCGAGTTTTCGACGGGAGAGCACGTTTCAAGCATCCCTGATCACGAATCAAACATTTTTGAAGTGATGTCTGTGTGTGTGTGTGTGAAAGTATGTGTGTGTGTGTGTCAGTGAGTCTGTGGAGACGATAACTGACGAACGAATGGACCGATTCGAACCAAATTTGGTACAAAAATTACAATCCGTAAACACTGGAAGCCTATAGTTTTTATACACAATCGAATGTTAAGAACACCCCTAAATTTTCGAATGAAATTTTGAAAAAATAGTCAAAAAATCAAAACCTCTAGCCACCTCTAGCGTGGTGGCTTGTTCGAGGCCTGGTAATGTTAGTGCAAGGCATGCACTTTTCTGCACAATAGATTTTGGAGAGAAACTTCTGCATGAATTTGAGACCTCGCGTAGAGGATATGCTGTATCGGCATATTTCTTTCTCGGGATCCTGCCGTAGGTTGAAGAGGGTAGGTCTGTGATGATTTCTATTGGTCTAAAACTGTAAATAAGCTCTCTAGCAGGTCCTAATGATTCTGGGGCCTGAATCCGCCTGGTTACATTAAAGCTGTTGCAAAGAATTTTCGTGGCTCTTTTTTGACAGTCACAGGTCGGCCTGGACCATTTTTCAATTCTGCTCACCTCGGAGTGCGGGATTCGGCCCAAGTCGACTCCTGGCCTCCCGTGGGCATGGGAAGGAGAGCCGAAGATGCCTACATCGCCGAAGAACATCGATAGAGAGCCCGACGCCTAGCCGAGAGAGCTGCGACGAGGAAGGTACGATGGGGCCCGAGGTCTATGTGCCGGGTCGAGATGTTGGTACGGTACGGAATGCAACTATGAAGCCAAATTCCCTGCGATATGAGGCTGATGTCTGATTCCGAAATTTCTGCAACTCCGACTGGGGAGGTACGGGTTGATTGCTCTCTGCATCTATACCTGTCTTACGGAAGCATAAATATAAAGAATCTTCTCCTTAAATTACGTACACTCTGACTTCCGTTCCTAAATTATATCAACTTGTTTAATTATCAGTTCAATTTTGCTTATCTCTTGAGTGCGAGTTTTCTCCTGTTGCCTTGAGACCATACCTTAAATATCTTATATCATATTGCTTATTATATACTTAAATATTGCTGTGCCACTTTGTTTATATCGTTGATCAACTTATTATCATTGAATTACTTCCGTGGCTGCAAATATATTTGAAGGGGTCCTGAGTCCAGTGTCACAGTTACTTAATGTTGTGCTTGCTGATATTGATTCAGTCTATCATATTCTTTATTCTAACTTCTTAATACAACATTGAATAAAGAAAGTAAATTATCTTTAAACCTGTGTGGTTATTTAACGTTATCTTTGTCTCCTAAAATTGTAAATAATATAAATGTTTTCAGGAGATGCCGCTTGCAAGGTAAGTCTTTTATTTACATATCTGGCTTCTTGTGTTGGTGCAGCAGGTCATCCAGAAATTTATTCCTGGACGAGAGAACTTCGAAATTGAACATGGGTATAACATCTATGGGTTGTGCCAGAGAACTTCACGGCTTTATCACGGTTTAGCATATTTGCATCTACCACTTAATTTCGTATTGCATATAACATGTTTGATGTTTGGTGCTTGGCACACATTCGTGGCGCCCACCCATTTCCCCCGTGACACAACTGTGTTGGAAAGTGTTAAAAATTAGCAATGTAAACCACCCAGGAGGAGAAACATTAGCTGCTTTCAGTGGCAACCATTTAATTTCCCAATTTATATCTTAAATGTGAAATTTTTTATCTACTTTGAATATTATATAAGAAAATTAAGGATATAATAGGATATTGAATTCTGGACAAATAATGGGTACAAATCTTTGTACATACCCGAGGTTAAAGTCTTCGGACTAACTCTTCAACTGGTTCAGATTGCGATCAGGAGCTTTTCAATAATCTCTATGTATTTGAGTTCAAAACGCTGTTACAAATAATGACGCCTTAAGTTAAAATAAAAAGAACGAGATTCACAATAACGAATCATATTACCGTTTGAATATTGACTTCTGACACGATTATCGTCTAAACATCGGTCAATTTCACTGCTACTATTCTAGCCAATTTTGGGTAAGATCAAACCAATTTTGTGCCATTTAACTATGCAACTTACATCTAATCATTTAGCTATAAATCTAGATCAGACCCGAGCATGAGGTTCTTCTCGGGCTACCGATGGACCGATAAGAAATTATGGGGGATCACTTTAATTAAGGGAAAAGTACTGAAATTCTCTAAAAATTATCAAATTATATTATGAAATTCAAACGATCCAAATTAGTAATTTAAGCCGCCTTGAAGGAAAAACACTTAGCCCCTTCCGCGATTCACAGACAACTTAGAATTTTGGTCAAATTAGCAGTTACTAAATTTTAGCAGTTACTACGAACAACTCAAAATTAGTGGGCAATATGTCGTCCAAACCTTCACCGATAACTTAATGAACTTTCATAATTCCACTTTAAATTTGAATTGAATATATTTGCTATTTTTAAATACATTTTTTGATCTTATGGTATCATTATTATTTTTTCATTACACTGTAATAAATATATGAATCTCCTTACTTTGAGAAAATTTGAAGTAATTATTTTCCTGCAAAAGTCTGCACAGGATTGGTTTATGTCAATGCATTACGGAAAATTAGGTACATAAATTAATCGTGATGCATGACAATAATAAATGTTAGGTTAACAGTGTTCATTTTGATATAAATAACATCTATGGTCGGAGGTATTTTTGTGAAAATCGGCGTGTTATGAAAAATGTAAACGCTTAGGACTCTTATATGTTCCAACCATACCAACTGATCCATACTGTACGGATTTCACTCCATACTTTACCACAGCAAGGCCTTTAATAGAAATTGTTGTCCCTTTTCAAACATTTATCGCGGATCCGACAAAATTTGATTTTCTCATTTTTTGGGAATTTTTAATGTCTTCTCTTGATCTAAAAAGTAAATGTTAGGTGGTTTGGACCTCTCTGTAGCTCGGGCCTATAGTGGTGTCCGCCCCTCCCCCCCTTATGGGCGCCTCTGACCGCAGCGTAACGTATGCAATGAAAGCATTGACGTAAAATATGGAATACGCACGAAATGGATATGGCATTACCTAAGGGTACCAGTAGTGAACCCATATTTTAAGTAAAAATTGTCACCTGAAAACAAACAAAAATTATACAATATTAAAGGTCAATGGCTGCAAGTGGATTGGAGGCTGCAAGTGGTACGTATGTCAGGAGTAGCTGTAAGTAGCATAGTTTTGGGTCAGGGAGGCATCGCAGCCCCTCCTTGACTTTCAATTGGTTCGAGAGTACTAGTTCATTTCAATTTGAGTGCATTTGATTTGTGAACGACAGGTAATCCCTTGGCTTATTTCGTTCAATTATATATATATTTTCAGATGGTAACGTCAGAATACCTGGGATATGTATGAAACTCCCTGGTGACAGAAACCTCTCTCTCGACTGAAGTGATTGCTTTCTTATCATCTCAAATAAGGAGGATTTTTACTTCCGAAACCAGTCAATACCTTTTATCTTTTACATATCGATAACGATTTGAATT
Organism: Amaurobius ferox; assembly: GCA_951213105.1. Taxonomy (NCBI): domain Eukaryota; kingdom Metazoa; phylum Arthropoda; class Arachnida; order Araneae; family Amaurobiidae; genus Amaurobius; species Amaurobius ferox. Next base: position 80,642,004 of record OX578148.1, read on the forward strand.
TCATTAATTTTTCTGTTTAATTTTCTATCAAACATAAATCGCTTATTAAACAATGCATGTGTTAATGATAAAATTATATCCTGTTAAATAATACGTTAAAAACAATAAAGCTTTTCATAAGCAGAAATTGATCGCATACGTGGATGCAAAAGTCACAAGTAATGTTCTCCAATAAAAGCTTCTCACCGAACACTGCCATTGCAGACAGAAAGTTTAAGTAATTATTCACGAATTGCCTTTCCTCTTCAACGGCACCAAGTCGGCGTTAGAATGATTTATAATGATTAAGACATGTCTTCCAAGGGTGAGAGATTATGCGATTACTCATGGTGGAGGATTGATTGTTTCATTTCAATCAATGTGCAATAGTATCCTCTTAACATTACATTATAGAATCTGATAAGCGTGTGTTAAGGTCATATTCATTTCAATCTGGCAAGACAGTTTGTAATAAAGTGTTTCTGAATATTCTAAATAAGAAATGAAATAATTATTAATATTATGTTGGCAATAGACAGTTGTGTATTCTAGTTAATAGGAACAGTTTTCATCATCACTATTAAAATGTCCAGGGTAATCAGAAACCAACTACTATACTTGCATTTAGTGTTGCCATTTTAAACCTCTACTGTTCCCGTCTGCCATTTTGACTTATCTAGCTACTGATAATTGAGGGAAATCTACGGAGAATGCAAATACTAATGCCAATTTACAATCGAACAATTTGGAGATTGAAAATTCTGTGGTATTTATTACTCACATTTGATATTTCTGCCATACATACAGACACAATCATTTAAAAGTCAGTATCTTCAGGACTGGTAAATACATAATTATTTCATACGTAATTTTTCATTGAGGAATAAATGGTACAAACTTTAGAACGTTAGCAGGAGCAACTATTTATAAAAATAAAAGTTTTTCAAGCAGACTTTTATACAAATATATTAAATTAAAAAAGTGGTATCTGTCAGCAATAGTTTCACCTTCTATATACAATATTATGCAAATATGTGTTTACACCATTTTCGTGGATTTATTTCGTTACATTCAAGAGAGAAGATATTTTTTATACTAGTTTTGTACTTTGCCGTCACAGAAATTCACCAATATTTATTTATTTCACGTGATGTAATTAAATATCAATTGTATCTTGAGAAGGATTTTGCATGTGATTATTAATAAGCTTGTTTGGACTAATGTGTTATCATAGGGGCCTAATTTTAATTTACGTGATGCAAATTCATATCCAAAACCATTTTCAGTGGATCTTGCACAATGTACATCATTATTTTTCTGTGCAAGAAGTAAAGTCATTGTATTATATAGAGAAAATGATGTGCTGCCCGCGCGCGCATCACTGTGATGTGCTGCCATTTTTTAAAAGATAAAATTTTAACATCTCGAATATCTTTAGTATGACAAAAAATATATAATTTTATTGGTATGCATTTCATTTTAGGGGGAATTAACCAAAATAAATTTTATATATAGGTAATTGTTTTATTTCAAAACATTTTTCAAAGTACATGTTCTATTGCGAAATACAAATTTCAGTTCTTCCAATTATATGAGACATATTTGAATAAATAAATTACTTCATCATTATTGAAACGTTAATAATGCTTTTGATATTAAAAAGAAATTATCTGAAAAACAGTTTAAATCTTTGAGAAACAACAGCACATTTGCAATTTAAATCTTTCCAAAATTTTCTTTCCAAAAAGGTTTACGTGAAATGGGAAAAATTATTTGCTCATTTCAAGCAGTTGTGCAAAAAATCTATTTCAATTGTTTTTCGATAAATTGCTTTAATACATTAGATTATCTTCAATCTAATTTAAAAGTAACATAACACAGGCATAATGATAGTAGAATACTGATGATGTTAAGTAAAATTCAAGAGGAAAGTATTTTTAGAGTTTTACATCTGTAGTTAGAAGAATTAAAAATATGGATGTGCTCAACATATGGAAATATATACACATTAACTAATTTCGTTGATTTTTGCAAAATGATATCATAAATTACACGTTTTACGCGTTTTTATTCAATACCAATCGGAGTATATATATACGTACATATACATACATACATATATATATATATATATATACATGTACATATGAACTTACATATACATACATACATACATACATATACATACATGCATACATATACATACATACATATACATACATACATACATACATACATACATATATATATATATATATATATATATATATATATATATTTATATCTGGCATAATAAAAGAATATGTCTATCTGTTCCTCCTGTAGCAGCAAATTCAAGCTTTGTATTAGGTACTGAGTTAGTTTTAATATGATAGACTTCGAGTCATTTAAAAATTCTAATTAGTTTAAAAGTTGAACATTTAAAGTCAAAAATCGCTATTTATCGCCATTTCGTCAAATCAAATATAATCATTCATTTTTAGTCCATGCAGACCCTAAAAAGTAAAATGGTGCAGATGGTCTAAGAACAATATGTCTGATCGAGGACAAAATATTCTAGGGAATATTTGAATTTTTTGATTTTGAACTTCTCTGGTTAGTAACATTCTGGGCCAGCCACATGAGGAAACAAAAATTTTGTGAATAACTCAAAATTCGGGCCAGTAAGAAAAGCTCAAATTTGGTATAAAGTTGTCTTTGATGGTAGATCGATCTGAATTATTTAGATTCTGAAATCTCACCAGTTTTGCCCGCCCTTGGCCTACATCAGGATGTCATAGGTTTCTTGCGAATAATTCGAGAATTGAAGCAGTTAGAAATATTATATTTGGCTTATCTTTGTCTCTCGTGGCATATTATGATTCTTTTTAGATTTTGAAACGTACCGATCTTGCCAATCCGGTAAGTTTTAAATTATATTCACAACGATAATTTGTCCTGCTCCAAATATATCATCAATAAATATATGCATTCATTGATTATACTTATTACGGCCGTTATATACAATCATTGATTCTGTACATTTAATGGTGATATTTCGTAGTATACCGAACTATAATGAAATTCTAGTTGTATAAAGTTTATAACCATTCACTTTTATTGTATGATAAGAAAATATGAGAAAATTAGCTTTTTCGTTTAAGCGACCTTTAAAATAAAGTTATGGATCTTGGATCTTGTTGTTTTCTTGCTTGTCTATATCTCGATATCCTTGAAAATTAATACACATATTGTTATTATTGTAAAATATGGCTATTAAATTTCTTGAAAATCACAGTTTGGTAGTTATCTCAAACGTAATCATTTGGATAAATCATACAAAATTGAAAATAAATTGACTCTGTTGACAATCATAGACAGACTCTCCGTTGCAAATTAAAAAAAAATACTACCACTAAAAGGGAACATGTGTGATTTGAAGGCTAGAATCCTTCAGTATTGAATCCTTCAGCATAGAATCCTATACCTGAAATCACAACTCCGGAACTTGGCTCAAACCATTTTAAGATTTTATAACCTTTTTGAAGTAGTTTTTTCATTTTTTGAACATGCTGGGGAGTTTTTTTTACTATGAAGTGGTGTTTTTGTGAGATTTCAATCCTTTTCATAGATATATTCATCAAAATGATTGCGAAACAATGATACAGCAGGTATTGCATATTTTGCTTAATTGCCGAGCACCATGCTTTCATATTTTGCTTAATTGCCGAGTACCATGCTTTCATATTTTTTTTATTTCAATTTTAAAGATTCTAAATAAAATGTGTCTTTAATGTAAACTTATTTTCTAAATAAAGTTTTAAATCAAAAGTATGTACTTTTCCCAATAACACAGAAAATGGGTCATATTTCATTACAATCGTTTTAGTAGTTAAGGAGGAAAAACTGTAAAAATATGGCCTAAAAACCATGTTTTTAAAATTTTTTTAAATTCTAAATCGAATTTTAACTTCAAGTTTATAAAGGCATTCATTAAAATCTGTTCAGTTGTTACTGCTTGAGATCTGTCATCACTGAAGAGTAAGTCACCACTGAATAAACTGCAAGCAGTGCTATTTTAATAGAGTGATACCACACAAATTGTAATGTATTTTGTTTTGATTTCCTCAGCTGCATAAACGTATTACAGAGAAAAAGTAATCAAGCATTAGATAACTTGAAAACTGAGCTACAGACTCTAAAAATTGGGTTTGTTACGTCAAGTACAATATAAGGTAAGTGACCCAAATATGGGCACCTCTAAGCATTTTAATTATTATAATGTTTGTTTTAGCAGATAAAAATTTGAAAATTTTCCTCCTTGCAGGGGGTAACAGGGAAAAAATTATAATTGGGCTAAAAACATCAGATAGGTGCTAATAATGACAGTATCCATGTTGGGCACCAATGCCCATATTTGGAACCTTTGCACCTATTATGGGCACCCTTAAAAATTATGCTAAAAACCTTAAATCAACGTAAAACTTAAATCAGAGTCCACACAAGATAGATATACAAAAATATAAAATTTTTCCTAAGGCCACAACATTCTTCATGTACCCAAACATAGCACGTATTACACTGTATCATGTCTAATTGTTTTTCTTGACGACACAGTACAAAATAGAAGGACTCTTTTGCGCTGGATACACCACTGTAGGACGTCTAAGCTGCAACGGTTGATATTACATTTGTCGTGGGTTTAGGCTTTGGTGCTGGTTTCGGCTTAGCTGCTCGTTTGGACTTGCCAGCTGCTTTATGCTTGGGTATCTTTTTTTCTGGAAAAAGCGATTTCACCAGCCTTACAGCTCGATAATTTAAAGCCTTTTTTCTGTTGGTCCTTTTAAAATATCGGAGATATATAATTGATGAATATATGTGTCTTTTTTACAGCAGTGCCCATATTAGATGTAGTTCCTATATTTGGGTCACTTACCTTACTTTCTATTTACAGATTCGGACTTTTCGACTTGACATGACGGAACGTTGCTGCGTTCCTTAATACTAGATTTAAGGGGCGAATAAATCATTACTCGAGCTTTATATCTTTCACCGTCATAATAACAAACTGTTTTGTTTCATTAAGTCTAGTTGGGGTAACAAAAACCCCATGGCTACTATTAGGATGTAGTCTAACAGTTCTAGACGAAAAAATGAAATTGTACGTTTCATGTGATATATAAAGTTACATATAAAGATCAACTTTAGATCTAAGTCAATTTTTGCTAATATTTCACAATAGAAAATCTACAGTTGTTCAACAAGGTATTGGGGTCACTTGTGACTCACGGAATCACCTGTGACACATAGTGTCACCCATGGTATTTAGAATGTTAAATGGTTAGTGGCATTATTAATATCTCTGAGCATGGGCGCCCATAGAACATTTTCGATCAAAGTAAATACGTATAACATCGACTAGTTTGATGCCCGTCTTTATGATCTTGAAAGTAACAAAGGCGAGAACTTTTACCAAGGGGGGGGGGACTTGTACATGCAAGTCTCCTCCTTGCCTCCTTCTTTATTATTGCCGATTTCTCAGAGATATATATAAATATTATCATACCACTTTATAGTTATAACTATCTCTACAGATAGATATAACTATAAAATGGCCATTGCACAATCGCCCAACCAAAAATGCAAGAAAATAAAAAGGCCATGATTCCTTAAATACTAGCAATGATACAATAAATATCAGTAGTCTTGCTATAATTTTACATACATAGATCAATCATGATGTTATAAAATTTACCATCATATGATATAAAATTTACTATCATAATGACCATATATACTATTTAAGATCCTACATAGTAGAAGGTGATTGAAATGTCGTGCGCATAAAATTTTGGAATCAGATATTAGGGCAGTGAAATTAAAAGTAGATTTTTTCTATTGGATAGCATTGATATGCCTTGAAAAATAATTAAGAAATATTGCCTGCTGTATGTCGGACGACCCTTTTTTTAATAATTGACTTTTTTCCAGAGTCAAATAGTTTACATTTTAAAGCAATATCTCTCTAGCCATTTCTATGAGAGTACAATTGTTTCATAAGATCCATGCTCTAAAACCCTTAAAAAATTTCAACCATTATGAATCTAGTAATGCGTTTCCGAGGAATTGGATTTTCTGCAGACAGAACAGGAAATGGCAGCCCTCCCATTGTAACCCAGGAGAAACTTTCTGAAATAGTGGCTCTGTTGCTGAAACTCTTTAATGAACTATCCTGAAAAATTTCAATGACAGTCTCATAAGAATGGCTAAAGAAATGTTGCTCTAACATGAAAATTCTCACTCTGTGGAAAAGCCATGTTATTCGATTAATGAAATTAAGGTCTGAAATGATCGTTACACGTATTCAAAACAACAGACATACCTCAATACGCCAGAAATATCTTCTGGTGTATTAAGAGTATTACGGCCCCTTAAAAAGCTACTATTTTAATTTTTAAGTAAATAATGTAATTTTAAAATTTGATGTCTGCGGCTTTTCTATCAGCCTGTAGTATCTTTCTTAATAAATTAATGTGTGTGTGTGTGTGTGCAGTCTGAAACGGGAAATCTAAGCGTCATACGACCATGAAATTTGGTACACAGGTACTTCAGGAATCAAATAAGTGCACTTTGGCGTTATTTTTATAATTTCGAATTATATTTTTAGTTATTTTATGTTTAGCCCCATTCATAATGATTTTTGCAAATATTCGCACAAATTGGCATCCCTAAAATCCTTAGCAGCCTAAAATATTATCACAGAGTTCTCATCCTGGCATCATCTGGAAGAATGAAAAATTACCTTTCCAACAAACTGTGAATGATATCCATACGATTATTAGACGATTTTAAGTGAATTTTTAAAAATATATACTTTTCATCCCATCCGATTTTTATATTACAATATAGAAAAATTGAGTTGCCATTCATTTTTTTTAGCACTTCTCTAATATACCATGGATTTCTCCATAAAAAATAATTACATAAATCCAACCGTTGGTTAATTATAAATTTTTTATCCGAGGCATGTCTTGATATTACCAGGCTGCTATCAGGCAAGCGGACTCTGCTATTGTCGGAGCTCTTCATCCAATTGAAGCTCCTACCCACCCGATGGGAGTAATCGTGACATTTTCTCCGGAGCTGTTGTACTTATTGAGGCCAATCCCCACGCTCTGGAAGCTCTTCGTGCCTTTTAAACCTCTCCTATACGTTTCGAATTAACTGAAGTATGCTTCCTGAGGTTTAAACTAGGGGTACAATTAGACATGATTTCCTAGCATGCACGTTGCTTTTTTCTACGCTCTTTCCTGAGAGGTCAAAATAGGTTTCGGTGTTCGTATTATTTATTAGTGGGCAGTTATTTAGGACTCGGGCAGCGTCAAATACTTTGTTCTAGTCATACATAAATCAGAATCTGTCATAACTTTCCATTGTGTGACTAGTGCAATCAGTTTTGTTGCACAAATAGATTAAAATTACAAAGCAAGTCACTTAAGTCATTGTATGATTGAATATTGCAATGATCAAAATTATACCTTTAAATCAATTATACATTAAAAACAATAACAACTCAGTAAATTGGGTTTATTAATAAAATGTTATATTATATTTATAGAGTATGATTGAAGTTGAAACGCAAAATCTGCAAATTACTTTCATTCGAATTTAAAGCAAATATATGTTAAGTAAAAATTGTTTAATTTATAGATTTAAAAAGTTTGTTTACCAATAAAGGAGAAAATAATATCTGTTATAAAAATTAAAACACTTCTAAGTTCCATTTCTGAAAGAAAATTGAACCTGCTTTTCCATTTATCTTTGATTTGAAAAATTAAGTTATTTAATTGCTGTGTAAAATTAGTGCAATTTCACAAAACTAATGACTTTCTGTTAAAAATATTTGATGTAATAACGAGGATTAAAATGATAACTTTTATAAAGTTGAAGGAAAATACATTTTTTAAAATGTCAAAACAAATAAAAAAAATGTTTTCTCCAATTCGTTTGTTAAAACGACATCCGTTTTCGAAATTCAGGACTTCATTAAAACATTTCCGAAACAATAATGATAACTGAGATGTATTTATTTTCATTTTATTTTGAAGATATAAATAAAAGAATGGATGTTTTCGGGAGAATTAATGGACTGTTAGAGATTTTGTCTAACATCTTTTCACAATAATTTTAATAATCGATTTATTGAAAAAAAAAATGGAATATGTTTTAAGATAAAGAAAAAATGATGTAAGCAACTCATGTCTTTGTCTACAGACTTGAATTCATTTTCTCTTTATACTTTAATTAATACATTAAATTGAGTTTAATTGCATCTAATAACATGTATAATTATTTGAAATTAGACTGAATTTGCACTTTTAATTAAATTTTCGTTTTAATTTGGTAACTAGACATATTTTCAAAGGTAGCCTAGAAAAGTGCAAAAAAAAGAACCTAAAATATTTCGTAAACAGCTAGTCCTAAAGTAATTAGTCTTATTCTATTAATGGTATAAAATTACGTATAAAAAAGCATTTAATTGATACATTTGAGCATATGTTGTCTTATATTTTAGGTTTTAATGAGTTTTGCGGGCCATTTGCAAAACAAGACAGATTCTCTTTCTCTGAATCGTACCAACATCTAATCAGCCTCAGGGAAACTCACAAGTGACTTAACTATCAAATTTTGTGAATTAGTTAATTACCAAATTTGGGTCAATTAGTCTTTTAGCTGGAGTGGATGCATACGATTTTTGAGGGCCATTTCAGGAAAAATGGCAGATTTTTTTAATCCAGAATCGAACCAAAATCTAATCAGAACCAGAGTCGCCTACAAGTGAATTAGCTATAAAAGTTTACGGAATTTGCTTAATTAGTTTTTGAGTTAGAGTGGATACGTACATTGTTCAAACAGACACACACACACACACACACACACATACATCACGTTAAAAATAGTGTTTTCGTGTTCTAGAGGTCCCAAAATATGTAGATCCGTCGAAAATTCGAGTTGCAAATTTTGACATGATTCGAATATTTTCCCTATATATTACCATGTACTGCATGTATAGTAATAGGTACTTTTACGTTTGAAGGTATTCACATGACCCTCAAAATCGAGTTTGAATTGTCAGGATACAAGGATGAGTGCAAATATCTAAATAATTAACACTTTATTTAAAGTACCAAAAAGTTAAACAGAAACATTATATAGCTAATACTATCTATTCTTATACAGCTATGCCTTGCACAATATACAGTTATACCTTATACGGTCCCAAAACATCTTTCAGGTACAATAATATAGCAATTAAATAAAAAGTTATTCACAAAATGGATGAGTAATATCAAGAACTTATCGTAGTCACAATTCATTTTTACTCGTATTACGTCAACAAGCCAACTAAATTATGACGAGCTACCACATGCAGACCCATCCACTCAATACGCTGCTCATACCTCAGGATGAGTCAAGCGGTCTGGGTTTTCGACACTCTGTGTGGAAAGAAAAAGTACCTAACTTGTAAACTCAACTCGGACCGAAAGAAAAAGCATTTAACTTATAAAGTTGTTAGTCTATTTACAAAATTCGAGAAGTATCCAGAACACTATAATATTGTGTCCTCATCTTTACGTATCTGAACAGGTTTAATGGAGCCGGATTTTCTATTTACTCCCCAAGGGGGCAAAGAAAAATGAGGGTTTTCAAAAGTTTTTCCAGATCGCCCAGAATTCCCCTTCGGTGAGCTAGAATGCTGAATCTTTGCAAACGCATACGTAGTATAGACTATCAGACAGAACTAAATGTGGTCGAATTTTCGATCCTTTTCTCTCACCCCCGGGGTGCGGTGATTATGTCTTCAGTCTTTCTATACCATTAAGCAGCACTGCAGTAGCTTAGTAGGTTGAATTATTTTTGCATACTTATAGTATTAACCACTAAATCGAATCTAGCGACTTACTTCCGGAATGGGCAGAAACGTATCTACTAAAAAAAGGGGGAGTTGTAGCCTCGCAGAACTCTTCAAACATCTGACATTAAGAGATGAAGTCAACCACTGGGTAGAACTGGCACAATTTTCATTGATCCTAGTTTTTTGAATGCTAAGCACCATGTAATGTTCAGTAATGGGGCGGTGATTATGACTTCAGTCTTTCTATTCCATTAAGCAGTTGTGCAGTAGCTTAGTAGGTTGAATTCTTTTTGCATACTTATAGTATTAACCACTGAATCGAATTTAGCGACTTACTTCCGGAATGGGCAGAAACGTATCTACTAACAAAAAGGGGGAGTTGTAGCCTCGCAGAACTCTTCAAACAGCTGACATAAAGAGCTGAAGTTGACCATTGGGTAGAACTGGCCCAATTTTCATTGATCCAACTTTTTTGAATGCTAAGCACCATGTAATGTTCAGTAAAATAAAATTTATAAGAAAAGCTGCAGCTAATTTTTAAGAGTGTTCCGTATCTTAGACAGGCTTCAATACAAGGTTTCTATAAAGAAGAGACAATTATTTTTAACAAGGTAGTTCAATGAGAAAAATAGAGAAATCTTTTCAAATCTCATATTCATAATTGGAATTATGCGAAACGATGTTCTGAGTTCATGAAAATTTAAAAACAAGCATTAAAGTTTCATAAATATTTTGCAATAAAATCCGAATTTTCGATTTTTTCCGAGAGTGAAGAAAATGTGAGGAGGGGTAAAGACTTTCAGATGTCTCCTGAAACAACCACCGGGGGCATAAAAGGCCACGACATTAGAGGACGGGGAAATAACTCGACCACGGGACAGAACCAAACTATTCAATTTTCAACTGAAACAACTATTTTCGACGCTAAGCACCATGCGATGTTTAGTAAAATAAAACTTATAACAAAAGTTGCAGCAAAAATCTTTTTAGTGTGTTCCCTATCTTTGAAAGACTTATATACTAATTTTTTATAAAGTTTCACAGAGCCATTCGGGACCAATCCCAAAACCGCATGTGATGATGAAGGGGCATGCAACACCAATTGGATTTGGGGAAGAGGGCTTGAAGGAAGGCGTTTCTTCACGAGATTAAGTCAAAAGGGGGAGTCAACTAAAATTAAGAAAATTAGTTCAGTGGAGGTGTTGGAGTTGATGAAGTTGAGATGAATTTGGGTACCATACATAGTTAAACCGAATAGAATTATTACAAAAGTTCCTGCTTATTTTTTTGCCCTTGTTAGTTTACCTGTATTTGACATATTTCATTGTTAGTGACACTAAATGCCTTAAATTCGAATTCGAGTTTCAATGACAGAATGCGTTTGAAGTATCTTTGAACTTGAATCGAACATTTCTGAGGTGATGTTCTGCATGTATGTGGATGTATATTAGTATGGAGGAATGTTAGTGTGTGTTATTGGATGTTAGTGTATATGTCAGTGTGTCAGTCCGTAAGTCTGTGGAAGAGAAATCTCACAAACGAATGGAGTTATTCGAAAGGAATTAAATAAAAGTATTACAATCAGTGAATAGTGGAACATATCTTTATCTTAATCGAGATGGAATTTTCATAGACCCTTAACTAATCAAATGAATTTTCAAAAAATTAATATAAAATCAGGATCTTCAATACGTTAAGTAAATAATCATTTTATATGTAATATTTCATTACAATATGAATGGAAATGCTAGCAAAAGCGTTGAGATATTGCACATTTTCAAATAAATTTATCAAAAATTTACATAAAAAAGTAACATCTTCATGTGGGTTCACTTTCCATATGTAATGTTATGCGTTTAATAGGTTAACATAATTCTCGTAGATCTAGTTTGCTCCATTGACGACAGAATATATTTATTTTCTCATACTATAGAATATAGCATAAAGTATTGTTTTAATGAATATTTTCGAGTTTGAGATTTTGATGCAAATATATATTTTAGGACCTGAACACGGTTTGAATATGTTTAGGGTTATGTTCGTCTGTCTGTGTGTATGTCGTTCGTCTGTGGTCGATTCATTGTGTGCACGATATGAATGCACCACAAATATAAATTTATTCTCACAAAACATTTTATCCGGCTTTGTAAGTGAAATATCTAGAACTAGATAGAATTATTTTTGAATTCCAGCGAAAACTTCGAAATTTTGCATTTGCTTAAGATGGCTGAATAATTAGGGCAAAATTTGCAATAATTATGCATAAAAGGGGTTATTTATGAATGAATGATCACGAAGCTCATTTCAATCATTGTAGTAAAAAATAGCCGCGATACAAATTTTGTGATCGTGACGTAATTTTGCCTCCCTTGGGGTGGGAGACAGCTACCACCCAAAGGAGTATATTGTCAAACTTGATATCAATCGGTAATATATTTTCACATGCTCTTTAAAATAAAGGGTAACATGCTATAACTGTGTTTATTTGAACCAACAATAATTATTTTTTATTTCAATTTGAGCCATTGTTCAATTAATTTTTGACATCGTATTGGATGTTGATGCGAAATATTTTTCGCTATTAGTCATTTATTTCAGACGATATAAATTAAATGTCTATTGCATTTAGATGAGGATTTTGCAAGCAAGTGTGAATTAAGTTGTGAAGACCACTGAATTTTAATTTACGTAAAGCTAATTCAATGTCAAAAAACGTGTGATTTTTTCAACTGTGATTAATTTAAAGTGTGAGTAATTTATTAATTTAAAGTGTAGTAATTATTAATTTAAAGTGAAGTAAATATCTGTGATTAAATTAAAGTGAAAGTAATTGAAAGTAAGTAATTTCTAGTGTAAGTAATTTAAACGCGTGATTTTTTCCAGCCCTTTAAAATAAAGGGTAACATGCTATAACTGTGTTTATTTGAACCAACAATAATTATTTTTTATTTCAATTTGAGCCATTGTTCAATTAATTTTTGACATCGTATTGGATGTTGATGCGAAATATTTTTCGCTATTAGTCATTTATTTCAGACGATATAAATTAAATGTCTATTGCATTTAGAATGAGGATTTTGTAAGCAAGTGTGAATTAAGTTGTCAAGACCACTGAATTTTAATTTACGTAAAGCTAATTCAATGTCAAAAAACGTGTGATTTTTTCAACTGTGATTAATTTAAAGTGTGAGTAATTTATTAATTTAAAGTGTAGTAATTATTAATTTAAAGTGCAGTAAATATCTGTGATTAAATTAAAGTGTAAGTAATTGAAAGTAAGTAATTTCTAGTGTAAGTAATTTAAACGCGTGATTTTTTCCAGCCCTTTAAAATAAAGGGTAACATGCTATAACTGTGTTTCTTTGAATCAACAATAAAGATTTTTTATTGCAATTTGAACCATACTTCAATTAATTTTTGACATTGTATTGGATTTTGACGAGAAAAATTCTGCATGTAGTCATTTATTTCTGAAGATATTTGTGAAATGTCAATTGTATTTAGATGAGTATTTTGTAAGCGAGTCTGAAGAAAGTTGTCAAGATCACTGAATTTTAATTTAAGTGATGTTAATTCAATGTCAAACAACGTGTGATTTTTTTCAAGTGTGAGTAATTTAAAATGTAAGTAATTTACTATTTTAAAGTGTAGTAATTATTAATTTAAAGTGTAGTAATTACCTGTGATTAAATTAAAGTGTAAGTAATTTAAAATAAGTAATGCCAAGTGTAAGTAATTTAAAAGCGTGATTTTTTCAAGCCCATCAAAATAAAGGGTAACATGCTATAACTGTGTTTATTTGAAACAACAATAAAGGTTTTTCATTTCGATGTCGACCATACTTCAATTAAATTTTGATATTGTATTGTATTTTGACGTGAATCATTTTCTGCCATTAGTCATTTATTTCAGAAGTTATTAATTAAATGTCAATTGATATTAGATGATGATTTTGCAAGCGAGTATAAAGTAAGTTGTCAAGGTTATTGAATTTTAATTTGCGTGGTGCTAATTTAATGCCAAAAACGTGTACTGCGGATCATCCACATTGTTTAGTTGGGTAATAAATGAAAACAGTTATTGTATTATGTAGGGAAAGCATTGTGTGCTGCCCACATCAGATCGTTATACTAAAATAGCAAATGTATCCATTTTCAACACTTACAACATAGTTGAAGAAGTTTATGACTTTGTCCATTCTGTCTGTCTGTCTGTCTGTCTGTCCGTTAGCGCTATAACTGCCGTAAAAATGGTTTTATCAAAATAAAATTTTAGTATGTTCTTCAGATGATCTGTGGGACCTATGGGAATATAAATGAATAATGTCACCCAATTAGTTTTTTTTTAACCCGGGTTGAAAAAATGAAATACATTGAACCCTATAGGACCTTCAAATATTTTTTAAGCAAATTTAATATTCACAAATTGCTTCGAAAATTTTAGGAAATATTCAAATTATCCCATAAAATATATAAAAAAATTTTCAGTAAAATATGTTAGGTAGTTTTTTAAATAAAAATTATTTAATATAGGGAGAAAAAACAAATTCAATTAAATTATAACTCTCGTTATATCCTCCAGAAAGAGAAAATAGATATATTATATAATAAATATCTTTCCAAGAGTTTAATTATTTTGTATATGAGAAATGCTTCATTTTTAAAAATAAATATGGTAGATAACAATTTTTCAAATTTTTAAATAACATAAATTATTATAGTATTGTGATGAATGAAACTATTGGAAAAATGTTTATAAATGAAATGCTGCTTTTATATAGAGGCGATTTATATTTCGATGGCGTCATTTGAATAAAGTTCATTTGTTTTCGATGAAGTTTTCAAATATAATAAATTATTGTAGTGCTATGATAATTTAAAATATAATACCGAGGAATGTATCGCATTTTAGAGATGTTTAAAGCAGGCAATTTATATTTCAATGTCGTCATTTGAATGAAGTTCATTTTCTTCGATGGAGTTTTCAAATACAATAAATTAATGTAGTATTGTGATAATATTAAAAGTATTACCGAGGAATGTATTGCATTTTAAAGATGTTTGTATAAAATTGCATTGAAGTTGGCAAGTGTTTCATAATGAATGCTTCCTGCATGATTGATCTTCCTTGTTTTAATTTAAAATATGTTCAATATCAGCATTTTAAATTGCAGTGTCATTCAAAAACAGGTAACCCTATGAAAAAAGGAAAATTTAAATACGAATAGCTGTTTTTCTCTTTTGATAATTGTCATCATATGCATTATAAATGTCATTAAATACAATCAGAAATAATGAAGCTGAAAAATATTTTGCCTGAAACAGAAAGGACGATATAGAATATAAAAATATGTCTTGTAATCTTATGTTATTCTATTACAGCAACAAAAAAAAATGAATTACGAAATACAGTATTACTCATTATCTAAATTGATTCCTCTAGTTTCTTGTCATCGTTCAGATGGGAAAATAAATAATGTATTGTCTACTATATAATTACAGCATATTTCAGTAACAAAATAAAATCAATCCATTTTAGTGTTATTTTATTTAGATAAACTTTTTGAAAAAAGTTATTTGCTTAATATTATGACATATTTTTACTTTTCTTATATACATAATGTATAAGGAAAGTATTGTGACTGGGTCGAAAATTCGAATTCGAGTTATCGATGGGAGGGCACGTTTCAAGCATCCCTGATCCCAAATCGAACATTTTTGAGGTGATGTCTGTGTGTGTGTGTGCGTGTGTGTGTGAAAGTATGTGTGTGTGTGTGTGTGTGTGTGAAAGTATGTGTGTGTGTGTGTGTGTGTGAAAGTATGTGTGTGTGTGTGTGTGTGTGTGTGTGTGTGAAAGTATGTGTGTGTGTCAGTGAGTCTGTGGAGAGGATATCTCGCGAACGAATGGAGCGATTCGAATACAATTTGGTACAAATATCACAATCCGTGAATACTGAAAGCCTATTGTTTGTAAACACAATCGAATATCCAGAACGCCCCTAAATTTTCGAGTGAAATTTTAAAAAAATCATAAAAAATTCAAAACCTTCAATAAAGTTACGCAAATAGACATTTCTTATGTAATTTTTCCTTAGAAAACCTCTGAAACACAACCTTTAGAACGCTAGTGTGAGACCAGAAATTGTTCTCACATGAGACACGTTTATTTGTGAAATTTATGATGCCCAGAACGGCAAACAAAGCTGTAGTCTGGCTGGCACCAGGGTTTATGAGGACTTGAACTTCAAGGTCAAAAGACTATAAATTTAGGGATGCAATACCAGAGGGGCTGAGCTGGGCCGTACTAAATGTGTAATGGTGTAATTGGGTAAGGGGTAACCAGTAAGCGCCAATAAGAAATAAAGGCGGAGTTACCCCCCCCCACACACACACACACACACCGAAGGAACCACAGCCTAAAAGAGAACGAGATCAGATTGAGATAGAAAATAGAACGAGATTAGATGCAGACGAAAAAATATGGTGATCAGACTTTGACGAAGGAAGGATGGAATATCAGACATTGGAGAAAACATTTGGATTTTGACTTAGGAGACGATTATGAGTTTTGACTGAAATAAGATGTGTGCAACGACTGCGATGTTATGACTTGGGCGGAGGCATGCCTGCCATTATGATAGAACGGCAATACTAAAGAAGCAGAATATTGCGTGGAAGTTCCCAAATAAGGGAGATCTAGAATGTGTTCAATGCAACCAAGTATTTGCAAGCATCATGGTCTATTGCAAAGGCCAAAATTGAAGGTATGTGTTCCTCAAATATCCACAGGTTATTAAATACGTTAGATGTATGGTTAAGGGTCTCATATGCTCTATCTCCTCCCACATGCTGTCTTCCGAAATGAATAATGAGCATGTAGTTATCGTAATTGAATTTAATAGGTATTTTGTGTCTTTAATAAATGTTATTGTTAAGTTTAAATTGGTCTAATTTTTTTATATTAATTAATAATTCTTTTCAGGACTCACACAAAAGGTAAAAATAATTGGAGGGTTTATTGCAGCACAACAACATAGCAATGTACATTGAATAATAATTCCACTATATATGAATTTATGGCAATGTGAAGATGATTAATAATTACTTAATGAATTTAAGATAAAAAGTTCAAATTCAAGTTCCTTTTTTTAAATGCGTCCCACAGCTAGAATTAACCGTTCTCGAGATATTGCACATTTTTCAAATAAATTTTTCAAAAAATCCTATAAATTAAAAGAAAATATTAACTGTTGAGAAACATGTTCACTTTTCATATGTAATATCATGCGATAAATTTGGTGATATCATTATCGTGGATTTAGCTTGTTTCTTTCATGAGAAAAGATACTTTGATCCTAATTCTTAAGATTCTAAAGATACTAATTCTTTTGTATTTGGACGCCAATAGTCATTTATCTGCTGTAAGAATAATTTCTTTCTCCAACCATAACGCTTGGCGAGATTTTGGCGAAGAATTTGGCGGAATGTCGCCAACTTGGCGACTTTTAAATGTTGCCAAATTAACGAAAATCTCGCCAAATGGATAAAAATGACGCTAAATCAATGAAAATGACTACTAATTGAAGAAATTCAATATCTTGGGAAGAATATAAGTATCCACTATAAGAATAAATTATTTTCTTTTAGTGTAAAAGTAGTAAATTCATTGCATTATATAAGGAAAGTCATGTGCTGCCCACATCAGATTTTTTATTAATATCCTGACAATCCTTGAGTGTATACTCTTATATGCTTGATATATGAATATGGATTCAAATTTGGAACAATTCGCTAAAAAACTGTGATTTGCATTTACAAAAAAGTAACATTTAAATGAATAAAATAAAATTTCGAATTTTGTGTAACAAAAGCATATCATTTCAATGAATATAAATTGCAAAATTATGATTACTAGTTCATAGAAAAATCGTCATATACCGGGTAGTCAGAATTAAAACAGCCCTTCTCTGAGCTCTCTATACATCGAACTACTCAGTATAATGGCTTCAAAATTGTTAAACCTACTATTCAGGACATGGAAAAGGGATTACGCGAAAAAAATAGTCCCAGAAACACCGATAGGTGGCGCTGTACAACAGAAAATATGCTGAAAAGACACAAAATAATCACAAAAAAACAAACACATGCAGTATGGAATTTTTCCTTTTTAATTTCTTTTGCTGATATGAAACAAACAGAAGATAAAAAATCTGATGTGGGCAACACATGACTTTCCTTATGTAATGTAATGAATTTACTACTTTTACAGTAAAAAAAATAGATTTTTCTTATAGTAGATACTAATATTCTTTCCAAGATATTGAATTTTCGACAAATAGTCGTTATATTCATTGATTTAGCGTCATTTTTATCCATTTGGCGAGATTTTCGCAAATTTGGCAACATTTCAAGAAGTCGCCAAGTTGGCGACATTCCGCCAAATTTGTCTCCAAAATCTCGCCAAGCGTTATGGACGAAGAAATAAATTATCTTACAGCAGATAAATAACTATTGGCGTTCAAATACAAAAGTATTACTCAAAGTATCTTTTTTCATGAATGGAACGAGCTAGATCCACTAGAAGGATGTCACCCTATTTATCGCATGGTATTACATAAGAAAAGTAAACATGTTTCTCAATAGGAAATATTTTTTTTTATTTTATATGACTTTTTGATAATTTTTTTTTTAAATGTGCAATATCTCGAGAACGGTTCATGTTAGCGTTCTAAAATCTATGTCAATCGTTTTCTAATGTAAAATTACATAAGAAATGTCTATTTGCGTAACTTTGTTAGTGGTTTTGATTTTTTGACGATTTTTTCAAAATTTCATTCGAAAATTTAGGGGAGTTCTGAACATTCGATTGCATATAAAAACAATAGGCTCCCAGTGTTTACGGATTGTGATTTTTATACCAAATTTGGTTCGAATCGGTCGATTCGTTCGTCAGTTATCGTCTCCACAGGCTCACTGACACACACACACACACACACACACACACACAGACATCACTTCAAAAATGTTTGATTCGTGATCAGGGATGCTTGAAACGTGCTCTCCCGTCGAAAACTCGAATTCGAATTTTCGACCCCGTCACAATACTTTCCTTATACTTTATGTATATAAGGAACGTAAAAAGGGAAGAAACTTAAACTGTCATTCTAACTGCAATTTCGCAATGTAAGCACAAAAATTTGCATAAACCCTTGGTTTGTAGCTCTTATGTTCTGGGCATAAAAGAGAATGAAACTGGGATTTTTTTTAATTCTTATCAGCGATGGCTGTCACACTGCCAGAACGCGCTTTGCGTATGAAGCTGTTTTATGAAAACAAAGGACAAGCTGCAGCTGCACTTCGAGAGTTTCGTCGACTTAAGAATTTGCGCAAAGGACCATTACTTCCACAAGCTCTCAGGAGAATGATCGCTCGATTCGAGAAAACTGGACATCTTGGAGTTCAGCCGGGTCGAGGACGCAAATCGACTCGTTCAGATGTCGTTGACGATGTTACCAACGCTATTGTTGAACAATCAATGGATAACGTTATACACAACATTCCCTGCATCGATAAGGTCCTTGTAATATGAATGTTTGGTACGTTCGAATAAAATGTGTTACAAATGTGTATTTTGTGTCTTTTCAGCATATTTTCTATTGTATAGCGCCACCTATCGGTGTTTCAGGAACTAATTTTTTCGCGTAATCCTTTTCCCCATGTCTTGAATAGTATGTTCAACAATTTTGGAGCCTTTATACTGAGTAGTTCGATCTATAGAGAGCTCAGAGTAGGGGTGTTTTAATTCTGACCACCCGGTATTATTCATACCAGATGTTTTATTGATATTAGCTACTCTCCAAAGCATAAGCATTATAAGAACGGATAAAAGAAATTCAATACTCAGAAAACACTTCCGTTGATTGGCAATTGTCTCGAAACAAAATAATATATTTTATCCACTTTAATCAGCATGATCAAATTTCTAACAATTTTTACCCTTTGGTGACTTTGATGCTAGATCTTTACATTTCCATAAAAAGACAGATTACAGAATTTCCATTTGCTTTCAAATTTTCTGTTTAAATTTCTTTATGTGTTTTGATTTCGTGAATGAATATAAGTAGTAAATATAGCTTCAGATTTAATTGATTAAAGCACCTTAACTTTATATATTATACGAATGCAGTATCTTTTCTTAATTTTCCCTATTGGAACACACGTTTATTAATGCATTTTGACTTGTATTTGGGAAGTTTGTTTTTCAATCAAATATTGTTTAACCACCCAAATTCGTGTTTAACCAAGATTCATAAGGTCACTGTTGGTATTGATTGTCAGCGTTTTTCTTTCATTTCGATGTGGTTGAAAATTTAATTCTTTGAACCATATGTTAAGTACAGAACTGATGTAAACTGAACTCATAGCAAGTAAAATATTATTGTGTTCCTAAGTTATGTAATTAATTTATGCAGTTACTTTATTTGCTTATGTTATGTAATTAATGCATTTACTGTGTTCCTAAGTTATGTTATTTATTGCATATTCCATACATACAACGGATGGTTAGCGCTTTGTTCTGCAATTTCTAAGCTCTAGGTTTAACTTCTAGGCACTAGATGTGAAACTCTGTGTATTCTTGTTCATAGTTAATTCAAATCTTCTCCAAACTATTCCTCCTGGTGAAATCAGTTATCATGCGAATACATGATAAAAATGGTTTTGAATTGTTTAAGATACCTCTCAAAAATCTTGTTTTGTTAGAAATAAGTTGAATTCAATCTTTTAGGAACAGGCTTTAGCTATGAAAGAAAACTTTTTCTTCGTGGTCTTTTTTTCTTTCAATCCATACGGTCCGACTTACCCGAAAGTTTAAGGCATCTGTTTGGACAGCCGGGCAGTGCCACTCAATTTAGGCAGAATCAAGTGGGCGCGACATCCACAGGGATTGAACCCTCTTTCCCCTCACACCAACCCCTACACGCAACTATCCTACCTGCACGAAAAGCTATGGATTATTTAGAAACAACTGGAAAAATTGCCTAAACCCAAAGAATGACAGTGATATACTGCCAGGAAGACGTTCAGAAAACTGTAAAATATGACCTTGTTTCGAGATTCTCGACGACTTAAAAATATCTCTGACCGCAATTGTTTTTCTTTAATTATATTATGAATATTTTTCAATTATTTGTCTCTTTTTTATCAAATGGCCAGGCACTTCATTTTCATCATTCGCCTATACATTGGCCAGGAACGTGAACCATTTAGCCGTCCTAGGACGTTGGCCCAGGCGCACTAGAGGGGGACGGAACACACTGCACCTAACAACACAACATCCATGCCTTACGTGGGACTCGAACCTACAACGCGGCGGTCGAACGATCGCTTGGAAATGCTCGCCTTGACCGTTCGACCACCGCGTCGGTCAATTATTTAACTCTATTTTTAAAGAAACCTGTTAATCACACGTTTTTATTCAGTAAAAAAAATGTGCAATCATCAGTGCCGAAGATAATACTAGCCAGTCACATTATGTCATCAGTTGAAAAGTGCAGCTTTTCCTTTTAAATATCATGTATATCCTAACTTTTATATACAGTATACATTCCCAAATAGATAATAGAAACAATGAAATTAAGTAACTCATTTCAAATAATATTACTCAATCGGTATCTTATTAATAATTCGGTTATTAAAGTTTTTAGTGTAAAAATGGAAAGTCAATGACTAATGAAATTAGCTTGACTGTGGTTCAACTCGACCTTTTCATACCAGAATGCAATTTTATTCCTAATTTTACAAGAAATTTTTTTAAAAAGCGGTATAGTGAGTCCAAATGATTACAACTACAGAGTCTTACCGTTCATTTTAAAAGGATTGAAAAAAACATTTCGATTGACACCATACTTGATAATGTATCCCCCAGGGGGTAACTTGCCCCAAGGGGGGACTCATGACGAGACGAACAAAGTAATTGTATAGCAGCTATTTTTCACAACAGTGATTGAAACTATTAAGTCTCGTGATTATTAAGCCATAAATAAACCCTTTTATGCATGATTATGCAAAATTTTGTCCTATGCTGCCATGTTAAAAAAAATATAATTTTGAATAAATTTTAAAGTTTTCGCTCAAATTTAAACAAATTCTATCTAGTTCTGGATTTTTATTAAACAGACAGGTTCGGATATAATACTTAGGGAAAATCCATTAATATTTGTGACTGCTATCATGTACACAAATCGACCACAGACATCAGGCAGACAGACAGACAGATAGACAGACAGACAAACGTACGAACATTACTCTAAAAATAGTCAAAACATGTCCAGGAGGTCTTAAAACATATATTGGCATTAAAACATCTAAATCGAAAATTTTCGTGAAAACAATACTCTCTCAATACACTACGTATGGGAAAGTGAAAATGTAAAGATCTATAATGCTAATTCAAACTGGAATATGATCATAAGTCAGGACATGAAAAATGTTCAAATTTATTTAGAATAGTATCGAATATAAATTTCTACCGAAACTACTTTGTCATGTGTAAAACAAAAGTGCTCATCTGATATCATTTTTTGACTGTCTTGAAATTAAAGATTTAGCTGTACTCTCTTAGAACTGTCTGCTATTGGGGAATAAATTGCTAATGCGGTATATGTATTTGCAGAGTAATTATATATGCTCATTAGTAGTGTCCGTAATTCAATGGGATCCGCAAAAGTGCTGTGCAGAAGTTTCACCGTAATGTGTAATCTCTAAATTGTAGTACAAAAGCGACACTCGCAAAATGTAATTGTGGACACTTACGCTTACAGAACTTTTACCTGACATCAAACTGGACTTTGAGTGAATGAATGTATGAGACCAGGAGGCAATTTATGCAGCGAGAGAGAGTGAGAGAGGTGATTCGAGCAGTGCTGTTAAGAAAGTGAGCCATTATTTTGAGTATTGAGAATTTTTTAGAAAAAGACGAAGTCTGACACCAAATATCAGAAAAAGCATCGGTAAAGATTCCAGTCATGCTGATCTACACAACGGAAATACAGAGGCATGTGCCAGTCTTCATGTATGTTAGATCAATTGTATATTTTTGGAATAAGATTTGTAAAGTATCTGCCTTCCTCGTCTATTTCTGATTACTTTATTCTACGGATCGTCAGACTTTTCGGTCTAAGGGAAATAACACAGGACTGCTCTGAGTAATTCAAAATAATATTTATTGTGTACTTCACAGAATTAACAGCATCTGGATGTTTAAAGATTTTGATGACATAGACACTAATTATTAATGTATACGTCCAGAATAATTTACAATATATACTATATACTTCCCGTAACTGGCCTTATGATATTTTTAAATGGAAAGATTTTAAAGCTTTTATGCTTACCACTGGTATTCTATTACCTCGGCTCGTATTGTGGCCAATCCCCGAATATTATACCTTTCCTAGTCATCGTTGCACTGGGTTTTCCTTCCACGCACTCTCTCGCAAAACAAGAACAGCTCACGACAAGAACGAACTCACGTAAGACAAGAACCACTCACTCAATTCTCCCGATACGAACTTATTCCTACTCTACCGTAGGAAGGCACAAAATGCTGATTAGGCCGGTAATTCGTCTAACAACCGAACCTGTTACGATCGCTAGATTAAATAAACATACATTATAGTGAAAACTGAGGGAAATAATAATCTAATGGTTACTTAGACCTCACAGATTCAAAATACCTGGTCTTACACAGTGTTTTTCTCCTCCTTAAGCACTTGTTGAAATTGATGTAATTTTAATTATAACAACAATAGAGAAATGAATAAAAGATATAGTTGTTTTAAAGGATAAAATATGGATTGTAATGTGTAGTGTTTTAATTAATGATTATGTTGAGAAACTCGTGCAAAGAAGTAATGGTGGGTTTTGCGGCAATGTGCGAATAGCAATGTACGAATGTACGAATGTTAATAATGAAGATAGCAATGTACGAATATTACGATTCACGACCATGTTATTCCTGGGTTATTCTAAATTTCCTAATTATGCGCGTAATGCAATTAATCGCCACAGAGTGCAATAATTTATACAGGTTTATTGGAAATAACTTTTTGCGCTCCAATAACTTTGTAAGGAAAGGTCCATGAGTATATGCGTTAGGTCTCTTTACAGTAAAGTGATCATGCTAGAACGCATAAAAAGGATTGCAACATCCCTAGCGGAGAATATACAAAGTTAGGATATTGAACTTGGCAACAAAATGAGGTAACAGAAAATATCATATTATAAAGCTATAGAGCATTATTTATTTAGTAAAATTGACACCAGGAACGAACAAAGGCGTATACGGAAATAAATATATACCAGTAATGTTTAATTGTTTATCAGATGCACAGCCACTAATTATAAGTAACTATAATTTAATATTATTTTTAAAATATGCATTGTAGCTAATGCAGGACATTTTAAATGAGCTCTATATTAACTTTCTGGTGCATGTAAGAGTTGCTTATTTTAGTATACCTGAATATGATAGCTGTTTGACAGTAATCATATTGTGTCAAACTAAATAAATTTCTTCTGTAGCAGTTTTGTTGCCAATTCGTGCTCATTAGAAAATGCTTTACAACTTCGTTATGGGATCTTTTCGTCTACCTCGCTTTGTCGTCAAGTGCATTATTCTAGCTTTTCAAATTCTCAGTTAGGGCACTAAAACACCTTTTATTCGATCGAGCATAGCCACTTTACTATACAAAGACCTATTGTATACATTTAGGAATCTTACCATACAAAGTTATTTGGGTTCATAAGAACTCTCTCAAAGAACACTCCTTTCAGAACTCTTCAGTTCATAAAATCTTCCAAACAAAATTGTAATTTCTACACGGAACTTCACCATCATTTTCGTAAATTAACAGTTTGGTTCCAAAGAAACCAATCGCTTAATTTAGAAATTCTCATGTATCAGCAAGTTCTAAATAAAACTATCATATCGATGTATGTTTTGCAGCTGCATATTCCCAGTTCCATTAAAAGATTGATAATTCCCACTGCTGAATATGTAAGTAAAAATGTCTTATATTTTTCGGAGTCTGATGAAAATAATACATTTCTTTTTCTAAATTATATAATTTTAGCTTTATTTTAAGAAACTAGAATTTTTTAAACAAAGTTTCATTCATCAAGGAAAAAGCATTGAGTGAACGATGGGAATAAAATTGCATCTTCCACAAGTATTTCCTTTCATTGGCAGTGGGTCCCAAACGAAAACAATAATGTTAAAATTTAATATAATCCCAGTACCATTAAATCTGATAATTCTCACTGCTGAATATGTAAGGAAAAATGTCTTATATTTTTCGGAGTTTAATGATAATAATACATTTCGTTTTCTAAATTATATAGTTTTACCTTTATTTTCAGAAACTAGAATTTTTTAAACCAAGTTTCATTCATCAAGGAAAAGGCATTGAGTGAACGAAGAAAACAAAATTGCATCTTCCACAAGTACTTTCTTCGATTGGCAATGTGCCCCAAACGAAAACAATGGTGTTAGAATTTAATATAATCCCAGTTCCATTAAATTTGATAATTCTCACTGCTGAATATGTAAGCAAAATTGTCTTATATTTTTCGGAGTCTAATGATAATAACACATTTCCTTTTCTAAATTATATAGTTTTACCTTTATTTTCAGAAACTAGAATTTTTTAAACCAAATTTCATTCATCAAGGAAAAGGCATTGAGTGAACGAAGAAAACAAAATTGCATCTTCCACAAGTACTTTCTTCGATTGGCAATGTGCCCCAAACGAAAACAATGATGTTAGAATTTAATATAATCCCAGTTCCATTAAATTTGATAATTCTCACTGCTGAATATGTAAGCAAAATTGTCTTATATTTTTCGGAGTCTAATGATAATAACACATTTCCTTTTCTAAATTATATAATTTTAAACCAAGTTTCATTCATCAAGGAAAAAGCATTGAGTGAACGATAGGAACAAAATTGCATCTTCAAGTATTTCTTTCGATTGCCAATGTGTCCCAAACGAAAACAATGGTGTTAAAATTTAATATAATCCCAGTTCCATTAAATCTGATAATTCTCACTGCTGAATATGTAAGGAAAAATGTCTTATATGTTTCGGAGTTTAATGATAATAATACATTTCGGTTTCTAAATTACATAGTCTTACCTTTATTTAAGAAACTAGAATTTTTTAAACCAAGTTTCATTCATCAAGGAAAAAGCATTGAGTGAACGAAGAAAACAAAATTTCATCTTCCACAAGTACTATCTTCGATTGGCAATGTGCCCCAAACGAAAACACTGATGTTAGAATTTCACTTAAATCAGCTCGACCTAAATTCTGTTGCTGCTAATATATTTCTTTTGCATTAAAGCACAGTAAAAGAGGATTAAATTATTCGAAATTTAAATGGGTTATGAATCGCTTATTTTCATTTTTATATCCATTTATTAATGTACTTTACATGGAATGGGGGTAAAATCATCATGGAATGGGGGTAACTATCACACCAAAGAATCTAGTATTTTCGAAATAAATGTTTTATATAGAGTATCAAACCTGAATATTAATTCCTATTTTTACTGCATTGAACTTTATATGAATATTTAAAGTATAATCACCCTTTAGCAATTATTATGGGACACTATATATTACTTCATGCCGTATCAAAAATTTAAAAAATATTTTGTTTTCTAATAAATTATGAAAAAATCTTTAAATATTTAATAAAATAATAATTTAACATATTTCTCTTTATTATTAAATATGCAATAAAATAAGAATGCTTTATATTTCTCATTATGTTTTAATATTTCACACATACATTTCTAAATAAATAATGCTTGTGTATTACTGAATATTATTCTCGTCAATGTACGCAACAAGATGAAGCACTTTAAATATTACTTTGAAAGGATTACTGTCCCTTTCCATGACATTGTGTTACTGCTCATTAATGTCATGGAAATATGTTTGTGATGCAATTTTTTAAGCACCATTGTACACCGTGATCTTAAAATTAAAATTTCCAAATTTTATTTTCCCTACGAATACACAGAATAGTTAAAATGTGACGAAACTAGACAGAAATAGCGTTCTGACAAAGCAGAAGCCATGTCACATTAGTGTTGTTTACAAAATCTTAAACAGGCTGGGGGGGGGGGGGGGGATAATTTGGTACTGGAAGTGGCAAAATTCGAATGCATGTTACATTGTTGTTTACAAAATCTTGTGGGCAGCTTGTGGGCATTTTGTAAGTTTATATACATTTCGCGAAAATCCCTATTCGTATGATTGATTGGAGCGTATAAAGACGTATTTGAAAATATATAGCAATTTACTTCTTTGTGTTTCTAAAAACTACTGTATTAATATTGATTTGGCATGATTAATCCAATAGTAATCTCAACTGTGATCCATTATTTGCACTTTAAATATATAATTCAGACTGGGAAATAAAAGAAAGAGTAAGACTATATTTTGCAATTTTTCTAAATTGTAGGATAATTTGTATTCAATTTGTATTAAGAAATATGAATCAATATCAATGTAAAGTTTGTGGCGGGGCCAGCTCTTGTGTCACACTCTGCTACGAATGCCATCCCCTTCGGGCCCGAATAATTTTTTGGCACAATGGGCGTAATACGGGTCTATTATGTTTTAGGTTCCGAGTTCGATTCTATCACCCACCAAGGAGAATAGCGCCCCACCCCCCAGTTTTTGACCACGGATAAAAAACGAGTACGCAAACTTCTCTCTCTTCAACGATCTCATCTCTCTCACGAGATGGCACAACTTAATATGACGCACACTTCCATTCCTCCCTTTCTTCTGGATGACTCGACTGATATCACGCAGCTTCACTCTTGAAGTACAACATACTTCACTGTCTATTAAGAAGCTCCCAGCTGAGTTTCGGCTGGGAACACGGCGAGATTTCTTCGGATGACCCACCACCTCACAGAAATTCGACCAAGTTTTCCACCAGGGAAGGAAGTGTGTGGTGAGGCCAATTTTTGTGTCACTCTTTGTTACGAATGATATTCCCGATTATTCCTTAGGGCACAAATAATTATTTTGATCTAACGATACAGCGGAGGATCAGCAAGCTCCAGGTTTCGAGTTCAAACCTATCCCTCACCACCTGGGATCAGCGTCCCCACAAGTTTATTAAGTTCTGTCTTAATATAGAGCTTGAAGCAACAAGTTTGTAACAAATTTTATACTGACTGAAATAAAGTTCACATTCTTCTTTAAGTTTCAGGCAAACATTTGAAGATCTTTACTTCTTTTTGCATTCCGTCACATATTTTTTACTTTGAACTAACTGTTTCATATGACAGTGATATGGCAGTCCAGTTGCAATATAAAGTCTCTCATAGTTCACAACTTGAACTTCAAACTCTGTGCCAGGGATCAACGGTCTATTAGGTTAAGTACAGTTCAAAACGTAGAAGTGATTTCGTAAGAAAATCATAAGCTCAAGTCGTGTAGTACAAGTACAAAAACTTGGTAACGGTACTAGTTTTTGAAAACTTACAATGTTGAGAGAAGTACACCAGTTGGGTCAGAACAGTAGGCGTTAAGTGTGTGAAGATGGATCAGGACGTGTTAAAAACCCAAGGACATTGATAGACTTTTCATTTCTAAATGTTCCTTAGATGTTGCCTTTGAAAATACTTTATAGGTTCAGAACTAGGTTATTTGAATCGAAAAACGTAGAAAGCGTAGAGATGCAAGATCTTGAACACAGTACTGAATGAACAGCAAACAGACGAGGATGGCAGATGATAATCGACAGGATCAATTTGTTGTCTACGGGAAATAAATCTCAAACAATGCAGACGGAAATGAGGTTTATGTGAAGAAAGACATTTTCTATCCTGTATTGTCGAAAAGAAAGACCCAATTGATATTCGCCAATGCCGCTGTATCTACCAAAATCAAGTGTTTAAAAATTGAAAAGAAAACAGGGAATTATTTTTACTTATATTGTATTGCCACATCAGTAAATAAAAACATTATTTAAACAAATATCTTGTAGAACTGATTTTGAACAAATGAAAAGTTTTTCATTGAATGGAGAATCAAAAGTGGAAATATTAATTCTCTAATTTAGATAAAAATTCTCCCAGGAGAATTAACTATCTCCTAGAAGTGATCCTTGGGTACAACAATACCATACGTTACAATGATATATCTATATTTACACGAATCTGTCAATAACCTGTGATGCCATCATTTTAAATATCAGGATTTTAAATACCTTAATATAAAATGCTAAATATACTTAATACTTTTAGGACGATACGAACCCTTTAATAAAAAAGAATCACTAAGAGTGAATTGTCAGAATATTACTTTAAACCGTATGCAATAAACAGAATGGAAAGAAAAATAGTCATTGTTCTGTGCTCATGAAATTGCTTTCAGCGAATAAACAACTTACTCAAGTAATTTGACTGTATAGCATAAAAATAAACCTATTCTCTTTTGTATAATAGTCCATGATATTTTCTTTCATTCGAGTTCTTGTATCCTCTATATTGGAGTTGAAAATATAAAGTTCTTTTAAAAAAATTAATAAAATATGTGTTATTTAGACTGAAAACGAATCGAGTTTTTGCATTTAAATTATCATTTCTTCAAAATGTATTTTTATGTTCCTTACAATACCTGATAATATGTAAGGAAATACTGGACTGAAATCGAAGATTAGAACTTGACATTTTGATAAATTGACTCATTTAGTATATACCTTCAAGTTGGATATACTGTAGAATCTCGGTTATCCGAATCAAAGTTATCCATAAATCGGCTTAATCGAAAAAGTCCTTATATTTATTTTTGCTTTATTTCACGTATTAATTTAATTTATGCTTCATTATTTTACCTACATTTAATTATAAATATTGAAAATATTGTTTGTTTTACTTTATGATAATAAGTGATTGATGTAAATGTGAAATATATTAATATTTGATACAGTAGTTACTTTAATAATTTATGTCAGATACATAGTACGTGGCAAATAAATAGACAGAGACTGCTTACATTGACCATTGTGCATACACAATTACTTTATTATTTTACAAATTATATACTGATTTCATTCTGCTGCTCAATTTGACATCGCTTTAGAGCTGTTTTGCAACGCCACCTTCCTTCTAAACAATAGCACATCAGAAGCTGTGTCATCATCTTGTACTTCAATATACTGAAGTGCTGCATTTAGGATCTTTGTTAACTCAGTGTGAGTAATGCTGGTATTCTTTGACATACCTGGCTCTTCTTCAGGAACATCATTTCATTTATTCACTTCAGTAACTAATCTCCGAAACCGTTTTAGCTCTGGTCATCAGCGTTTCGGGTAATCAAAATTAATACACCGGCCAACCCGAAGGTATAAGGCAGAGAACAAGTCGTTGCGATAGCGAGCCTGCTCGCCTTAGCACATGTTCCAGTTCCCGGACAACCGCACAAAGCCACTCCCGAGAGCCACCACCGGCGCCACCAAGTTCGAACCCTTCCAGTCACAAACGCAAAAGAAACGGTGACAGAAAAGAGCAAAACAAAACCCTATAATCACCATATTGTTCTCTGTTGAGACTCCCTCCACTTGAAAGATAAACTTTATTAAAATAACACGAACTATACCAAACTTTGGTAGAATTGCGGAGGATTACTAACCTTGCTGCAACATAAAGTATAACAGAAGAAGTTAAATATAATTACAATACTCACTTGTAAAATATCTGAAAATATCAAATATTAAGCGACAAATCAAATTGTATTTTTTTTTGCCAAAATTGGCTATTAATCAGAAAAATCCCTTCTCAGGTTTCACAGATTTTTATCAGATTCATTAGGTTAACATTCATGTAATCATTAGGAAAATACGTCTTTCTAACATTCATCCATATCCTGCAATTATAAACAGTGTGGTATATTACTTTTACCATGAAAATCAGCTTTGAATGTTTTAAAACTCCATGCTGCGTTAAAGATTGCAACAAGAAGAAATTACACATATTTATGGTTTACATTCACCAAGGGTATAGGATCATAAAGAGAGCTTCCCTTTGTACTCTTACTCCATCTATCTTGCCAAATGGACTTATATTATCTGTATTTATTACTTTCCTTATATACATAATGTATAAGGAAAGTATTGTGACGGGGTCAAAATTCGAATTCGAGTTTTCGATGGAAGAGCACGTTTTAAGCATCCCTGACCACGAATCAAACATTTTTGAGGTGATGTGTGTGTGTGTATGTGTGTGTGTGTGTGTGTGTGTCTCTGTGTGTGTGAAAGTATGTGTGTGTGTGAAAGTATGTGTGTGTGTGTGTGTGTGTGTGTGTGTGTGTGTGTGGTGCGTGTCAGTGAGTCTGTGGAGACGATATCTCACGAACGAATGGAGCGATTGAAATGAAATTTGGTACAAAAATCACAATCCGTGAATACTGTAAGCCTATTGTTTTTGAATGTAATCGAATGTTCAGAACCCCCCTAAAGTTTCGAGTGAAATTTTGAAAAAATCATAAAATCAAAACCTTTAATAAAGTTACGTAAATAGACATTTCTTATGTAATTTTTCCTAGAAAACGATTGACATACACTTTAGAACGCTAGTATGAACCGTTCGCGAGATATTGCATATTTTACAAATACATTTTTCAAAAAATCCCATAAATTAAAAAAAGTATATTAACTATTAAGAAACATGTTCACTTTTCATATGTAATGTCATACGATAAATTTGATGACATCGTTTTCGTGGATCTAGCTCGTTCCATTCATGAGAAAAGATACTTTGAGTAATACTTTTGTATTTGAACACCAATAGTTATTTATCTGCTATAAGAATAACTGATTTCTCCGTTCATAACGCATGGCAAGATTTTGGCGACGAATTTGGCGGAATGCGCCAACTTGGTGACCTTTTTAAATGTTGCCAAATAAACGAAAATCTCGCTAAATGGATAAAAATGACGCTAAATTAATGAAAATGTCGACTAATTGACGAAAATTCAATATTCTGGAAAGAATATAAGTATCTACTGTAAGAATAATCTATTTTTTTTTGCTGTAAAAGTAATACATTTGTTGCATTATATAAGGAAAGTTACGTGATGCCCACATCACATTTTTTTTACTTGGCTGCGACTATATCCAAAATTAAAATTTATTTCTGTTTTAGATGTTGCTGTTTTAGCTTGTTCATCCTCTCGCCCATTCCTATGAACCCAGTGTGAGCCTTTATCCAATGAAACGCAATCTTTCCTTTGAGTTTTAGTAACAACTGCCTCGTTTTCTTGATCAATGCTTGCTGATCCTTCCTATTTTCTAGGCTTTGCAGAACCGATCTCGGATTCGTATTTATATCGACTTCTTCTATCTTGCTATTAGTTAGATGTTCAAGAGCTTTATACAGTGCATAAAGTTCTGCGTTGTAAACCGTTGTAACATTAAGGCGAAAAGTGTCTTCCTTGGTTATTACGTTGCTGTTGTAAATTACATAAGCACAACTAACTCTATCATTCATTTTAGAGCCGTCAATATACAGGGTGAGTCAGAACGCTTGGGCCAAACTTTAAGGGGTGATAAATCACATCTAAACAAGCAATTTTTGTCACACAAGAGATCGTAACGCAAGAGGTAACCTCTAGATGGTAGCTCATGAAAGGAGGAAGTGATGACTCTCTCGTGAAAAGAGGGAACACAAAAATGACAGAGTAGGCACGAAGTACGTTTTACTGACAGAAATTGCTGAATGCATGGACAAAGTTACAGAAACATGGACAAAATTACAGAAACATGGACAAAGTTACAGAAACTGCTCAAAAGTGCGACTACCAACAGTAATGCAGGCTTCACACCTGCGACGTAGCGAGCGGCGCACATTAGCAAAATCACCCGTCATATCTTGGGCAACTACGGCAGCAACAGCAATCCTTGCTACAAAGTCCTCATCGGAGTCGATGGGGATATCGTAAATGAGACTTTTCATATGGTCCCATAAGAAAAAGTCGAGACAGGAGAGATCAGGCGATCATGCCGGTCAAGCTATGGGAGCACCCCGACCAATTCATTGTCCTGGGAATGCAGCATCCAAGGTGTGCCGCACTTCCGCGCTGAAATGGGATGGTGCTCCGTCGTGTTGAAACCATATACGTGGTTTAATGTTGGCAGGAAGATGTTGAAGTAACTGTGGCAATACCTCCTGTAAATGTAGGAGGTATGGTCTGCCGTCCTCTAGCGGTTCACCTCTGGCCTTACGACCCTGCATTGTATGACAAAAATTGCTTGTTTAGATGTGATTTAACACCCCTTAAAATTTGGCCCAAGAGTTCTGACTCATCCTTTATATACAATAGCTTTCTCTATCCTCAACTTTAAGATTCCAATTTATTGACCTTTTATCCCACGGCTTATTCCATTCCATAAATTATTTCTCCATTTCCTCATACTTAATGCTATTTTCATCTATTTTCAATCCTATTTCAAGTGGAATAGATTAAAACCTCCACTTCATATTTTGTCTTTATGTCCAGGGTGAACACATCCCGCAAGACTTCTAATGCCACATTTGGTACCGTTTTATAACACTTCGTAATATTTAACAGAGCTACGCGCTGTAATTGCAATAATTTATTATTTATATAGACCAAATATCTATACTATACCGGGCTCCTATATGTGATGAGCTTTTCCGTTACTTTTATGTAGATCTCCTTTCTTGCTTCTGTTTTCAAACCTCAAGTAGCTTTTGAGTATCTAGCTATTTTATCCTGGAATTTGCCAATTTTTTCCTTTGTACTTGCAAAGTGAGCACTTGAGATTTTCTTCTATAATAATACCTAAGTATTTTAATACCTTTACTTTGCCAATTAGCCTGCTACACAACTGTACCTCTGAGTAATTTATAGTTCTTAGTAATAGGAATAATCATTTAGTTTTTTCCCATAACTAATTTTAACTCGTACTTTTTTGCCCATTTTTCCATTGTACCAACAGCTTGGGTACCATTTTGTTTAAAGTGTGTCATTGCTGGCGCTGAAAAAATAATTATGAAGTCGTCCACAAAGTCTTGGACTTTAACATTGAATTCAAACTGATTTTTAAGTGCTTCGTTTGCTATTAGGAGCCAAAGAATTGGTCGCAAACACGAGTTTTGTGGAACTCCCAAATCATAAGTATGTGGAGTTTGCTCTCCTTCCATGTAAATTGAGCGGTTGTATAAGAAGCCAATAATAATGTTATATACACCGTGTCCGAGAAAGTTATTTATTATTCTAAACATTAATAACAAAAATACGAAAAGGTGAAATGAAATGCAGTTTGCGTTAACAGAATGAAGAAATCTAATCGTTTTTTATAATACCTTCAATATAGTTCTACGTGAGCTAGCCTGAAGAATGTCTAGTCTGTACTCGATATCTCGCCAAGTGTTTTTTAACATTTGGGGCGTAACACTGAAATAAATGATAAAGAATAATAAAGATCTTTTTCGGACACGGTGTATATTATAGTCGGTGTTTTATATTCTCTGAGAAAAATCAGCACTCCATTCCACATTAGGTTATTAAATGCATTTGTAATAGCCAGCGTAATAACACAATTATCCGTTTGTTATTTTTACTTTCAGTTATATGTGCTAACAATCTTTTCAATGCATCGATCGTGCTTCTATTTCTCCTAAATCTAAACTGATTTTCCTTTAACATGTTATTTGATTCCAGATGGAACATTAATTTCTTTACAATAATTTTTTCCAATATCTTCCCCCATACCGGTAGGAGGCATATTGGTCTATACGAAGAGGGATTTTCTTAATTTTTTCCTTCTTTAGGAACAGCACCACTTTCGCTTGCTTCCAGATTGTTGAGAAGATTCCTTTACACAAACATTGGTTCAAAACTTTCAAAAGCGACGTTTTATCACCATAATATAGTTCTTTAGTATTATCCAGTGTAATCCCATTTTTACCTGGTGTTTCACCATTAGCCATTTCATTTATGGCTTCATACAATTCTTCGTCTATGAATTCGTGATTAATTTCACTTTCATAACTTACGTTATCACATTCGCTATTAGTTCTAGGGAAATGAAACTTAATAACCTTTTGAAAAGACTGGTTATAATCTTCAGTATAAGTTCCATCTTCTTTATGGATTCTACTAAAGCCAATTTTCCTCTTTCTCTTGTCCGTTGCTAATTGATACGGTACTCCAAAGGAATTGTTAATTACTATACTCTCCATGTATTTCTTAAAACCTTGTGACTTAGCTTTATTGATTTCCTTTTTGTACAAGAAAAACGCCCTCTTAAACCCCGATTTTTCTCTGTAGTCTCAAATCTGGATCATGTATTCTCTGAAGGAAACGTCTCAATGCTCTTACTTTATTTCTATTGACTTTCAATTCCTTAATTCACCAAATTTGATTTTTGCTCCTTTTTTTAGGTTTGTAAATTCAATACTTTTAGAAAATTTCCACTAATTCCTCCACTATGTCTTCCATCATTTTAATGATATCCATATTCCAGTCAATATGACTTCTTCTTTTTACTAGATCTGCAATTTCTAACTTAACCTGCACCCAGTTCAATTTATTGATCGTCCATCTTGTTTCAAAGCTTTCAATTGTACTATTTTTGTTATATTAAAATTCATATAATTATGATCACTCATGGATATCTTATCTGAGATTTCTCAATTCTCAATTTGGTTTTCTATAATGTTACTGACCATACAACGGTCAATCCAACTACTACCTTTAGTACTTGAATACGTAGGTTTACTATCAGCTTTATTAACAATATTAAAAATCATTATTATTTGCAAATTCTAAAACTTCATGTCCTCTATCGTCGGTAAGACGTCGACTCCAGACACTTGATTTAGCATTAAAATCCCCACATATTATAATATTTTCTTTGCTATATTTAAAAGTAATAGCTTGTAATTCACTTAACTTATTTTCTAAGTCTTCTGAAGGCGAACAATTATACAGTGTGTCCCAAAAAGCTTGAAACGCGCTTTAATTCCTTACCTATTGGTGATAAGTGAGTAATGTAAATTTCAAAAATGTTGAAAGTAAGGTAGGAAATAAGACTAAGTTAATCAAATAGTCCTTCCATTAATTTTCAAAATGTTACACATTTTAAATTTTTATACGATCCCTTACGACAAATTTGGTCAATTAGAAAATGTTTATTTTTAATGCAACAAGTTCATTAAAAAAAAAACGCATATATGTATCTTTAAAATCAACTGAATTAGGATAAAGGGAAAAATCTGACTTATGCCACTTTTCCGTACCATGTGAAAGGCTGTTTCATCAGTGAAAAGAGGGATTATAAACAAATTGACGATGAAAATTGTTTAGATCAAAAATGCATTAATATGTGTCAAAATTTTTTATCACAAATGCATCTAAATAAAGCATTACATAGACAGAGATCATATAAAGCAGTGGTACTTACTACGAAGTTGGGTACCCTATGTATTATCATCCAGTTTTATCTTTTTGTGATATGTCACAAATTCCCATTTCTAATTTGATATATGGTCCCCATTCATAAATGTTCAATATTCAATTAAATATAACTCGCTGAATTTTAAGTTACAGATATGCGGTTTTTTTAATGATTTTGTTGCATTAAAAATAAAAATTTTCTGATTGACCAAATTTGTCTAAGGGAGTCGTATAAAAATTTAAAAAGTGTGAATTTTTGAAAATTAATGGGAGGACTATTTCATTAACATAGTCTGATTTCCTACCTTACTTTCAACATTTTTGTAATTTACATTGCTCACTTATTTCCAACAGGTAAAGAATTAAAGCGCGTTCCCATTGGGACACCCTATATATATTTCACTCTGCCTATAGTGGCTCGTATGGCTACAATATCTCTTGTATTATACATTAAAATGAGTTCCTGGATCAATTATAAAACCTGCTCTTGGCTGTCCTACTTTAAAAACAGTGGTATATTTCAATGGAAATTCCACAATTTTTCATTAAAATAGTACGGTTCATTTACCATTACAATATTTAAATTTCCATTGATAATGTCCTATACCAATAGGTAATTGGCTGCTTTGGCATGATTTAAATTAATAAAAGTACATTTACAAACTTTATTAAAAGCGTAACATGAAATATTCAGCTCTTGAAACGACAAATTCCAAATCCTTTTAATATATTAAACATTTTTTATCATTCATTAGATGATTTGTTTCTAGTTTGGAGCTAAATTTTTCATTGTAAGTTACATAATTTTTACATTTTGTTTTATTCTCGCATTCCACTTGTTTGTGGTTTGTCCCTCCACATTTTACACATACGATTGGGTCCCTACTGTATTTCCCCAAGTGTCCATATTGCCAACATTTATAACATATATTTGCTCTAATGCATTCACGACAATCCACTCGACTCCAACCAAGATTTACTTACCAGCTTTTTTTTACTTGCAAACGTTTTTGGATCAACTGCAACAACCCAATTTAAGCCTTTTCTACCTTTAAAACCATTATTCACTTCAATAGTTGCAGTTTTTGAAAGTTCTTCATTATGGGCTATTATTTGAGTCTTTGATTTCTCTTTTACTAATTCTTCACCACATTACATATAATTATTTGTGGCTGCCTCTTTTTCGGCTTTTCTGTATTGCAATCCCCTTTTAACTCTTCTTTATGCTTAAACTCTTGAATTAGAATATCTATATATTTTTCACTTTTTGATTCGATTAGGATCCCTCCTCTTCTAATTTTCTCCACAGCCGTTATTCCAATTTTCATTTTTAGTGGATCAACTAATTGTTTAATCTCCTTCTTTGTTTTATCTGAACTTATACCCTTCTTCGGATATATTGTAGCCACAAAGGCTTTTTTACCTCTACTTGTGACTTTTCTCTCTTAATTTGTGATCTTTACCTAAATTCTTTATCTGTAACTTTTACAGATTCAGCGTAGATTTTTCCTACCTTACCCTCTCTTTCACTTCTTCCTCTATCTCTAGCAATCACATTCTGTTGCGTTATTATAATTCTTAGCAGCCCCTCTATCTAGTTTCGCATGCGCAATTTGTATGCCTCTGAGCCTTTAATACCACCTACTAAGCCTTGTAATATGTTATTAAAAAAATCTGATGTGGGCAACACATGACTTTCCTTATATAATGTAATGAATTTACTACTTTTACAGTAAAAAAATAGGTTTATCTTATAGTAGATACTAATATTCTTTCCAAGATATTGAATTTTCCACAATTAGTCGTCATTTTCATTGATTTAGCATCATTTTCATCCATTTGGCGAGATTTTCATTAATTTGGCAACATTTCAAAAAAGTCGTTAAGTTGGCGACATTCCGCCAAATTCGTCGCCAAAATCTCGCCAAGCGTTATGCACTAAGAAAAAAGTTATTCTTACAGCAGATAAATGACTATTAGCGTTCAAATACAAAAGTATTATTCAAAGTATATTTTTTCATGAATGGAACGAGCTAGATCCACGAGAATGATGTCACTCAATTTATCGCATGGTATTACATATGAAAAGTGAACATGCTTCTCTATAGGAATTTTTTTTTATGTGACTTTTTCATAATTTTTTTGAAAAATGTACAATATCTCGAGAACGGTTCATGTTAGCCTTCTAAAATTTATGCCAATCGTTTTCCAATGAAAAATTACATAAGAAATGTCTATTTGCGTAACTTTATTAGCGGTTTTGATTTTTTGACGATTTTTTCAAAATTTCATTCGAAAATTTAGGGGGGTTCTGAACATTCGATTACGTATAAAAACAATAGGCTTCCAGTGTTTACGGATTGTGATTTTTGTACCAAATTTGGTTTGAATCGGTACATTCGTTCGGACACCACACACTCACTGACACACACACACACACACACACACACACACACACACACACACACACACACACACACACACACACACACACACACACAGACATCACTTCAAAAATGTTTGATTCGTGATCAGGGATGCTTGAAACGTGCTCTCCCGTGGAAAACTCGAATTCGAATTTTCGACCCCGTCACAATACTTTCCTTATACATTATGTATATAAGGAAAGTAATATAAAGCCATTTTAACAAAATATTCCGTGTCCGTTTCCTTATCAATATCTTCAATAGCTGTTCTTTCTTGAACTTCTACTACTTCACTCTACTCCTCCAACACGTTGCCAATTCCTTATATAAGGCAACGGCGGGTTGAACTCTCAGTTAAATAATTAGAGTCTCTCACAAAGTTCGTGAGTGTACCCGCTCTAATCGAGAACGTAATCACTGATGGTTGAAAAATTCGTTTGATCGGATTTCGCCCCCCTCACAACTGAGGAGAGCCACCGTCCACGCCAAGACTCCGACTCAGATCAGACTTTCACTTGCGAAAATTTCCAGAAATGGGACACTTGCTCAAAACCAATTGTAAAAAGAAATCCTGCTGATTCTTTGGACAAATAATGTATCGCGCAAAAATTTTTCTGTGGTCCCCGGAGGGCAGTGTTTTGGATAAACTAGACCTCAACGTCGGATGCCCTGGAAAGCCTCCTCAACATGGTCAACAGCAATTCGATATTAAGAATTGGAATGCTGTCGGCAATTTCAACCAAATTAGCTTCAGTACGATTGAACTCTGTTTCAAGAACTATCAATTCAACACCATGTTATAATTTATGCCTTCCAGGTTATCCAAGTAATACCTATGGAACCTCCATCAACCGAAAATGTTCCAAGTTTTTCCGATAACAAGTATTCTACTGCAATTTCAAATAAGTATATATTATATGCGAAAAATCTTCTACTAATTTCTTATGAATAATGCGAAGAGAAACATGACGGGGTTGGTGTAGTGTATGTGTCCGTGAGTTTGTGGATTCACTACTTCTCGAGAAAATATAGCGTTTCAATTGTAACTTAGTATGACTATTACAATAAGGAAATAATGTGATCTATTGATTTTAAACGTGATCGAGCTTTCGGAAGATGTCAACCCCAGTTTTAGAAAGAATATCTGAAAATTCATTAAAAATCGAACCTTTAATCTTACACAACCATCTGCTTTAATTAAGTGTGTGTGCGTGTTTGTGTGTGTGTGTGTATCGTCTGTGCGAAATTTGGTACAGTAGTAAATCAGTCTCTAATATAATACGACATGGAGAGATTTGTTTAAAATTTGAATTACAGTTTTAGTTATTTTGTGTTTTTGCACGATTTTGAGCTATTTCCATACAAATAGGTTCCTTAGCGACTTATGCCACCAATCACTTGTAAGGACTTTCTGACTCACGGATTTAAAGGGCGTGTAGACACAGGATAGTTTGTGCAGCACCAGGAATCAAACTCGGGCCTCTCTTGTGCCTGAAACATTGGGTTATCCCACCCTTATACCCTTTATGTTGTATTATGAAACAATTCTGGCAAAAAAGTGTAAACCATCTAAATTTTAGATTTGTAACATACATGCATCAACATCTGTGCAATACGTTAGTTTCCGCTTCTCGCTTGCACCGTCCGCATGCCCACC
Organism: Amaurobius ferox; assembly: GCA_951213105.1. Lineage (NCBI taxonomy): Eukaryota > Metazoa > Arthropoda > Arachnida > Araneae > Amaurobiidae > Amaurobius > Amaurobius ferox. The sequence goes on from OX578148.1 coordinate 80,682,472, forward strand.
CAGTAGAGTGAGTGCAAACGTAACATCCAAATGTTTCATTGTCGACAACTTTGCCGAAACCTTATATTAAAGCACATTGACAATCAATCACTGGAATCCAGATCGACCCATTAAGCTTTTGCCCATACTTTCAATGCTAAATTTTATTAATTGTTAATTAATAAACAAAAAATAAATCATTGTCCATCCTGCCCATCCACGTGTTCATTTAGTTTATATGCAAAATTTCAGACGTGTACGTTTCAACGTATCCTCGTAATGTCGTGTCAAAAAATTTCAGAATTTTTTTTTAATAGAGAGATAAATTATTTGACAAAACAAAATTTATTGAACAAAATATATCCGACTAAAATCAAAATTATTGCGCCTTCAAAATATTGTTTCTGCTTTTCTGAAAAACTACTTTTATCGAGAGTTTATTGTTTACTTTTGCAGCAAAGGCAATCGAATTGTATTTGAACTGATGGACATTTTACAGAAAGGAAAGGCATATTTAATGCAGCTGTCACTTTAGATTCTTTTCTCTTCAAATGCAACATTTTTGACAGAATAAGCAACATTCGTTCTGAAGAATAAAATTTGTATTTTATTCTTCCTTTGCGTTTGATAGAAGTGACATTTGATACGATATTTTTTTAGCCTTTAAATGTTAATAAGGAAAAACTGTCGTGTAATTTCAAGGAAAGTTCTTTTAATGCCCAGGCACTTGATTAACTAGTCATTCGTCTGTACAGCGGCCGAATAGTGAATAATTTTGCCGTCAATTGACTCTACAATATCCCTTCCACTGTATTGTTTCTCTGTATCCTCTGGAATTGTGGGTGTACTGGATACTAGAACGAGTCAAAATGTCTGGATAATTAACACGTTTATTTACAAGCACAGTGTAAAAAAGAACAATGCAACTATCTCACAAGATGACTAAACAGCTATCAGATACAGTAAAACAGCAATTAAATCCTCCACTAATTTCACAAAATAGCTGATATAATTTTCAATACATTGACGCATCTTTCCAACAACTCTACAACTGAGCTATGTCCCCTTTTTTATACTCTCCTTAGAAACTTCAAGAAGAGACCCGTATATCTCACATTATTAGTTATTTTGAGATCCTCGTACCTTCGAAAAGTCGTCAAACGCCTCCAAATGTGCGATAAATCGCCTAATCTGGCAACACTACATTGACGTAATAGGAATGGCTGCCTATAAAGGTGTTTTTCCTTTCTGCTTCTCAAAAGAGCATTCAGTGAAGATATTTGATAAGTTCGTAATAGTATTAATTGTACAAATTTCAACTTAAGGACACTTTCCAAGCTGCAGAGGACCACTCTTGCATATCTTCATCGTGCAGGAGATTTAAAAATCTTCTAGAAGAATGTATAAAGCATACTGATTGTGGCCTGTAAGATTGTCTGGATGGTGATCTAATCTCTTCTCAGCTTTATGCTGATACTGTCCTTGGTGGAACAGGATATTTATTTGAATTTGAAATATTTTTAAGGCTTGTAAAAATACATATGTATAAATTGTGAAAAGTATAAATATAGAAGTATTTATAAATTGTGCATAAACGTATAAAAAGTGTTAAATTTTAATTATCTTGTTGCTTTCCTAATATACATAGCATAATGCATAAGAAAGTATTGCGACGGGGTGAAAATTCGAATTTGAGTAATCGTCTTATTAATTTAAAGAAGAATAAAAAAATTCTGTTTTTCATGTAATGTTTATATCTTAAAAACAAATCAAGCTAGCTTAAAACAATTAGCAAGAATTTGTAGCGCTTTGAAAGCTCTCTAAGTGTATATAATTGGATTTTGAATAGAGCTTTTTTTATATATACTTTAAAAAGTTTCTCTCCGAAAGATTTTTCTTTTCATTTTTTATACTTGCACTCAAAATATCTTGAATGTATAAATATAGTTATAAATATTTGAAAAATTAAAATCTCTTACAGTTTTCGAATAATTGTTTTGTCAAGATAGAGAAGTATAAAAATTTGACTTTTTTCAAGCTTGTAATGCTTATTTCATAAAAACTGAAAGCGATAGCTGTAATCACAAGAATTTGTAGCTCATTAAAAGTCCCATAAGTGTATGTAATCGGATTTTGGAACGAGTCCTTTTTTCGACTATACAAAAGTTGAGTTTTATTTTACAAAAGTTATTCATTCAAAACCATTTCGGCTCCATCTTATTGGAGTCACCGCCAATATTTTTAAATTCATTTTTGTATTAACAAAGTGAATATAAGAGAACAATTACGGTAAAGTTCTATTCTAGGTATTTATAAAGATTTTTTTCTTCGCAATCATACTTTGTTTTTAAACTTCTAGTAGTTTCTATACAAAGTTCTGTAAGTACTTATGCGTCCTTTTAACTTACGAATGAAATGTTTTAGTGCTACTAAATAAAGTTTTACAAATAGGAATGTTTATTATGTGCTATTGGTTGAGAAAGTTTGCAGCGCCTTTAGAGGCGAATCGAAAAAGTTAGAATTCCTGTCTCGAAAACAAAGTTAGATAAGTGTAACACAATATTTGTATTACATGTTTCCACCCCAATTACAAACGCCAACCAAAATAATGAACTATCTAAATGCTGCAGAGGGAGCCAATGACAACAAATGCATACATAAACAGTGGTCATCCCCGTCTGCAGCAACAGCGAATGGTAGATGTGGTAGGGAATGAATGGGGGAAAGAAAAAAGCGCCCCAACGCCGTATTCAAAAAACTTCAGTCGACTTAAAACTTTCGAACGAGTCAGCATCATGTCTTGGTTTTGTGAAAAGTGTCTATAGAATGTGAGCAATAAAATGGTAGCTTGTGCAAATATGAGATGTGCAACAGTGTGCAGACATCATTGAGATTGCACGAATACGTACGTAACAAAGAGTAGAGGTAAACCAAATTTCAATTGTCACTAATTAGCACGGAAGGCACACCTTTAGCGATTATTAAAATAATGAACTACCAGTTCGTTTGAGTAGATCATATGAACGAGTTCGTAGCTATTGAACTACAGGAACTATTTTTTATCGATTGCTTAAGGGAAGCTGTTTAAGAAATTTAAGTCAAAGTTATTATGTGTGTAATTATATGTATTAATGCAATATTGTCAGTGTTATGTGTCTTTTATCAGTAGATTTAATTATAGTATAATTACTCAAGATACAATGGATATCTATTAAGTAAAAAATTAAAATAAATTGATCAATTAAGCAAGTGTATTTCTTTATGTTTTGTGTGTTCGTATCTCGAGCTTGAGAACCGGGAGCTTACATGCTCCACCCTTAGTGGCGGCATCATAGGTAAGTTCTAGAATAATACTTTTTTTGATTCGAATAAGTTTACCTTATGACATGATGTCGCCGCGCGAATTTGTGCCGTATGTGGTCAAGCTCGGAGAGAATTATGATTTTAATAAGAGAAAGTAAAAATATAAGTAAAAAACAAAATTAAATTTAATAATGAGTTTGAATATAATAGTGAATTTAATAATGAGATGTAACTCAATATAACGATAGGAATATGCATGAAAATGATAATTTAAATATGTATTATATTATTGTGTATATATGTGTGTATTAGTATAAATATTTAGTATATAGTCAGAAGTGTATAACAGTGTATCAAATCATGGCGCTGAATAAAACTAGGCAATCAAATAAAAGAGAGAGGCAAGATCCTCCGATTAACAATATGCAGCAGGAGGTAAATGTAAATGACAGAATAACAGATAATTCGGCTGTAACAAATAACGCGGTTCATGTACAAATGCCCACAAATCAAGGACAGCAAAATACATCGTTGCCAATTATGCAGATGTTGCCATCATTTGATGGACAAAAGGAAAACAATATCAATTTCTTTATCATACAATTTAAGGAAATAGCGGATTTAACATCATGGTCCGAACAAGAGAAAATTATAATTGTCAAATCTAGATTAAAGGGAAAGGCACAACAATTTTTGGCAGAAAATATTGCTCTGCAAAAAGAAAAATCATATGAAAAATTCATGGAATTATTAAAAAACAAATTTGAAAGAAAACAAACCTTAGTTCAAAAACATAACAATTTTAACAATCTGAAACATTTACCAAATATGAAAATTAAGGAGCTTGCACAAGAAATCGAAAACCAAGCGATAATTTTTTTAGAGATAGACGGAACAATTGATGCAAATGTACAAAAAATTATAGAGAAAATTAAACTTACCAAATTTTTACAGATAGTCAGAGAAGATTTAAGAACAGAAATCAAAAATCATGACCCGAAAACCTTTGACGAAGCAGTGAGAATAGCTGAGGTAATAGAATCCGCATTGGAGGAAGATAGTGATTGTGTAAATAATATTGAAGTAAAAAATAAAATAATTGAGAATGTGGAAATAAATCATGTAAAAACTGAAAATGCTGCAGAAAAGCCGCCACAGAAATTTTGTATAGCGTGTGGTCGCAACAATCACTGGATGTCTGAATGCTTTACGCTTCAAAAAGTACAAAATAATTTAAAAAGGGCATTCAAAATTAAAACAGCAGTCAAGAAACCACCAATTATCAACAAAGACCCACTAATCAAAATAATTATGCATATTATAGTAGATCAAATTTCAGAAGAGGTAATTTCATAAATAACCGGGGAATACGGCGTCGAGCAGGAAATAACAACAGACAATTTCAGAGTAATAATAGAAGACCATATCGAAATGATAGGCGACAGTTTGAAAGCAATAATGGCCAATATCAGAATAATGAATATTTAAGGGGACGGTGGACGTTGAAATTTTTTTTATTTATTTATTGACTTAGAAACATGAAAATTTGTATAAATATTCCTCTTAACATTACTATATATAATACCATGAAATTTTTTTCAATTTTGTATTTTTTTTTTTTTAATTTAATTTTTTTTAACAAAAATTTAAAAATGTTCCTTGCGTTCCATTTATTCACATTTTTGATTAATTTTACTTTATGATCACTTAAAAACATATTATGAACAAATTTGGGTATGTATTTTTAAATCGGTTGGAAAGTTAATTTTTTAAAAATATTTTTCTGCGTTAAAACTTAATTTTTATCAAAATTTCACATTTCATTCGGTTCTTATTCACTTTTAATTACCTTAATAAAGTCCAATTGTAAAATGCATACCCAGTTTCATTAAGAAGTATGAAAGGTGTCTTCTTGCCAAATTTCATGCATTTCAAACAAAAATTAAGACGCATGGAGCATTTTAAAAATGTAAAACCGTTGAAAAGTTCGTTTCGAGAAAAATGCATTTAAAGTAAATAAGACAGAAATACTATGTAGATAGTGGATAAATGATGGTTAATGCAATGTAAGTATATATATATACTATGTAATGTAACTTTTAGAATAATAAACTAATATTATAGTAAAAAATAAATAAATTATCACAATCTAAGAAAAATAAGTATAAATTTCCGCTAAGAAAAATACGTATTAAACTAGTAATCGAGGAGATATAATACACTGCTGGTCATTAAATTTGCTACACCAAGGAAAACAAATAGCTGAATCTTATTTATTGTACATATACGGTATAATGGGAGGAAGACATGATTAAATTTGCAGGTGGTTTGGCATACACAGCATGCAGAATTCAGTACACAGAGTTGCCACCTCTGGCAGCAACAGCAGGCTGTAATCTGGCTGAGCATCGAGTTAAATTGAGCTTGGATGACAGTTATGGGTACATCATTCCATGCGGCTTCAACTCTATGCCAGAGTTCATCAATCATAGTGGCGGGTGAGTGGTGGCGTGTCAGTCTCTCGGCAACCCATGTCCAGATGTTCTCAATGGGTGACAGATCTGAAGAGCGTGCTGGCCAGGGAAACAGTCGAACACCCTCTCTATCTAGGAAGGTCAGGAAAGCACGGGCAACATGCGGTAGTGCATTATCTTGTTGAAAGATGGTGTCACGCAGGCCTTGAAGTTAGGGAACAGCCACGGGCCTTAACACGTCAGGAATGCAACGACGGCTGTCCACATTACCGACTATGCGAACAAGAGGTGACTGGGATGTATACCCAATGGCACCCCATACCATCCAGCCAAGTGCTGGGCACATATGACAATGACGAATGCAAGCTGGCAATGTTTGTTCTCCTCGGTGCTGCCACACACGGATACGTCCATCATGATGCTGTATGCAGAACCGAGATTCATGTGAAAAGACGACGTGGTGCCACTCCTGTATCCAGTGTCGTTGTTCGTCACACCACTGTAGGCGTGCCTATCTCTGCTGCAGCATCAATGAAAGCTGCAACAATGGTTGCCGTGCTGACAGTCCATGGTGCTGCAGACGTCATCGCACTATCCGTGCAGACACTTGTCGTCTTGCAAACGAGCCCAGTTCCTGACTCAGGGTACGACATGGCTGTACGATCCCGCAAGGCCAAGAGGACAACATGTCTGTCCTCTCGGTTGTTAGTGGTCCAGGCCGCAGAGATCCTGCATGGCATTCAGTATGGCCTTTTTGGACCAATCGATTCCATATTTGCCTGACAGTCATGGGATCCCGACCAATATGAGCAGCAATGTCGTGGAACGATAAACCGCAGTCCCGATAGGTCACGATCCCAATTTTAAAAATGTAAAACCTTTGAAAATTTTATTTCGAGAAAAATGTATTTAAAGTAAATAAGACGGAAATACTATGTAGATAGTGCATAAATGATGGTTAATGCAATATAAGTATATAAAAATTTGGCTAATCCGGAGACCAACCCACAGCACTTTCAGCTCACTCGCCAAGTAGTCGCCAAGCATTCCGATTGCTGTGTATCCCAAGCGTTCCGTACATTCGTTCCACAGATTTCAACCTTTAGGTCGAACCCCTGCCCCTACATGGACCACTGGTACATTCGTTAGACACATTTCGACCTTTAGGTCGAACCCCTGCCCCCTACATGGACCACTGGTACTTACAGACCACTAATATATTCGCTCCACAGATTTTGACATTTAGGTCTAACCCCTGCCCCTACATGGACTACTGGTACCAGGGATGTATCTAGAGAAATGTGAGTGGTGGTTGATTTTCCAGAACAATTATTATTGCGAATATAAAATTTCGAAACGAGCTTTGCGTTAATTCGCACACACAAACAGTATTAGTATTCTATACTTTTATATTAAAGAAAAACATTTGATAAAATTGAATATAACTTTTTTTAAATGTAATTGTAATATGTATATTTTTTTGGATGAGTGGTGTTCGGCAATTGAGTGGTGGTCGGAAATTCTGAGTGATGGAAACCCCGACCACCGCCGACCACTGTAGATACATCCCTGTGGTACATACGGACCACTGGTACATTCATTCCGCAGATTTCGACCTTTAGGTCGAACCCCTTCTCATGTACGGATCCTAGCTTGCATGGAGAAAGTGATCTTGCTACGTGCGATATGCAATGCGTGAACCTCTTAGCCATCATATGACGTTGCCCCAGTGCACCAGTGGGGGTGGAAACACATTGCGCCCAACAACACAAACATCTATGCCTAAAGTGAGACTCGAACCCACAACCTGGCGGTCGAACGAGTACGAGGAAACGCTTGCCTTTGACCGTTCGACCACCGCGTCGGCTTTCGGCAGCAGTTGTGGCAGCATGCAAATCCAGCATGCAAACCACCGGGCTACTGCACCCGAAATGTGCCAACAGCATGCGGTGTTTCCAGGTGGTCACCACCCAAGTACTAACTGCGTCCGATGCTGCTTAACTTCGGTGATCTAACGAGAACCGGTGTTTTCAGCAAGGTAGGGCCGTTGGCAATTAAGAAAAATAAGTATGAACTAGTAATCGAGGCTATATAGTAGTATGAATCATTAATCGAGAAAATTTAAACATACCTTTAATTACAACTAATCAAATTCACCAGCACCATATGTTTTGCTTTCTTTTCTTACATTTTTAGCATTTTTCTGCGACTTACAATATTTTTTAACTATTCTGTTTTCTTTCCATTCAGTAGTGTTTCTAGTTAAACTTTGATTGATGCGGCGTTTATCACGTTGCTGTGCAATAGATAAAGAAAATGCGTTCACCTTTTCCTCCATACCTAAACTATTTACACATCCAAAGTTATATTCCGAAACTGTGGAAATCACAGACATTTCCAACCTCTTTTTAGAAACGAATGTTTCTTTCGGACAGTTTTTCCAAATTGAGCTGTGTAAGCTCTCATTAGCGTTCTGGGTTTTGCCAGAAATACACCTGGTTAACAATTCATTGCTAGCCAGTCTTTGGTAAATTGGCATAATTTTTGCAACAACATCTTCAGACAGCTTTGTCTTCATTGTCGCATGAGATTTTGGTGGTTCCTTATTAGCAAGAGCCCGTTGATAAAAACACCATGATGAGACACCTGCGGGGCATTTGTTGTGCTTTGGAGATTTGTTGGTTGAAGAACAGTGTAATATGGTAGCATAAATTGCTGTTTTCATATCTTCTATGCGAGGCACGTTGTCTTTAATCGCTTTCCTATAAAAGTTTGTTAGTTTTATAATTGTTTCCTCTTTCAAACTACCGTCTTTACGTCCACCAATAGTAACACCTTTGCTACGCCACTCCTTGACTTTATTACGGAGTCCTGCTCCTAGGCGTTTGGCCACGTGATTTATGCATTCCTCTTTTATAATTCTAATATCACTGCCATATACATTTAATTCTGACAGATGTTGATAAGTTTTCGCATCACCATCAGATAGCAATCCTACATACCTCATTCCACAAGTACTTACAGATCGATTCCATATAGATGCAGCAGCTGTCATTTCCATCGAATTAGAAGATCCGGCATGATTCTGTGAGCATTCAGGTTTATGGCCTTCATACCAAATGCTGAATTCAGCACTAGCTGCACCAAGATCTCGCGTCGCAGTGACACATTCTGGACAGTATTTAGATAAGATTTCAAAATCGATAACTAATCCAGTCAGAATATCTATAACAAATCCAATTCCATATAGAGATGTATGACCGCGTTTCTGCCATGTTCCATCATATGAAACAGTGATGTCTATAATTTCTTCATTAGTAAAACTTTCATCCAAATCCTCATATTTCTTCCGCACTATACTTCGAGCAATTCGAAGAACATCATCTTTGAAGCTTTTTCTTTCCTCATACAAGCTATGCAAGCATCTTGAAAATGTTTTTTTATCCATGGCATGAATTCCAATAGCCATAGAAAACACTTCTAAAGCTGCATGTCCTTTACCAATTTTCAGAAATGCTTCAACTAGTTTTTTATTTGCATCAAAGCACTTCGTTTGGCTTACTCGAGGACTCGAAAATACTGTGCTGAATACTTTTCCGCAACTTTTACAAATTAACTCTATTTTTGAAGAGTACCCAAATGCCCCTTTTGATATTACATCCAGAGAATTAATATCACATTCATTGCACTTCACATTGCACAATAAATCTGACCACATATTATTATTCATAAAAACATATGTGTTTTCATTCAAATTTTCTGAATCACAGTTAGATGCGGATGGAAAATATGCATTTAGTTTGTTTTCACTAGCACTTCCAATTTTATTATATAAATATGTAGTAGATGTTGCACTTTCAGAAGAAATAGTGGACAGGGAAATATTTGAAGATTCATCCACACTATTTACAAATGAGGAATTATTTGAAGATCCATTCACACATGACGAATTATTTGTAGAATTATCCACACTATTTACAGATGACCACCGCTTACGAATTTTGTTGCTGTTTGCAAGCGATTTCTTTGACGGTCGAGATTTCGGCTTACGAAAACGCCTACTTATAGAATGCATTTTTAAAATTGACACAAATATATGTTGTAAAAACTATAACATAAAAGTACGCTGTAGCACTTTCAGATCTAAAAAGAGCTATTTTTGAAGCAAAAAATGAAGAAAATAGTGTCAAGAAGTAAGGAAATATATTATAAAAATTTATCACTTCAAAACTTTCGGCAATCCATAGTAAACAAACCAGGAAGTGGTTACAGTTAAAGCTCACTGTTGCCAATTTACAAAAATAATAATTTACGAAGATATTAATTTTTAAAATTAAAATATCGATTCATAAACGCTGACAGATGTTTGTTTACCTTATGTGTGAAATTTAAAGGTCCATGATTTGTTTGTTTACAAACTTTAAATGCTTATAACTTCCTCAAAAATCATCATAGATACTAGCGGTTTTTTGCACCTGGTGCAGTTAAATGTGTAGAATAATGTTATATAATAAAAAAAAACCTTTTTTTATCGATTTTTGCTCATTTTAACGTCCACCGTCCCCTTAAACTAAGAAAGGGACCTCGAAATAAAAGACAAATAGAATGTTATAAGGCATCAAATAAGGATTCGAGATCCCATAAAATTGCAAGCAAAATTAATAAGGATGCACAAAATTTAGATGAACATTTACTTAATTCAACGTATGGACAGAGTGACGCACTGCCAATGATCAACGTAAATTTAGAGAACATAAAAACAGTGGCTCTCATAGACAGTGGCGCAAGTGTCAGTTTATTATCAGATCAAATATTTCAAAAAATCAAAAATAAAATCAAAATTAACTATTTATCTAGACAAGTTAAAATTCAAACCATGACTAAAGAAAACATACAATTCTCAAAATGCATAAGCTTCAGCTTTAAAATTGAAAACAAAAGATGTAAAAATTCATTTTTTATAACTAAACAATTAAACAACACCCCCTATGAAATAATCTTAGGATTTGATTTTCACAGAAAACATCATGCCATAATTGACACAAATAAATTAACATTAAAATTTTGTTAAAGAATCCATATCTATCCCATTTCAAAACAAAAATCAGAAAAAAGCACAGGAGCCAGAAAATAATCATACAAGAGTGGAACATATTCAATGCTTAAATGCAAGCTTATCACATAAAATTAAATTACTTCCGCAAGAATCAAAATCAATAAAAATAAAATTAAGTGAAAACTATTTTGAAGATAAGGATGTATTGTTAAATATTGCAAATTCATTAAAAGATTTACACGCTGAGTATTCTTTACATTATGTAAATAATAGAAAATTTATTTCTACTCTAATAACAAATAAAACAGAAGAAGAAATTCAACTTAATAAAAATATGGTTGTCGGAACTGTAACACCACAATTTGAAATTTTTGAAGAAAAACATAATGATGATAAAATTTTACAGGTAAACAATATAGAGAGTTTAAATAACCCACAAAAATTGGACATTTCAGCTTTACGAAAAGCGGAATTAACACCGCAAGATTTTAAACTGGATCATCTACAAGAGAATGAAAAACATATATTGCTTAAATTACTTTTACAAAATTATGATGTATTTTCGAAATCATATAAAACGCTGGGAATGACAGAGGAAATAGTACCGGAATTTAATTTACTACATCAGTACCCAATTCAATGTAAACCTTATCCCTTGCCAAAAATGTTAAAACCTGTACTCGAGAGTGAAATAAAACAATTGTGTGAAGCAGGAATAATTGAAAAGTCTAGTAGTAACTATGCGTTCCCATGTCTATTAATTAAGAAAAAAAAATAATTCTAACAGTACTGATGCCAATAAAGTACAAAAGTATCGTCTAGCCGTAGACTATAGGCTCTTAAATCAGATTACCGAATTACTGCCCATAAATATTGGTAAAATTAGCGACATTCTGCACAACATCGCAGGCCACAAATTGTATACGGTGATCGACTTAAAGTCTGCTTTTTTTCAAATTAAAATCAAACCTGAGGATAGTTTGCGATTAAATATCATAACAAATGATGGCTCGTACAGACCTAAAAGACTACCTTTTGGGGCAAAAAACTCATCAGCCTATTTTTCTTTATTAATGATGAAATGCATAGGAGACTTAAAAGATCAGAAAATTGAATTTTATTTAGATGATATATTGTAATTGCCGCAAATTCATTCGAAAAAATGTTGGAGAAATTAAAAATTATTTTTTTCGAGATTAGGTAAATTTGGTTTAACTATCGATCCTTCAAAGCTACAAATGTGTAAAGAGAATATTAAATTTCTAGGATTTAAGATAAGTAAGGAAGGCATAACACCTTCAGATGATAATGTACGAATTTCCCTGTGCCAACGACAGTAAAAAAAGTAAAATCATTTTTAGGTTTATGTAATTACTTCAGGCAGATCATACCAAATTTTTCTGAACTATGCAATCCATTAATTGAGTTAACAATGAAAGATAAGAAATTTATATGGACGGAGAAATGCGAAGAAGCCTTTGTAAAATTGCAAAACGCGATTTTATCGAAACCGGTAGTCAGGGCAGCTGATATGTCAAAGCCGTTCTATTTATCGACGGACTGTTCAAAAGTAGCTGCGTCAGGAATTTTACTTCAATCAGTGAATGGAAATTTTCATCCTATCGAGTATTACAGCAGGAAACTTTCAGACAGTGAAAATAAATATCCGAGCATGAAGCTAGAATTGTTAGCAATTCATGATGCTATAATACATTTCAAAGATTTTTTATATGGTACGCATTTCACAATTTTTACCGATTCTAAAGCGTTAACACATTTTTTTAAGTTAGAAAATCAAAATTCTGATTTAATCGCAAGATGGTTATTAAATTTACAACAATATTCTTTTGACATAAAGTACATTAAAGGACAAGATAATCCCAGTGATTTTATGTCACGTCAAATTTTTTCTGAACAAACTAAGACTAAATTAATAAATAATATTATTGCTAATGACAGCGCTATAACAATAGCCAGAATTTTAGAAGAGCAAGCAAAAGATAGAGAGATAAAGACAATTATTAACGGACTGAATGCAAAATCTAAGCAGCCAAAATATGTAAATAAATAATATAAAGATGTAAATACGGGATTAATTATGATAAAGACTGCTAGATATATAAGAAATCCTATGCAAAAGGACAGAATTCAAATACCTCACAGTCTAAAATTAGCAGTTATTGAGTTAGCTCATACACCACATTTTGGAGTAGAAAAAACCAACCAAATTCTGAATAGAAAGTATTACTGGAAAGGGGCATACAGTGATGTAAAAAATTTTTGCGCATCATGTGATGCATGTTTATGTTACAAAAATAAGGCTATAAGACCTATGGCATTACAACGTGTGCCACGTCCATGTAAACAAAATCACACGGTGGCATTAGACATTGTAGGGAAGCTACCGAGAAGTAACGGACAGCACGAGTACATCATAACGATGATAGACCATTACTCGAGATTCTTGGAGGCAGTACCCGTGAGAAATATCACAACTGCGAGTGTTTTACAGGTCCTAACTAATTATATAGCTCAAAAATGGAGTTCCTATGTGGCTGCTGACAGATAATGCTAGGCAATTTAAAAGCGAGGAATTTAAAAAATTCGCAGAGCAACATGGTATAAAATTGAAGTATACTTCAATTTACAAACCCAGCTCAAATGCAATTTTAGAAAGAAGCCACTCGGCCATAAAAAATTCTTTAGCAGCTATGTCAAATCAAACCTTTAATTGGCATAAGGTATTGCCATATGTAAAATTATTCCATAATGCAACACCCAGCGCAAATATAGACCACAGTCCCGCTATCTTGTTTCTTACCAGAGATTTAAAATTACCCGGAGAAAATAATCTGGAAATAGCGGATCTCGATGACAGCCCAATTTTAACGCAAAATGAATACGATAATGACGTCAGTGAAGCACTTACATTAACGGAAAATATCAATAAATTTACTAAACAGAAACAAATTCAAGCGCAAATTAGACAGGAGAGGATTTGTAAAAGAGTGAGAGAAAAAAAATTATTAAGAGTGCAAATTGTATATTTAAAGAATTTACGACCAACCACAGCATTACAAAAGAAATTTCAAGGACCATTTCGCATTGTAAAAGTGATCCGCAACAATAATTACGCTATCACTCCTGTGTACGACCCAAATAAAAAATGGATAGTTGTTCACGCGAATAAATTATATAAAGCAGAGCCGCGTAAAGGGTATTTAAGAAATAATCCTACAAGGCGAACTTCTGACAGAAGTCAATCGCATGTAAACAAATATTTAAATAGCGGCAAAATGAGTCAAAATAATGTGAGTCCTAAGAGATACAATCTGAGGAAACGATAAAAAGTTGTATTAAAATCAGCGGTGATGAATTTGTAATATATGCGATGTAATTTAATTTATAAAAACGCAAAATATATTAATTTAAAGTAGCGCTTGGGAAGGTATAAAATGTATAAATCTTAAAATGTAATAATTAATGTAATAATTTAATGATGTAATAATTTGTTTATTTAATGATGTAATAATGTTTAATTATGTAATAATGTTTAAATAAGTAATTTAATGATGTAATAAGGTTTATTTAATGATGTAATAATTAAAAAGGAATATTTTAAATTTAAGGATACAACAAAAATAAAATGTAAATAAATAAAATGCATATGGAACAGTCATAATAGAACAATAAATATCAGAAAAAATATGAATAAGTGTTAAAAAATACATACAATCCCCCTCTATGTTCTAAAATAAAATAAACTAAGGTGTGTGTAAGAAAGAGAGAGAAAAATAAATAAATTTCACTTAATTTCAATTTGTATTACTTGTACGGTGACTGATGAATTAAGGGTAGGAGTGTCGTAATAGAGAGCTGGCAATTCAAGAATCTTGATGGTCATGTGTCTTTCTTGATAACAGATGATGAATGGCTGTAGAGGTCAACGAGGAAGTGGCAAATTTTGTTTCCAATGGTAACATGCTGATGAAGTATATACACTGTCTCTTTTTCTTGTGCGGGTTTTTGAAAAAATTGTATAACATAATTAATAAAATGCAAAATAAACTGGATGGAACATGGTAAAAGCAAGTACATAATATTCAAAATCATAAAATTATTAATTAATAGTTTATAAAAAGCCGATAGATTACAAGCAAAATCATAAATAAATAAATAAATAAATAAAATTTTGAAGTCAAAATAAACAGTTACAGCTGATGTAAAAAATAATAGTAAACTAATAAAAATATATTACATAAATAGTGTATACAGACCTTTTACAAAAACATGCAATCTAAAAAAAAAATAAATAAAAGTTAATTACATAAATGAATTAATAAAACTTGAATAAGTAAGATTAGTTTCCCATCCTTCACAGTCAGCGTAAGAAGTTCATATGAGCATTGTACGGCGAAAGCTTCTCCCCTTCAAAATAAAAAGCCAGGCAAAAAAAATAAACATCGGAGAAAATATCCCCTGCATAGTACGAGAATAATACGAAAAATTTCTATTGTAAGCATACAATCAATGTTTCAAAATTTAAAATTATAATTGCAGGCAATTATAGTTATTTAAAAATACCGCCGGTAAAATAAAATAAAATACATTTGGAAAAGACATTAAATTGTATGTAAATGATAAATGATTTAGTATTATTAAAAAATTATTGCATTAATGAAACATCACAGTAAATATATATATCAAATTAAATAGAATTAACAACAACATATGTAAAAGAAATAAAAATATAATGCGAAGAACTTGAAAGAAAAAAGTGTAATAAAATTCATTAAAAGATACAGCCGAAAATGCCACGTCAATGTAGAGCGTACAATCACCACCGGACAGTCTAAAACCCGCGCTTGAGAAGAGGATACCGCCAAAGTTGCACGATAACGGTTAAATCTGTACCGATACATGTAAAAGGCAGTTAAATCTTTTTTACGTAAGTTTGCGCTCTGCAAACAATGAAGACACTCATTCAGGGTCGCCGTCTAGGTCAAGGGATACGCAGTTGTCATGGAAACGCGTTGAGGGGAACAGAGGAAATCTATGGGTCAAGCGAATTTTTTCTTTTTTTCTTTTCTCCCCTTCCCCCCGCGCAGTTGTTTCACACGAAAGGGCAGCCGAAGAGGAAATTTATAGAGCGAATACTCATGTTGTATTGTGAGATGAATTATATTTTGGCGTAGCGAAGAGTATATATATTTGATATTTTAAATGCCGAGATGTAATATGATATAAATATGGTGTTCAAAATAGCCATGATTTATACACACAAAAGTATATAACATGTAAATTATAGTAACAAATAAGAAATATATACAGCTAAAAAATACTTACGTCTGTGAAAATGAGAAATCAAGGTAATGAATTGCGTATATTTTAATGTAATGTTGTGAGCTTGTATATAAATAGAAGTGCAAATAACAGTTATATAGTCTTCATTTGAAGTGTACAATAGACTGTACTAAGCAACATAATGAAAAAAAATAAATATTTAAATACCGGAACTTTGAAAAGAAGTCACAGGATGGTGACTCAGTCTTCCGTGATACAAAAAATATATGCTTATAAGATATATGATGTGCCTTCACAAGTACGATATAGTGTGCCTTCCGAACAGTAATAATTTCTTCATGTGCATCAATATATGTGTTACCAAGTACGATATAGTGTGCCTTCCGAACAGTAATAATTTCTTCATGTGCATCAATATATGTGTTACCAAGTACGATATAGTGTGCCTTCCGAACAGTAATAATTTCTTCATGTGCATCAATATATGTGTTACCAAGTACGATATGGTGTATCTTCCGAACAGTGAGTTCCTTCATTTTAGTGACATGTCGGTTGTAATGCACCGATGTATGTATTCCAATGTGACAATATTGTATTTTACGTGCTGGTGATATAATTCCAATGTGACAATATTGTATATTACGTGCTGATGATATAATTCCATGTGACATAATTCCAATGTGACAATATTGAATTTTACGTGCTGGTGATATACTTCTAATCTTACAATATTGTGTTTTCCTTGAGGGTCATACTCATTCATGTAGCAGTTGTGTGTGCAGTGCTTCAGATCAACATTTCCACAGTGGACGCAATGTGTACACATATGTGTTCAGTGCAATGTTTACCGTGTGTTGAGTTTTTCTCTCTGCAAGGGGGGATATCATGTAACACAATATTTGTATTACATGTTTCCACCCCAATTACAAATGCCAACCAAAATAATGAACTATCTAAATGCTGCAGAGGGAGCCAATGACAACAAATGCATACATAAACAGTGGTCATCCCCGTCTGCAGCAACAGCGAATGGTAGATGTGGTAGGGAATGAATGGGGGAAAGAAAAAAGCGCCCCAACGCCGTATTCAAAAAACTTCAGTCGACTTAAAACTTTCGAACGAGTCAGCATCATGTCTTGGTTTTGTGAAAAGTGTCTATAGAATGTGAGCAATAAAATGGCAGCTTGTGCAAATATGAGATGTGCAACAGTGTGCAGACATCATTGAGATTGCACGAATACGTACGTAACAAAGAGTAGAGGTAAACCAAATTTCAATTGTCACTAATTAGCACGGAAGGCACACCTTTAACGATTATTAAAATAATGAACTACCAGTTCGTTTGAGTAGATCATATGAACGAGTTCGTAGCTATTGAACTACAGGAACTATTTTTTATCGATTGCTTAAGGGAAGCTGTTTAATAAATTTAAGTCAAAGTTATTATGTGTGTAATTATATGTATTAATGTAATATTGTCAGTGTTATGTGTCTTTTATCAATAGATTTAATTATAGTATAATTACTCAAGATACAATGGATATCTATTAAGTAAAAAATTAAAATAAATTGATCAATTAAGCAAGTGTATTTCTTTATGTTTTGTGTGTTCGTATCTCGAGCTTGAGAACCGGGAGCTTACATGCTCCACCCTTAGTGGCGGCATCATAGGTAAGTTCTAGAATAATACTTTTTTGATTCGAATAAGTTTACCTTTTGACAATAAGCAAAAATTTTCAATTACAAATTTGTAGATCACTTTATTTAGAATAAATAGACGTGTGGATTTCACATAACATGAGCTTTCATTATGTGCTATCGATTGAGAAAGTTTGCATCGCCTTTAGAGGCGATTTTGAAAATGTTAGAATTCCTGTTTCGAAAACAAAATAAGATAAGCAAAAATTTTCAATTACAAAGTTGTAGTTCACTTTATTTAGAATAAATAGACGTGGGGATTTCACATAGCAGAAGCTTTCATTATGTGCTATCGATTGAGAAAGTTTGCATCACCTTTAGAGGTGAATTGAAAATGTTAGAATTCTTGTTTCGAAAACAAAGTTAGTTGAGCGAAAATTTTCAATTACAAATTTGTTGTTTACTTTATTTAGAATGAAAAGAAATGTGAATTACACATGACAGGAACGTTTATTATGTGCTATCGTTTGAGAAAGTTTGCATCGCCTTTTGAGACGAATTGAGAATGTTAGAATTCCTGTGTCGAAACAAAAGTAAGATAAGAGAAAATTTTCAACTACAAAGTTGTAGTTTACTTTATTTAGAGTGGATAGACATGTGGAGTACACATAACAGGAAAAGTTTATTATGTGCTATCGATTGAGAAAGTTTGCAGAGCCTTTAGAGGCGAATTGAAAAAGTTATTCCTGTCTCGAAAAAAAGGAAGATGAGCGACAATTTTGAATTACAAAGATGTTGTTCACTTTATTGATTGAAAATAAAGGTGGATTACGCGTAATAGGAACGTTTTTCATGTGCTAACAATTGAGCCAGTTGGCATCGACTTTAGAGGCGAATTGAAAATGTTAGAATTCCTGTATCGAAAACAAAGCAAGATAAATGAAAATTTTCAATCACAAAGTTGTAGTGTACTGTATTTAGAATGGAAAGACAAGTGACTTACATATAACAGGAAAGTTTATTATGTGCTATATATTGAGAAAGTTTGCAGCACCTTTAGAAGTGAATTAAAAAAGTTGGATTTCCTGTGACGAAAACAAAGTAAGATAATCGAATTTTTTTAATTGTAAAGTTGTGATTTACTTTATTTAGAACGGAAAGACATGTGGATTACACGTAACAGGTTCTCAACCGATAAAGCTGAGGTCAAGGAATATAAATCATTATTGCACTGCATCATTTGCATGACATCTTTATGTAACATATATTGTTTACTGCAAAAGTGATAATTATAAATAGATTAAATTAACTTATCTCACAAATCATTATATAAATAACCTTTCTATTCTACCCAAGATCGTGACTTTTGCATTGATTTCAATCTAATATAAAACTTCAATTAACTTAATGACTAGAGTTCGGCGAAGAAATCACGACATTTAACGAATAACCAACTTTATTTGCAGCTAAATTTGCTGGGAACTCAAAACACATTATACATAAAATTATATATACACATTTTTTTGCAATACCAGCAGTACAAATTCTACCTGGGACATACTAATCTACAATGCAATGCGAACCTCACTGATAACTAAACCGAATCTCACATGAACCGAATATTACCAACACACGAAATGCTCACTTAAAATATCTATGCTATACTCACAATTCTTCCTTATACGGACGATCCAAGAGACACCCAAGGGCGAACTCGGCAGAATGACATATCAGTAATTCTAAAGTCTGCCATTTTATAGATCTGGCCAATCATGAGTATGCGATTATTCGGAATGAAAGCTTAGATGTTAAGGACATAAATTACAATCAGGAAAAGTAGAATGCGAATAAAATGATAATAATAGAATCCATACAATTATTTCTCCATGCGCATATTTTGCCATTTCTTTCGGAAGTTCTTCAGTAGTAAACGAAACACTTGCATAGTCATCCCGTTTTAATGTACCTCATTTTTTAACTTTGTACATGAACCATATACACTATACTATATTTTTCCATACTACATGGAGAACGCATTACAACTTTAATTAAAGTTCTTTCCTATCTTGCTTCGTCTTCAAGATTCGTCAAATCGCCGCTGGAGGCGCTGTAAACTTTCTCAACCGATAATTTCATAAAAGCTTTCCAAACATTCTTCAGCAGTTATAGAACACGAGCGACACAGTTAAAGAGATGCTTAAGAATTTAGGAGGGAACCTGGTGTAATAAAACAAGAAATATCAATCATGCATAAGCATTGATTATGAAACACTTTCCAACTGAAATGCAATTTTATATAAACAGTTCTACAATGTGATACATTCAGCAGTTATATTTTTTAAATTATCGCGGTACAACTGTAATATATGATACTTGAAAACTAAAATTTCATCGAAATATAAATCGTCTCTTCTTCTCTATGTAAAATCAATCAACTAATATTCGTTCAGATCACTTATATTCCACATTCCAAAGCTAAACAATTTTTCGTGAAAAAAAAATTCAGCAATTCTTATACAACTCACCTTACAATTGCTTGATTTGTTTACATTCTGGATCAGTTAAAATTATACTTCGTTGTATAAATAATCAAAATTTAGTGATCATTTAAAGTAAAACATATTGTAATTGCGTTGGAACGGAATTTAAATACATAGATAAAACGCAAAACTAAAGTGTTTTTGTGTGACGTATACAATACTAAATATAAATTTAAACAATCCTTAAATTATACGATTTTTACACACTGAAATAAATAAATGCCATATTTTATTTTGCATTGAGTCACATGATCTCTTCATATATCATGGGTGTAAATATTATTTCACTTTTTATTTAAAATACTACTTACAATATTTTGCTGAAATTTCATTTACACATTCTACGTAATAAATTGAATATTTCCTAAAATTTTCGAAGCAATTTGTGAACTTTAACTTGGCTTAAAAATGCTTGAAAAATTAGGTCCCATAGGGTTCAATGTGTTTATTTTTTAACCCGGGTTAAATCAAAAACTAATTGGGTAATAATGTTCATTTTTATTCCCATATATCCCACAGACCGTCTCAACAACATACTAAAATTTCATTTTGAGAAAGTCATTTTTATGGCAGTTATCGGGAAAACGGACAGACAGATAGACAGACAGACGGAATGACCAAAGTCATAAACACTTTTCAACTATGTTGGAAAATGTTAAAAACCTAAATTAAATTAAAGTCAAACAAAATAATTAAGTTAAATATTTTCCTTATAATAAGAAATTTATCCGTGTGTGTTTGCGGAAACTTTCGTGTTTAGCGCATATTTTTCATTATGCTGGGAACAAGAGTATTTGGATCATGAAATCCAGTGTTCTCTAGTAGCGGGGAGATCAACATTTCCCCTACTTCGAAAAACATGTCAGCTTACAGACGTAGCAAAATTTGTAACCGTCATGTAAAGTTCACGATTTTGAAATTACTTACTGCACGCAATGTTTTTTCCCATTTCCCCATTAAAGTTTTCAGAATCTTTACCTCTTATATTTTTCTTTCAGTATCCAGGAACAAGTGTTATTATTTATTCCTATACAGGTCTCCTATGAAAGTACTAGAGTACTTTTGCACTATAGTACTAGTACTACTAGTAATATTAGTACTATAGTAACATAGTACTAAAGTATAGTAATATAGTACTAAAGTACTATAGTATTATATAGTACTATCATACTGTAGTACTACTAGTGCTATAGTCCTAAAATACTATAGTACTATATAGTACTATATATATACTAGTACATACTTTAGGACTATTGCACTAGTGAGGATATGACTAGTTAGGATATATGACTAGTTAGGACTATTGCACTATTTAGGACTATAGTACTATATAGCACTATATATATACTCGTTATACTATAGTATATAGTAAGAAGTACAACGAAAGTACTACAGTACTATATAGTACAATATATATATTAATATAGTACTATATATATACTCGTTATATTATAGTATATAGTAAGAAGTAACTAAAGTACTACAGTACTATATAGTACAATATATATAGTACTATAGTATAGTACTAAAGTTCATGAGTGCGCACGTTAGTCATGTTTTTAATAAAGAGACAATACCCGATCGAGTCAAATTTATTACAGCGCCTCTAGTAGAGAATTAAAAGAGCTAAGAAAGTGAACTTAGCAAGAAAGCGAAATAGACGAAGAAAATCAATTACAAAGTTATAGAACATTGTCAAATATATAGGGATGATTGAAAATAGAACTGTTATAGAAGACATTTATTTCACGTAATTATTGACGACTTGTTATCATATTTAGAAATGCTACATATGAACACTTTTTCTTTGACCCAGACCGTCCGACCTACCCTAAGATGTACATTATCTGTTTGGATGGCTGGAAAGTGCTTCCCAATTGTAAACGGAAAACAGTGGGGAGACATCCATAGGGACCGAACCCTCCTTCCCCATGCAACCAAACTCTCGAAAGGACTTACGGACCTACATATTTAACACTCTTACTGTGCGTGAACACGGTGTCTGTTTGGGCAGATCCAGGAATCGAACATGGTTTGTCAGAGTTCAATCTCTGCAGGGGGCAACCATTGGGCTGTCCCACCCCTACATATAAACACTTGCACTTTTACGATTACTCGGAATTTTAATGTACGGTCTGTTCAAAATTCCCTCATTTAGGAAATATACACATTTGAATTCAATAAAGACTCTTACTGCGAAAACATTGCATGTTTCATCGTGTTACAAAATTTAGAAACTGATGAAGTATGATGGGTATTTGTTGCCTCCCATGTAAGCATTTTGTGCGTTCCTGATTACGATTTCTACTAATTAGATATTGATCTACAATTTGTTATTAACGTTGTTCATCTTGCTCTGTTGCCGAGTTCCTGTTACTTACTTAAATCATCCACAGAGGGCGCTGTAATCACTTTTATTCGAAAAAGAGCAATCATTTTACCTTAGATAGGTTTAATGTGTACACTCAGCCTTTTATTCCGAAGTTTAAGTACTTAAAATCTTTGGTATAAACCCTGTATGTAGAATAACGTAATTTCATGACCATGCCATTAGCAGATTGGCCAAATTTAATGAAATTTTGAAGATAAAATTGATTTATTAGCATCAAACGTTCATTTCTTTAGCATCAAACGTTTAATAATTCTTGATATTTATTGCTTTTGTAAATCATAACTTTGACAGCATATTTAGAAATATGTCAGAAGCAATATATATTTTCTTCAGAAAATGCAATGAGTGTAGGCCAACAGTAAGTCACTGTCTAGTGCAAAGTCAACTTGTCAAACGGAGGACAATTTATAGCGCTAAGTCGTTTTACAGTATAAGGCTGGTTTATAGTGTACGATTAATATGTGGTGCAATACCAATTCTAGTGCAAGGTCAAACTGTTGTGCAATACCAATGTGTAGTGCAATGTCCATTTGTAGGGCAAAGTCATCTTGCATATATTGTGAAGGTCACTTTATATACCGTTTGAATTGCGGAAGCAGCAGAAACTCATTTCCTCAGAAAAGTGGACCACAATGAAAAGCATTTAAAAAGTCTTACTGTAGAATGAAGAAATGCTGTTTTGAAGAATCCAACTGTTTTATAGGAAGTCGGACGTTTTCTTGATAAATAAAGAATTTTAAAGGAGTAGTGTCTTTTACCGATTCTTGGAACTACTATAGTGAATTGGGTTGAGTTATTTTGACGTTCTTCTGTTATTTTTATGCGCAGAAATATCAACCGTCTTGCGGCCTCCTGCGGGTGGTGCATTCGCAGCTTTGTGCCGGGTGTGCCATAATTGCTGTAGCTATGCTAGATCGTACCTTCGGGTGGGGAGGCTTGTCTTTTGAATATCAACAAAACAACGCTCGACCTTATACTGCACGACTTTCTCAACAATGTTTTCGAGGATTTAATACCCTTTTATGGCCATCCAGGTTCCCAGACTTATCACCAATAGAACACATCTGTGACACGCTAAATAGGCAATTGCAGCTTTCTCAGAATACCACCGAATTAACTGACCAGTTGCAACATCAGTGACAGAATCTTCCTCAGGGGGACATAAGCAACTTAATTGATTCTATGCCACACCAAATTTTGGCTGTATGGCTATCAGGGGAGGATTTACCACTTACTAAAATGTAATATTCTTGTTGCCCCCATTTCTTAATAGAACGTTTTTTAACATTTTACAACAAAGTTGAAAAGTGTTTATGACTTTGTTCATTCTGTCTGTCTGTCTGTCTGTCTGTTATCACGATAACTGCCGTAAAAATGACTTAATCAAAATGAAATTTTAGTATGTCGTTCAGACGGTCTGTAGGACCTATGGGAATATAAATGAATAATATCACCCAATTAGTTTTGGATTGAACCCGGGTTAAAAAAATGAAATACATTGAGCCCTATGGGACCTAATTTTTCAAACATTTTTTAAGCGGATTTAAAATTCACAAATTGCTTCGAAAATTTTAGGTAATAGTCAAATTGTTCCATAAAACATATAAAAAAAATTCAGCGAAATATATTCAGTAGTTTTTTAAATAAAAATTAAAATAATAATTACACATCTTATATGAAACGATCACGTGTCCATGATATGAAACGATCACATGGCCCACTTCAAAATGATATATGGCATCCATCTTGTTTCAAAATCGTGATTTTTTAATGTTCTTTTTAATTCATATTGAGTGTTGTATCCGTCCTAAAACTACTTTATTTTTGCTTAAATTCTGTGCATCTACATACTAAAACAACACAAAGACAATATATTTGAGTTTAAATTCTCATTCAAATTTGAATATTTCTACAACTAAGCCTATATTTCACCTGTGTAAAATGTAAATAGCAAAATATGTAGAATGAGTTGTAGTGGTGGTGGTGGTGGTGGTCGCCCGCTTTGGGCTCCTGGAGCATATCTGAGTTGTATTAGAATTACTCTATTTATTTAACACAAAATAATTCAGTCCATGGAGTCTGCATGGCTGATATGAATGAAATATTAATTGATTTTATAAACAGAAGGACGATTTTTTTCGATGAAGTTTTAATCATAGAGTTTATGAATTGTAGCTCCATGGTCTTAATTTTTAAATAAAATAAATTATTATAGCATTGTGATGAATGAAATGAATGAAATCCTGCTTTTATAGAGAGATCCAGGCGTGTTATTTTTTCTATGACGTCATTTGAATTTATTTCAGTTGTTTTCGATGAAGTTTTCAAATATAATAAATTATCGTAGTATTATGATGGTTTTAAAAATATTACCGTGGAATGTATTGCATTTTAGAGATATTTAAACCAGGCAATTTATATTTCAATGCCGTCATTTGAATGAAGTTCATTTTTTTCAACGAAGGTTTAAGTTATCAAATATAATAAATCAATGTAGTATTGTGATAAGTTTTAAAATATTACCGAGGAATGTATTGCATTTTCGACTTTTTTAAATAAAATTGCATTGAAGTTGGAAAGTGTTTCATAATCAATGCTTTAAGCATGATTGATCTTTCTTGTTTCTCCTTAACCCTAATCATTTGCTTATCTCCCAAGACGATATATACATGCTGAGTTTCGCGGCTTTAGTTTAAATTTTTTTAGGTGCATATCTTTTTTTGCAAAGTGTATAAGGTTTATCACGATATGATCATACGTTCTAAATCGTTCCACTCCCACGCATATACATAAATGCGGCACAAAGAAATTGGCTATCTATAGTTCTAGTTTTTAAACAAGCTATCTAAATATAAGGTTTTATTACTATATGGTCATATGTACGTAATCATTTCCACCCGCATACATATACACAAATGCGCAGCCAAAGAAATGGGCTATCTATAGTTCTAGTTTTTAAACAAGCTATCTAAATACAATGTTTTACTATGATATGGTCATATGTTTTTTATCGTTTCCACGCTCACGTATATACACAAATACACACACTAAGAAATAAGCTATCTATAGCTCTAGTTTTTCGTTCGTTACTAATTCCCCCGTGGTGAAGGGGCGCCTACGCACCACGTCGACAATACCTCCCATGGTATCCCATAGCAAAGGGGATGATATTTGCAGCTCCACTTTTATAGAGGCTCCCCGAAGGGCGGAAGTCCGACTTGGCCTCGACATGACAACATCCATGTCCGCTGGCGGGATTCAAACACGCAACCCGGCAATCCAGCGATCAGTCGGAAACGCATGCCCCTCACCGCTCGACCACCGGATCGGCGCTCCAGTTTTTAAACAAGCTAACTAAATAAAACGTTTTATTACGATATGATCATATGTTTTTTCACCTTCAAGCGTATACAAAAATGCGCAGGCAAAGAAGTAAGCTATCTATAGTTCTGGTTTTTAAACAAGCTATCTAAATATAAGGTTTTATTACCATATGATCGTATATGCTTAATCGTTTCCACCCTCAAGCATATACACAAATATTCACAGAAAGAAATGGGCTATTTATAGTTCTAGTTTCTATAAGCAAGCTATCTAAATATAAGGTTTTAATACGATATGGTCATATGTTCTTAATCCACCTTCACGTCTATATACAAATGCGTACATAAGCACGAAAATAATAATCAAAAGCGTTCGAAAGTGTTCAAAGCGCCTTAACGCGAGCATGTAAATCCACATTATTAATCCGAAGGTTTCTGATAAAATAATAACTTTAAACTACATCATGAGGCAGTAAAAATATATCGAAAGCTTGTGATATTCCCGGTTGGTATTTTGAGAAAACTTAAATATTTATTTTATCTAATGACAAACTCTTAAGGAAAAATGTAATGGAAAGAGAGAGCTCGCATTCGTCATAAAAGAAATTGAATTTAAAAGAAGCTTGGTAATATCGATTTTCAGTAGAAATAAAAGTAGAAAAAAATATCTTCAGTCGCTGTGTCTTTTTTTTTTCATCAGCAGATAAGAATATTGGATTTCAAAAATCAATTCAGACGTATGCTTTATCTACTGACTTTGATTCAATTATTACATTTCTGTCCTTTTTTTTTATTCTAAATTGAGATTTTGTAATTTATTTCTGCTAGTTAAAGCTAAATCGACATTATAAAAATTTTGAGAAAAAAATGGCTTAGGATTTTTTTTAAATAGCGCAGTTTTTCCTGCTTTAACATTGTTGCAACATATTTACTTTATTTGCTGAGAAGTTCGAAAATGGGATAAAATGTAAAAGGATTGCTGAGAAAATTAAAATAAACGTGGTTTATAAATTCATACATTTTGAGAACTCTAACTTTTGAATAATTGAAACTTTTCTTTTAATAATGATGGTTGCGCTCGTGTGACATAATTTAAGATTCACGTATTCAATTTTCTACCGAATAAAATATTTCACGGAATTTAACTGTTTGTGCTAAATATATTTGAATATACAGTATGATTTAAAATTCGTGCACATACCATTTTAAAATCGTATAATGTACTAGCAGTACACTCGTTCTTCGTACGGAATATATATCATAAATAGACTTTAAATTCACAATTATGTGAAAATTCCTATAGTATACTAATACTGCAATTTTTCTGCGTGTCATTTTTTTTTCTTTTGCAGAACCTATTTTCTCTCAAAACTCTTCTTCGTACTATATTTATCTTCCAAACTTTTTCTGTGGGCAATAGGAAATTATGTCTTTTATGAAAAACTTTAATTTTAATAATTATAAACATCGTATTTCATGAAGTGCTTTATATCAATTAAGTATTTTCCACAGTTGTCATACGTTTAAATATTTTAATTTTATTTAAAGATGGACATACGGTTCATGGGGAATACATATTTCTTTCAAGCCAGTATTTGATCTGTTGACTGTTATTTGAATGATCTTAATGCAATCATTTTAAGGGGAGAATAAAAATCTCTTAAACATCTTCTTTGGAATGGTGTTCCTAGGGCAGTAATCAGCTGTAATAGACCGGGCATTAACACTATTAC
The DNA here is from genome assembly GCA_951213105.1 of Amaurobius ferox. Classification (NCBI taxonomy): domain Eukaryota; kingdom Metazoa; phylum Arthropoda; class Arachnida; order Araneae; family Amaurobiidae; genus Amaurobius; species Amaurobius ferox. Next base: position 80,710,214 of record OX578148.1, read on the forward strand.
TGAGTTTCAGCCCTGAATAGAGACTAATTGCCTAAATAGCCTAAAAAGTGCTATATGCAGTAAGTTGGCGAACTTAAGTTATAACTATGACAGTATACGCTGCCCACGTATAATTACTGCACATTCGAACTCAAGTGCACGCGGCTAAAATGATCAAGATACCAGTTATTACACATCAAGATAAGAGTCCGGCCGCTCACTTTGCTTCTCATGCCCTCGGGTGAGTCGGGCGGCCTGGGCTTCCTACATCAAGATAGAGAGCATTTTTCAAGGTGAGACTATGGTTAAGAGTGCAATAATTAGCATTTGTGGATGTGAAAGACTAGCGTTTGCAAATAACCTTGCTGCCCTAACTAGGAATAGAAACTTGGATCTTCGTACTGACCAGCAGAACTTTTGCCGTCCAGCTACTGGGACGGAATTGCAAAATATTATTGCCGAAGTGAACTCTGCGTTCTCCACCCTCTAATTTCAGATTGACGTGCAATTGACGATATGACTGACCACCTTCTGCTATTATAATATCAGGTTTGCTGCTATTTCTATCCTCCAGGTTAGCTTTCTACGTGGTTGTTGACTTTCAGGTTTTAAATCGGCACTTAATATACCAGAGGCCAATGAATCCGTTCTAGTTGTACTAGTGCTACTTTCAGACCTCCGACATGTTTGCACTAACCTACAGGGTGGATTTGTTCGAGCGCCATTTTAAAGAACCTTGTTGTCCCAACCAGAAATTGAACCACAAATATTCTTATTGTACTGGCGATGATTTCCCATTGTGCTACTGAGATGGAATTGCAAAATTGTATTGTCGATGTGAACTCTCCGTTCTGTCGGTTACAGCAGAAATGTATTAAAATATGGCATACAGAGTTATTTCTGCTGAAGAATTTTTAGAATATTTAGCATTGAAGAGCACTAATAAGCGTCGAATTTTTGTCTACCAATGCTGATAGTTTTGTTAGAAACACGATTGTAGGATTTATGCACATATTTGTATCAACACAATTTGTTATTTAGGTTTCTGAAAACTGTTTATTGTTAGGACTAAAATTATACATTAATAGCTGTTGCCACATTTTTACGTTGATTACAAATAATTTAATACTGACTATCAATTTAATACTGGAATAAGAAATTTTAAGTGCATTACTATCTTCTTAAATTTTTGTTTACATAAGAAAAGCTTTGCATATATCATTAAATATAATATATAACACAAAATTCTTGATTTTTACTTCCACATGTCATACTCTGCATTTGTAGTTTTATTTTTCATACACATAAATAAAATTCTACATTTAACAGTATCATTAAGATATATTTTCAGCACGAAATTCTTTTGATTGAATACAAGTGATTGAAATCATTATGATTTGAGTCTAGAAAAGTGTTAAATATTTAAAATATTGTTTTAAAATATTGCATATGTGAGACCAGGAGGCAATTATGCAGTTTTGTTATTTACGACTATTTACAGTGAAATAAAGATCAAACTTTATGACGCTCTTGGCTCGGAAGGTCATGACGCCAATAAATTAACTTCTTACAGATTGCAGGTGTGGTTGGGGCAAAAATATCCTAGCGGGCAAGACATAAACCAAGCTTCGTTGGAAAATCAAGTAGACATTGAGGCAATGATGCTACACCGTATTGAGGAGCTTCCAATGGGAGCAAGGAGGGCATATATAGACCTCAGGCAAAATGATGTGGCGACAAGGAGATAAAGCCAATGAATATTCAAGCAATGGCTGTCTAAGAACGATGAGAGAAAGAATGGTTGTCCAGAAGCGAGAAAGAGCGGTCATGGAATTCAAGCAGTGTTGTTCATAAGCAGAAGGATTATTCAAAAGTCCAGAAGGCCGTGTTTTCAAGCAGAGTAGCGGTTATTTTGAGAATTGAGAATGTGTTAGAAAAGAGAAAGCTGACTCCAAATGTCAGAAAAAGAAGCGACAAATATTCCAAGCATGTTAAGCAACAGACCGAAAAATAGAGGGATGTGTTAGTCTGCGTATATATTAGGTCAATTCTTGATTTTGGAATAATATTTAAGACCTGGTCTCACACGGTGCATTTTCTCCTCTTAGGTGTTTATTAAGATTGATGTGAGTTTATTCATAACAATAATATGTGTGAATAAATAATATTTATTTTAAAAGTTAAAAATGTGTAATTTAATGTGTAGTGTTTTAATTAATGATTATATTTTAGGAATTCGTTCAAGAAGGTAATGATGAGTTGTTGTGGGTTTTATTCAAATTATGCGCTTAATGCCTTTTTTGTTTTTGATCACCACAATATATTTGTTTCTTGCGCTAAAACTATTTTCGCTTAAAAATGATTCAAATGTATCTAAAAACTCTGTAAACGTTGCAATAAAATTTTATAATATAAATATTTTATTTTTTTCTGAACAGCTTTTATAAATAAATATTATTTTATGGAATGCAAGAAAATGCCATCGCCTAAAATCTTTGAACTCCAATGTATATGCAAATATCCTGTATGTAACGCTTGTTATATCAACATAAGTAACAACTTTTATGAATAAATTGAAGATAATATAAATTTATGGAATTGAAAATACAAAAGTAATCTAAAGTGAAGGTTTTGAAAAATTAATTTTATGTAAATCGACTTTTGCTGCAAGCAAGCAGTTTGAGATATAAATTCTAATGCATGTATAAAAATAGAAAAATAATAGTTTGATCTTTCTATACTTTAGTAGCTAAATAAAACAATTCCTTTGATTAATATAAGATTTTCAAGAAACTTTTGTTTGTTATTGTCCATTATGCATCTACAAATCATTTTTTAATCTCTCTCTCTCTCTCTCTATATATATATATATATATAAACATATTGCTTTATTTTCTATATTATATTGATTCTATATTGGTTGATATATTGCCTGTCAACATCTGTTTTAAGTGTTTTAAGCGCTGTAGCAAGAGCATAAAACTGCTCGCTTAGTAGTTTCCCCCCTAAACTATGGAATTTTTAATGACTTTTTTTATACTCTTAAGATGGGCTTTAGTTGGGTATTTTTTTTTATTTCATTATCAGGTCCCTCGTGTTTCACATTTTTATCATAAGTAGACTTATCATGAAAGACTGTATGGACCCTACGTTGTCATCTTTGGTAATGACCAAATCAGGGTTACATTGCAGCTCTTATAGTGCATTTTGCTTGTTTCTAGTAAGGTTGGAATGATAATGACTGTTATTTAAAGGACCAGGTTGAGCTACTATATAACCAAGACATTCGTTTTAGAACGTGCAGATTTGGTTATGCTTTAAAGATCTTTTAATAGCCGTAATAATCTTAAAAACGGAAGAGCGACTTGACTTAGCAAAACTTAATCCTACATTTAAATCATCTTTCCGTCATTTAGTCATGTGATGATAAATTGAGAACACAATCCTCTTAGAGGAGGAAGTTAATGGAAAGAGTCTTTCTTTTGAGAAGAGACCGAAAATTCTTATCTAGATTCCTCTCATGAAAGTAATTATACTTTTGAAGACCTATAGCGAAGTTATAACGTTGTAAATGAGCTAATATTTCTACTTAAAACCTAGTGAAGATCATAAAGTTCCTTTACAATATTAAAAATCTTGAGATAAGTATCTCCCTGTCATTTTTTGTGTTTCACCCTTTACAAGGATTTGTCTATTTTTTCCTCCCTTTAAACTCATTCATACTTTCTACCAATAATTTGACGTTTCATATTTTTTTCTTTCTGTTTAATATTAAATCTCTTATCAGTATTTAAGATTTCATTCTTTCAGAACCAGCGTCGACTAGCTTTCCTTCGTGAGCGGAAGGGACTCTTTGATAGCCTGTGTTGATATATTTATATGGTTGTTTGTTTTTCAATGGCTCATATAATCCGCTAGAGAATTTTCGCTTTCAGTGTTCCATCTCTGTTTGAATTTCTTTTTGTCTACCTTCTTGCTATTCTTTCGAAGCTGTTATTAAATATTCATGCATTTTCTAAGGCAGATAATATATTATCGTCACGATATGAAAAATTAGTTTCGGTTTGAAAACAACCTAAAATCTTAACCAGCCAGAAAAGTTATAATTTAGATTTGTGAAAAGCAATTATGCTATTTGAACCACGAGCAAAAAAAGTAGAAATAACACATTTAGCGAATTTTTCAAATATCACCAAATTGATAAAATTGTTTGTAAATTCATAAAAATGTCATGAAATTGATAAAACTGCGCTTAATAAATGAAATTAATTGTGTTTTGTTAGGGGATAGTATTGTGATGATGTTTCGTCAATTTGTCGCAAAACGATCAGTCCCACTTGCCGATAAATTTGGCAATTTTTTAAATTATCGCTGTATTGACGAAAATGTCGCCAAACCTTCCATGGAGATAGCATTATTCAGCGATATGATTTCCATCAATTTATTTGAAGCAAATGATATCATGTCGTTCAGCAATAGATGTAAATCCAGTGTGTTATGCTTCATACGATTTTTATTAAATCTTTTGAAAAATAAAGTATGTAAAATAAATTTCATTGACATTGCATTTTTGCCTGAATAATATCCTTTTCTCCAGGTTTAAATATTCTTATTACTGATATTTTCAGGGATTATGTGTATTTTCAAGTTATTATGCCATTGTTTTATTGTATCAAAAATTGTTGAAACTCATATATTGTATGTTGTACGATTAATCTTCTACAAATGCACTGGTATATTTCCTAATCTACGAGAATATAAGCAGTACAGGTATATTGGCATATATTTTGATATATATTGGCATATATTTTGATATATATAGGCATATATTTTGATATATATTGGCATATATTGGAATCAATTACGGCCTTCTGGTATAAAGATTACGGAGATTATTAATATTTTAAATTTAATATGTCATCTGTTTTATTTTGGCAAAGATTTTTGAGACTCATATTGTAATACGGGTAATCTCCTACTAACACACTGGCATATTTTCTAATCTGCGACAATATAAGTAGTACTCATATAATTTTAGCGCTTTCATTTTGGCATATATTGGAATCAATTACTGTCTTCAGGTTTAAATATTACGGGTTTATTGATATTTTCAATTTATACATGCAATCTACTAACACAGGTTATATTTTCTAATATTCGCGTATATAAGTAGTACGGGTCCCATACAATTTTAACGCTTTTATTTTGCATATATTGATTCAATTTCACGTTTTTTGTAAATTTCTTACAAAAGGGACCAGGATGTTTTATTCTTCATATCTACAAGTGCAGTTAATTTTCCATAGTGAGAACAAATATTCTTAAACTTCTTTTTAGGAGCAACAAGTTTAATATTTTAATAGAATATTTTCATTAAAAATGTCATTTATTATACTATAGGAATTTGCCCATGGTTGTGAATTTTAAGTTTCTTTATATACTCCGTACGAAAAACGGGTATGCTGCTAGTTATATATAAGTGTTAGATATTTATAACCATTAGAAACAAAGATATTTTTGTCCAATAAGCAAATAATTTGTTAACAAAAAAGTCCTTTTGGTAACTTATACTTTACTATATTGTAAATGAATATGTGTTTAATAGTTTCTTCCCTTAATAGTTCTGTTATTGTTAGAAATAGTAGTGAATATGACTATATTAGCATTAGATTATATCCCAATTCGGATACTGATGTTTCAGTTGACGAACGCTCAAAAGTTATTCATCTTACACGAGAAAGCTTTGATGTCAGTCTTATTAGACTATAAATTACGTTATCTTATCAATTAGAAGTTAAGTTTATCAAAGTTATAGTTTATGTAATCTGCCATATTAAAGTAATAATATGAAACTACAGTTTAACAGAATAATTAGTTTATTAAGTGTCACGGCACAGACACGGAACAACTTCACTTCAAGATACTATATTACAGAAATTATTTCAAGCTCCATAGTTGCAATGCCTGTATCTCAAAACCTACAGTGGTTAAACGAAGTTGAGATGGCACGCTGGAAATGTTTACGGTAGTCTAGAATGCTTTCTAAAGTCGTATGATTGTATCTTCAAAAGTGAGAACATTTTGAATTTCAGAAAAATAGCAAATTTACAGTTTTCTTCTTTTTATTCAGACAGGATGTCTATGAAAAATTCATCTGAGTTTGACGAAATTTCCAGAGCTGTTCACAAATAGTGTAAGTGCGATAGTTTTCTTGAAAAATTTGAATTTCCAACTCAAAGCCTTTTCTTACTTTAAGTTGAAATTCTTAAAAAACTCATATATTTTTGACATAATATATCATTTTGCTTGTGGTGAATCCTGTAGAGAAATTTACTTAACGTCAAGAGGTTTTCTCCGCGATTCGATTTGGTGTATGCTATTTGAGACGATATGTTTACCGTTTTTGTAATGATTTACTTTCTTCGTCCAATATTCTAAATCCTTTGTCCAAACAAAACTTAACACTGAAGAGTTTAGAGATAAACTGGCCAGTGGGAGCAGAAACGTAGGGGAATAATTCCCCCTGTTTCTTCGATTTCCTCTGAACCGGGGGATGAAATTCGAAGACACACGGGGTGTCATTGAATGGTGGATTAGGGTCGGGAAATATAAAAGTCATTATGGGCGAATTTGGAGTAGAATCTGTCCGACAGGTGATCCAATAGCGGCTCCGGGTTTTCGTTCGCCGTGTTGCAGCTCAGGCAGGAATACGACGAATGTCCACGCATCGTCTCATGCACCACAGCTTACACCTGTTTTCATACAAGATTCAGACTCGGTAACCCATCAGTGCTGCTGCCATGAATGCACTAGATACGTTCGCGAACGACAGTCTGCAAAAGCTTGATGTTGGTGATATCCATGTGGGAAACATTTGGTTTACCGACGAAGCTTATTTTTTACCTCGACGGATTCGCCAATAAACACAACTGGTGCATACGGGGAACAGAAAATCCCCATGTTGCCGTTCCATCATCCCTGCATCCGGTAAAAATAATTGCTTGAGCCGCCATTTCCTCCAAAGGACTCATTGGCCCATTGTTCCGATTTCAAACGATTACTGCAGCACGCTATCTAGACATTCTGCTTGAATTTGTGGCTGTATAGATTGCCTTGGAGGGCTCTAAGAATACCTCATGGGTCATGCAAGACGGTGCCCGGCGACATCAAACGGCCGAAGTATTTAATTTCCTTAACGAACATTTCGATGATCGTGTGATTGTTTTGGACTATGGCATGCATACAGGAATCGGCATGGATTGGGTTCCATATTCACCAGATTTAACTACATGTGACCTCTTTCTGTGGGGACACTCGAAAAACCAAGTGTACCGCCACAAATCCACAAACGACTGCAGAACTGGAACAATACATCTCTGCTGCATGTGAAGCCGTTCTGACTGAGACGTTTGCAAGGGTGTCTAATAATTTTGTTCTGAGACTACGCCATGTTTTTGCTGCGCATGTTGGGTATGTGAAAAATATCGTATTTTAATTTTTCCGGACTGCCGCGCCATCTATTGCCGAACTTCGTAACTGATTCCGAAAGTCCATCTGACTGAAAATGTACTGTTGTCCCAAGCACGTAGCAGCAAACGGTGCATTTCTATCGCTGCCCGTTTAGTTTTTATTTATTTTTCAAATGGGCAGGTCATTTTTGGGACACACTGTATTAGACTTAAACAAGAAAGATCAATCATGCTTAAAGCATTGATTATGAAACACTTTCCAACTTCAATGCAATTTTATTTAAAAAAGTCGAAAATGCAATACATTGAATACAAAAAAATGAACTTCATTCAAAAGACGGCATTGAAATATAAATTGCGTGGTTTAAATATCTCTAAAATGCAATACTTTCCACGGTAATATTTTTTAATCTATCATAATACTACGATAATTTATTATATTTGAAAACTTCATCGAAAACAACTGAAATTAATTCAAATGACGTCATAGAAAAAATAACACGCCTGGATCTCTCTATAAAAGCAGGATTTCATTCATAACTTTCTCCATTTCATTCATCACAATACTATAATAATTTATTTTATTTAAAAATTAAGACCATGGAGCTACAATTCATAAACTTTATGCTTAAAACTTCATCGAAAAATATCGTCCTTCTGTTTATAAAATCAATTAATATTTCATTCATATCAGCCATGCAGACTCCATGGACTGAATTATTTTGTGTTAAAGAAATACAGCAATTCTAATACAACTCATTCTACATATTTTGCTGTTTACATTTTACATAGGTGAAAAATAGGCTTAATTGTAGAAATAATCAAATTTGAATGAGAATTTAAACTCAAATATATTGTCATTGTGTTGTTTTAGTATGTAGATGCACAGAATTTAAGCAGAAATAAAGTAGTTTTAGGATGGATACAACACTCAATATGAATTAAAAAGAACTTTAAAAAATCACGAATTTGAAACAAGATGGATGCCATATCTCATTTTGAAGTGGGTCATGTGATCGTTTCATATCATGGTCACGTGATCGTTTCATATAAGATGTGTAATTATTATTTTAATTTTTATTTAAAAAACTACTGAATATATTTAGCTGAATTTTTTTTTATATATTTTATGAAACAATTTGACTATTACCTAAAATTTTCGAAGCAATTTGTGAATTTTAAATCCGCTTAAAAAATGTTAGAAAAATTAGGTCCCATAGGGCTCAATGTATTTCATTTTTTCAACCCGGGTTCAATCCAACACTAATTGTGTGATATTATTCATTTATATTCCCATAGGTCCTACAGACCGTCTGAACAACACACTAAAATTTCATTTTGATTAAGTCATTTTTACGGCAGTTATCGTGCTAACGGACAGACAGACAGACAGACAGAATGAACAAAGTCATAAACACTTTTCAACTTTGTTGTAAAGTGTTAAAAATGCATAATACTCGAATGAAATAGAATCTCCTAGATTGCGTTCAGATGTGCTACTTACTAGGCTGCACAATGGAAGGAATTATTTCTGTAACTTACAAAGTACCACTTTACACTAGTGCTTTCGAATCTGTTTTTCCATGCGTCACACTTGTATTAAAAGTTGGAAAAAGTATTGGCAGTCAGGGAAAGAATAAAAATAAATTTAATAAAGAACGATAAAGGCAAACAAATTTAAAATCATTTTAACAAATAATTACAATGCTTACAAATTTTCTTATGCATTTTTAACTTCAATTCTTATAAACATTCAATAAATTTCCGGCACCCTTAAAACAGAGACGTAACGCGGCAAGGTGCCCTTACATCTGATTTGAAAGGCACTGCTGCACACAATTTGAATGGCTCTGCTTTACATAATTTGAAAGGTTCTGCTTTACCCAATTTTCATGGCACTGTTTTACACAAATTGAAAGATACTGCTTTACATAATTTGAAAGACACTTAATTAAACAATTTGAAAGGCACTTTATTTACACTATTTGAAAGACACTGCTTTACGCAATTCAAAAGATACTGCTTTACATAACTTGAAAGGTACTGCTTTACACAATTTGAAAGGTTCTGTTTTACATAATTTGAAAGGCACTGTTTTACACTATTTGAAAGACACTGTTTTATGAAATTCAAACCGCACTGCATTACATAATTTGAAAGGCCCTGCTTTACACTATTTGATAGGTACTACTTTGCACATTTATCAAAATTAAATGATATTCAACAGCATTTGTGGCTATTGCATTATTAAATGGAAAATTGTATATAATTAATTATTTTATAAAGACTAAAGTGGAATTAGACGAAGAAATATATTAAGCTAAGACAATAAGAAAAAAAATAATTGTTAACGATATATTTAAATTCATACAGATTTCCGATTGAAAAGATTGATTTATTCTCAGTTTCAAAAGTTTCTGAATAAATCTTCTCAGTATATTTTGCTTTCTCTTCAAAAGAGTAGAAGTAGATATATTTGATAAGTGACATTTCATCAAAGTTGAAGAATAAAATTGGATTTCCATTTTATCGAAGTTCAAAAATTATTTGCTTAAGAAGAGATCTTTCTAATAGAATGTCAATAACTGAAATTTATTTTTGACCTAGTTGCTAAAGATAAGTGATGTAAACTTTTTTCACATCCGTAATGAATGATAAAGAAAAATGTCAGTTCAGATATCATTTTGAAATACTGCGATAGTAATATCTGAAATACATCGGGAGAACTAATGAGAAAATTATTTTTATTGCGAATATAACAATAGAATTCGAGTTTGAGTAACTAAGCAGCCATCTTTAATTTTTATAAATCAATATAATGTCTAGACGGAAGTTTACATATTTCAAGGTATCTATATCATTGAGTCGAATTTATTATTGAATAAAACCGACATCTATCAAGCAATCGATTTATTTTTTTCAACTCATTTTTAATGTTTGCTTTATGTTAAATCCGATTTTAGATTATTAATAAAAATAGAAAATAATTGTGGCAATCGATCCTCACGTTTTAACACAAAAGCGATTTTATAAGCAAAGTTTAAAATGTTTTGACTAAAATTCTCTTCCGACAATAGACATTAGAGGATGAATATATTGCCAATTTTTTAAAACTATTTTTTACTTTCCCTACAAGCATAGTATAATGCATAGGGGAAGTATTACAACGGAGTCGAAAATTCGAACTCCAAATTTTGACGGAAAAACCTGTTTCAAACATCTCTAAACTCAAATCGATCGTTTCAAAGTGATTTCTCTCTCTTTCTTTCTGCGCGTGTGTGTGTGTTTGTGTGTGTGTGACTGTAGAGCAATATATCACGAACGAATGGAGCATTTCGAAATAAATTTAATACAGAAATTACAATTCGGGATTACTGAAATCCCATTGATTTTAAACACATTCGAATGTTTGAAACAATAATGTTACGTAAATTACAATTTCTTGGGTGAATTTTCACAAGAAATCGATTCATATAAACTTCAGTACGCTAGCTCGAACAGGAAAACCTGTTTCAAGCATCTCTGAACTCGAATCAAATATTTCTGAGGCGATGTATGTGTGTGTATGAATGCGATATCTCACAAAAGAATGGGGAGTTTCAAACGTATTTTGGTACGATTATTAAGCTTTGTGAATGATAGAATCTAATGGATTTTAAATAAGATGGAACGTTTCATAGCCCTTCAAAATTTTCTATTGAATGTTAGAAAAATTATAAAAAATCGGAACACTCAATCATGTTAAATAAATAATCATGCTATACGTAATTTTTTTGTGTTCTAAAAAGAATGACGCGAACTGTAGCACGTTAAGTTGAGCTGTTCTGGAGATATTGCACGCTTTTAAAATAAATGTTTCTAAAATACTTTGCAGAGTCCACTAAAATAAAAGCTTGTAAAAAATAAAAGCCGCAAAAATAAAAGCTCGTAATTCGCTCCAGTAGCTCAACGGCAGAGCGTCAGCTGGCCAGTTCGGAGATACAGGGTTCCATTCCCGGTTGGGACAGGAATGCTCTTTGCAATGGCGCCCGAATAAATCAACCCTGTATGCTAGTGCAAAGATGTCGGCAGTTTGAAAGTGACCTTAGTACGAGTAGTACGGATTTAATGAACTCTGGAAGATTGAGGCACGATTTCAAATTAGGAGGATAACGACTATGCAGGATGCTAACCTGAGTAAAAATAGCAGTATCAGGAGTTTAACCTGAGGTAAAAATAGCAGGAGGTGGTCAGTCAAATTAGCAGTTGCCCACCAATCTGACATTAGAAGATGGAGAATGCAGAGTCCACTTCGACGATAAAAGCTTGTTATTTCGTCCCAGTAGCTCAACGGTAGACAGTCAGCTGGCCAGTTCGGAGATCCAGGTATATATTTCCTTTTGGGCCAGCAAGGTTCTCTACAACTTTTACAGATATAATTGTATGATTCTTTTTTGAGAACAGATATAATTGTTGATTCTTTTTTGAGAAGGGCTCGTAGTTAGCTAGTGAACCAGGATAGAGCAATTATCAAAAGATTCCTCCTTAGCTAATCAATACGCAACCTCGATAATAATCGTTGTTAAAGTTTGTAAAACCACTGCCACACATTATTGATTTCAAAAACTGTAAATTTCGTATTTTTAACATATATCAGTGATACATTGCATTAAATGTGTAATTTTAATTTGATCCAACACTATTGGAAAGAACAAAGAGGACCCTGTATTGTTGTAAGTTGGCTAAATAAGTTTTGAACAATGGTATTTAGAGCTATGGAAATGAAGTATCAGCATATAAAAGTGACCATGCACTTCCAGATGATATTAACCACAGAACCTCTAGCGGTAAAATTTGGAGGTTAGCACTTCTATCTCGAAAACTATGAAAAATACAGAGCAGAAAATCAATTAGAAATTTATAGAGCATCACAAAATTGGCATAAAATGTTATTTCATTGAATTTTCAAAATCGAAATTTACATAACGTACCGTTTAACGTTCGTTCGTTACTAATTCCCCTGTGGTGAAGGAGCGCCTACGCACCACGTCCACTTCACCACCCAGGGTATCCCATGGGGAAGGGGAGGAGATTTGCAGCTTCACTTTTATAGAGGCTCCCCGAAGGGAGGAAGTCTGATGTCCTACGGCGTGCACGACATTTTGTAATTTCAATTACGGATGCCAAACCTAGCTAATGAGCTATTTAAATGCTGCAGAGGGAACCAATGGCAATGCTAACAGAAATAAACAGCGCGCATCCCCTCCCTCACAACAACGAATCAAAAGAGGAGGTATGACACTACAAGGTGAAAAGAAAATGTGTTTTCGAGAATGTTCTAGAAGTTTCCAAGAGATTCAATTTCGACAGCGTCCTGGATGCACCTACTGTTTTTTAGTAGTATTCAAAAAATATCTCCTGCGATCGCGCAAAGATACGCGGTTCGGCAAAAATTGTGATGGGTGAACGAAATATGAGCACAGTGAAATAGTGACGTATTAAAATATTATACGCAGGCTTTCAGCATAGTGTTGGCTTCATCTATTATCGAGGTACAAACAAACAGAAGGTATGGATATGTTTGATCTGTTATAATGATTATGGAAAGCACGCAATTCATAGTAAATATCGTATAAGTAACAATAAGGTCGTACGAACCTATCGCAATAACGAGCTCGTGTAGTTAACTAAATGAACTACTAAGATTTTCGGTAGCTAATAGTCATTAATGTGTTTTAAATATATGCGTCTTTTGAATTATGTGTTGTAAGTGTATTTGTTAATTAAATGTTGTTGAAGATATATGTGTCCAGAAGGATTTAGGAATAGATTTAATAATCAAGATCTCTCTACATGTATATATATGAAAGCAAATATTAAAGTAATTGATTGAATTTAGATAAGTGTATTTATTGATATTTTGTGTGTTGGTCTCTCCGGTTTGAGAACCAGGAGCTTACATGCTCCACCCTTAGTGTCGGCCCAAACAGTTACCTTACACCTTTCTGGTAGGTCGGACGGTCTGGGTTTCAACCCTTAGTGTCGGCATGATAGGTAAGTCCTATAGTAATAATTTTGATAAGGACAATTTTACCTTATTACATGATGTCGGCGCGTGCATTGGTGCCGTATGTGGTCAAGCTCGGTGAGAATTATGATTTTAATAAGAGAAAGTAATAATAAATAACAGACAAAATTGAATTTAATAATGAGATGTTAACTCAGTATAAAGATAGAGATATGCATGAAAATGATAATTTAAATATGTATTATATTATTGTGTATATATGTATGTATTAGCATAAATATTTAGTATATAATAAGAAGTGTATAACAGTGTATTAAATTATGGCGCCTAATAAGAGTAGGCAAACAAATAAAAGAGCGAGGCAAGATCCTCAGATTAACGATACCATACAACAGGAGATAAATATAAATGACAGAGTAACAGATAATTCGGCTTTAACAAATAACACGGTTCGCGTACAAACAGCGACAAATCAAGCGCAGCAAAATTCCTCGTTGCCAAATATGCAAGTGTTGCCATCATTTGATGGACAAAAGGATAACAATGTGAATTTCTTTACAATACAGTTTAATGAAATAGCGGATTTAACATCATGGTCCGAACAAGAAAAAATTATAATTGTAAAATCTAGATTGAAGGGAAAGGCACAACAATTTTTGGCTGAAAATATTGCTCTGCAAAAAGAAAAATCGTATGAAAAATTTATGGAATTGTTAAAAAACAAATTTGAAAGGAAACAAACCTTAGTTCAAAAACATAACAATTTTAACAATCTAAAACATTTGCCAAATATGACCATTAAGGAGCTAGGACAGGAAATTGAAAACCAAGCGATTATATTTTTAGAGGTAGATGAAACAATTGACGCAAATGTACAAAAAATTATAGAGAAAATAAAACTTACCAAATTTTTACAAATACTCAGAGAGGATTTACGAACGGAAGTAAAAAAAATGGCCCAAAAATCTTTAATGAAGCAGTGAGAATAGCTGAGGTAATAGAATCTGCATTGGAGGAAGAAAATGATTGTGTAAATAAGAGCGAGAATGCAGTAAGTGTGAGAATGCGGAAATAAACAATGTAAAAACTGAAAATACAGCAGACAAGCCGGCACAGAAATTTTGCATAGCTTGCGATCGTAGGTAGCTACCATTGGATGTCCGAATGCTTTACGCTTCAAAAAGTACAAGATAATTTAAAAAGAGCATTCACGAATGAAAACAACAGTCAGGAAACCGCCATTTACCAAGAAAGACCCACAAATCAAAATAATTATGTACAGTATAGTAGATCCAATTTCAGAAGAGGTAATTACACAAATAACCGGGGAATACGGCGTCGAACAGGAAATAACAATAGACAATTTCAAAACAATAATAGAAGACCATATCAAAATAATAGGCCACAATATGAAAGCAATAATAGGCAATATCAGAATAATGGATATTTAAACTAAGAAAGGGACCTCGAAATAAAAGACAGATAGAAAGTTATAGTGCATCAAATAAGGATTCGAGATCCCATAAAATTTCAAACAAAATTAATAAGGATGTACAAAATTTAAATGAACATTTACTTAATTCAACGTATGGACAGAGTGACGCACTGCCAATGATCAACATAAATTTAGAGAACATAAAAACAGTTGCTCTCATAGACAGTGGCGCTAGTGTGAGTTTATAGTCAGAACAAATTTTTCAAAAAATCAAAAATAAAATCAAAATTAACTATTTATCCAGACAAGTGAAAATCCAAACCATGACTAAAGAAAACATACAATTCTCAAAATGTATAAGCTTCAGCTTCAAAATTGAAAACAAAAGATATAAAAATTCATTTTTTATCACTAGACAATTAAACAACACCCCCTATAAAATAATCTTAGGATTTGACTTTCTCAGAAATCATCATGTCATAATTGACACAAATAAATTAACATAAAAATTTGTTAAAGAATCTATATCTATTCCATTTCAAAACAAAAATCAGAAAAAAGCACAGGAACCAGAAAATAAACATACAAGAGTGGAGCATATTCAAAGCTTAAATGCAAGCTTAGCACATGAAATTAAATTACTCCCCCAAGAAACAAAATCAATAAAATTAAAATTAAGTGAAAACTATTTTGAAGTAAGGATGTAATGTTAAACAGTACAAATTCATTGAAAGATTTACACGCTGAGTATTCTTTACATTATGTAAATAATAGAAAATTTATTTCTACTCTAATAACAAATAAAACAGAAGAAGAAATTCAACTAAACAAAATCATGATTATTGGAACTGTAACACCGCAATTTGAAATTTGTGAAGAAGAACATAATAATGATAAAATTTTACAGATTAACAACATAGAGAGTTTAAATAACCCACAAAAATGAAGATTTCAGCTTTACGAAAAGCAGAATTAACACCGCAAGATTTTAAATTAGATCATTTACAAGATAATGAAAAACATATATTGCTCAAATTACTTTTACAAAATTATGATGTATTTTCAAAATCATATAAAACGCTGGGAATGACGGAGGAAATAGTACCTGAATTTAATTTACTACACCAATATCCAATACAGTGTAAACCTTATCCCTTGCCAAAGATGTTAAAACCTTTTCTCGAGAGTGAAATAAAACAGTTGTGTGAAGCAGGGATAATTGAAAAGAGTACCAGTAATTATGCTTTCCCATGTCTACTAATTAAGAAAAAAAATAATTTTAATAGTAGTGATACCAATAAAGAACAAAAGTATCGTTTAGCTGTTGATTATGGACTACTAAATCAGATTACCGAATTACTGCCCATAAATATTGGTAAAATTAGAGACATTCTGCACAACATCGCAGGCCACAAATTGTATACTGTCATTGATTTAAAAGCGGCGTTCTTTCAAATAAAAATCAAACCTGAAGATAGTTCGAGATTGACAATCGTCACAAATGACGGGTCTTAGAACCTAATAGGATGCCTTTCGGCGCAAAAAACTCATCAGCCTATTTTTCGATGCTAATGAGGAAATGCTTAGGAGACTTAAAAGAACAGAAAATAGAATTTTATTTAGATGATATTGTAATTGCCGCAAATTCATTCGAGAAAATGTTGGAGATATTAAAAATAGCATTGTCGAGATTAGGTAAATTTGGCTTAACCATTGATCCTTCAAAATTACAAATGTGTAAAGAGAATATTAAATTTTTAGGATTAAATTTTTAGGATTATTAAATTTTTAGGATAAGTAAGGAAGGCATAACACCTTCAGATGATAATGTACAAAAAATAACGAAAAGTAAAATCATTTTTAGGTTTGTGTAATTATTTTAGACAGATCATACCAAATTTTTCGAAACTATGCAATCCATTAATTGAATTAACAAAGAAAGATAAGAAATTTATATGGACGGAGAAATGCGAAGAAGCGTTTGTAAAATTGCAAAATGCAATTTTATCGAAACCGGTAGTCAGAGCAGCTGATATGTCAAAGCATTTTTTTTGTCAACAGATTGTTCAAAAGTAGCCGCGTCGGGAATTTTGTTTCAATCAGTGAATGGAAATTTTCATCCTATACACTATTATAGCAGAAAACTTTCCGACAGTGAAAAGAAATACCCGAGCATGAAGCTAGAATTGCTAGCAATTCATGATGCTATAATACATTTCAAGGATTTTTTATATGGTACGCACTTTACAATTTTTACAGATTCTAAAGCATTAACGCATTATATTCATTTGAAAAATCAAAATTCTGATTTAATCGCAAGATGGTTATTAAATTTACACCAATTCTCGTTCGACATAAAGTACATTAAAGGACAAGATAATCCAAGTGATTTTTATGTCACGTCAAATTTTTTCGGAACAAACTAAGACTAATTTAAGAAATAATATTGTTGCTCATGACATCGCTATAAAAATAGCCAAAATTTTAGAAGAGCAAGCAAAAGATAGAGAGATAAAGAAAATTATTAACTGACTGAATACAGAATCTGAACAGCCAAAATATGTAAATAAATACTATAGAGATGTAAATACGGGATTAAATATGATAAAGACTGCTAGATATATCAAAAATCCTATGCAAAAGGATAGAATTCTGATACCTCACAGCCTAAAATTCGCAGTTATTGAGTTAGCTCATACACCACATTTTGGAGTAGAAAAGACCTATCAAATTCTGAATAGAAAATATTACTGGAAAGGGGCATACAATGATGTAAATAATTTTTGCGCATCATGTGATGCACGTTTATGTTATAAAAATAAGGTCATAAAACCTATGGCATTACAACGTGTGCCACGCCCAAATCAACAAAATCATACAATTGCATTAGACATTGTAGGAAAATTACCCAGAAGTAATGGTCAACACGAATACATAATTACTCTTATTGACCATTATTCCAGATTCCTGGAGGCTGTACCCGTGAGAAATATAAATACTGCGACCGTATTACAGGTCCTAATTAATTATATAGCACAAAATGGAGTTCCAATGTGGCTGTTAATGGATAATGCCAGGCAATTTAAAAGTGAGGAATTTAAAAAATTCGCAGAGCAGCATGGTATAAAACTGAAGTACACTTCAATTTACAAACCCAGCTCGAATGCTATTTTAGAAAGAACGCACTTGGGCATTAAAAATTCTTTGGCAGCAATGGCGGACCAAACGTTCAATTGGCATAAAGTATTGCCATCTGTAAAGTTATTTCATAATGCTACACCCAGCGCAAATATAGAACACAGTCCCGCTATCTTATTTCTTACCCGAGATTTGAAATTACCCGGAGAAAATAATCTGGAAATAGCAAATCCAGGTGACAGTCCAAGTTTAACGCGAACTGAATACGATAATGAGGTCAGTGAAGCACTTACTTTAGCAGAAAAGATTAATAAATTTACGAAACAGAAACAAATACAAGCGCAAATTCGGCAAGAAAGAGTTTGTAAAAGAGTGAGAGAAAAAAAATTATTAAAAGGGCAAATTGTATATTTAAAGAATTTACGACCTACCACAGCGTTACAAAAGAAATTTCAAGGACCATTTCGCATTCTAAAGGTGATCCGTAACAATAATTACGCTATCACGCCTATGTACTATCCAAATAAAAAATGGATAGTTGTTCACGCGAATAAATTATATAAAGCAGAACCGCGTAAAAAGTATTTACAAAATAATCAAATACGGCGAACTGTTGACAGAAGTCAATCGCATGTAAACAAATATTATGATAACAGCAAGAAGAATCAAAATAATGTGAGTCCTAGGAGATATAATTTGAGGAAACGCTAAAAAGTCGTATTCGAATCAGCGGTGATGAATTTGTAAAATATATATACGATATGATATAATTTGTGAAAACGCAAAATATGTTAAAGTAGAGTAGCGGTAATGAATTTTGTAAATATATTATTATAAAAATGTAATAATTAAATAAAGGAATATTTTTAAATTTGAGAATACAAAACTAATAAATGTAAATAAGTACACATTTATGTGACACATAAGTCATAATAGAACAATAAATAGCAGAAAAAAAATGTATAAGTGGTAAATAATACATACAATACCTCTCAATGTTCTAAAATATAAGAAACTAAGGTGTGGTAAAAGAGAGAGAGAGAAATAAATAAATTTCACTTGCTTGCAATTTGTCTTACTTGTACGGTGACTGATGAATTCAGGGTAGGAGTTACGTTCTATAGAGCTTGCAATTTGAGAATCTTGCTTGTAATTTGTCTTTCTTGACAACAGATGGTGGATAATAACTGTAGAGGTCAACGAAAATCTGGCAAATTTTGTTTCCAGTGGTGGGATGATTAAGATGCAGCATGCGTTTTGTTTTCTTCATTATACAGGTCTTGAAAAAATACGTATGACATAATTAATAAAATGCAAAATAAAGTGAATGGAACATGGTAAAAGCAAGTACAGGATATTCAAAATCATAAAATTATTAATTAAATACTTCATAAGAAGCCGATATAATACAAGCAAAATCATAAATAAAAAAATAAATAAAAATTTTAAGTCAAAATAAACAGCCACAGCTGATGTAAAAAAATAATTATTAAACTAATAAATATATATTACATAAATAGTGTATACAGACCTTTTACAAAAACACGCAATCTAAAAAACAAAATAAAAGTTAATCTCATAAAAGGAAATTATAAAGCTTGAATAGGTGAGATTAATTTCCCCTCCTTCACAGTCAGCGTAAGAAGTCCATATTTGAGCATAGTACGGCGAAAGCTTATCCCCTTCAAAATAAATATCCAGGCTAAAAAATAAACATCAGGAGAAAATCTCCCCTACATACTACGCTAGTAATACAGGATTTATATTGTACACATACAAGCAATGTATCAAAATTTAAAATTATAATTGCAGGCAATTATAGTTATTTAAAAATACCAGCCGGTGAAATAAAATAAAATACATTTGGAAAAGACATTAAATTGTATGTAAAATGATAAATGATTTAGTATTATTAAGAAATTAGTGCAGTAATAAAAGAATGATATTTAAATGAAAGAATGATATTTAAATAAATAAATATGTAAAGTTATGCTGAAACGGGATCATAAAGTCAGTTAAATCAATAACATAACAATAAACCATGGTATATTCATAATACTACATATAAATAAATATATCACGCGTTGTTGCAACAAAAGATAAATAAATCCAATGAATTAAGAGTACATGAAATTAAAATCATAATTAGTCAACAATCAGATCTGTGTTAAGGTCATAAGATAAGGAAAAATATATGTATATATATATTAAATTAAATAGAATTAATAACAACATATGTAAAATAAATATAATAATATAATACACAAAGTATAAAATGTGGAGTTCCAGAAACCTCAAAGGATACACGCAAGCTTACCGTGTCAGTGTGATGACTCAAAAGTCCGCGCTTAGTAGATAGGATACCGCCAAAATTGAGCGATAATGATTAAATCTTTAGCGATACATGTAAAAGGCAGTTAAAACCCTTTTTACATAAGTTTGCGCTCTGCAAATAATGAAGACACCCATTCAGGGTCTCCGTCCAGGTCAAGAGATACGAAGTTGCCATGGAAACGCGTTAGGGGTAGAGAGGAATTCTTCTTTTCGGTCAAGCGAGTTTTTTTTCTTTCTTTTTTCTTTTTTTCTCCTTCCACCCGCTCTCTGATTCACACGATAAGAAAGCCGGAGAAGATAACTTTAAGGGACGGATGATAATGTTGTGAGATGCATTATATGTTGGCGTAGCGAAAATAATATATATTTGGTATTTTAAATGCCGTTAGATAATTATGGTGTTCAAAATATCCATGATTGATACAGTCAAAAAAAGTATATAACATGTTAATTGTATTAACAAATAAGAATATATACAGCTGAAAAATTGCCTGAAAAATATGTACGTCTGTGAAAATAAGAAATCAAGGTAATGAATTGCGTATATTTTAATGTAATGTTGTGAACTTGTATATAAATTGAACTGCAAATAACAATTATGATATATTCTTCATTCGAAGTGTACAATAGACTGTACTAAGCAACATAATGACAATATAGATATTTAAGTACCGGAACTTTGAAAGTAAGTCACAGGTCGGTGACTCATTCTTCCGTGCTACAAAAATATATGTTTCTAAGATATATGGTGTGCCTTCCCGAAAGTACGATATAAGTGTGCCTTCCGAACAGTAATAATTTCTTCATGCGCATCAATATATGTGTTACCAAGTACGATATGGTGTGTCTTCCGAGCAGTGAGTTCCTTCATTTTAGTGACAAGTCGGTTGTAATGCACCGATGTATGTATTTTCAATGTTACAATATAGTGTGTCTTACATGCGGTGATCTGCATTTCTGTGACAGATATGTGTGCAGTGGATCAAAGCAATATTTCCTCAGTGCACGCAATGTGTACATATGTTTTCAGTGCTTCACGACAATGCTGCATCATTGTGTGTAGATTTCAGTGCTTTATAATACTTTCTCAAGTACAGATATGTGTCCGTGATCCATGATACTAGTGCTTTCCTGTGAAGAATTTTTTCTCAGTGCATATGCTTTGTACCATGTTTTGGATTTAATCTCATGCAGAGGGGGATAATGTCGTACGGCGTGCACGACATTTTGTAATTTCAATTACGGATGCCAAACCTAGCTAATGAGCTATTTAAATGCTGCAGAGGGAACCAATGGCAATGCTAACAGAAATAAACAGCGCGCATCCCCTCCCTCACAACAACGAATCAAAAGAGGAGGTATGACACTACAAGTTGAAAAGAAAAAGTGTTTTCGAGAATGTTCTAGAAGTTTCCAAGAGATTCAATTTCGACAGCGTCCTGGATGCACCTAATGTTTTTTAGTAGTATTCAAAAAATATCTCCTGCGATCGCGCAAAGATACGCGGATCGGCAAAAATTGTGATGTGTGAACGAAATATGAGCACAGTGAAATAGCGGCGTATTAAAATATAATACGCAGGCTTCCAGCATAGGCTTCATCTACTATCGAGGTACAAACAAACATAAGGTATGGATATGTTTCATCTGTTATAATGATTATGGAACGCACGCAATTCATAGTAACTATCGTATAAGTAACAATAAGGTCGTACGAACCTATCGCAATAACGAGCTTGTGTAGTTAACTAAATGAACTACTAAGATTTTCGGTAGCTAATAGTCATTAATGTGTTTTAAATATATGTGTCTTTTGAATTATGTGTTGTAAATGTATGTGTTAATTAAATGTTGTTGAAGATATATGTGTCCAGAAGGATTTAGGAATAAATTTAATAATCAAGATCTCTCTACATGTATATATATGAAAGTAAATATTAAAGTAATTGATTAAATTTAGATAAGTGTATTTATTGATATTTTGTGTGTTGGTCTCTCCGGTTTGAGAACCAGGAGCTTACATGCTCCACCCTTAGAGTCGGCATCATAGGTAAGTCCTATAGTAATAATTTTGATAAGGACAATTTTGCCTTATTACATCTGACTTGGCCTCGACATGATAACATCCATGCCCGCTGGCTGGATTTGAACCCGTAATCCGGCAATTCAACGATCAGACGGAAAAGCATGGCCCTGACCGCTCGACCACCGGATCGGCACCTTTTAACGTAAAGTATATGTCCAAGATGTACACCGTCTGCCACAATGCTTGTATGCGAAAAAGAACGTCATGTTGCACGCTCACAACTACCAACATTATTGGTGAACATAAAACAGTAGAAAATCGTAAGACATTCTATCGTACAGTTTCCACAGCATTTAGTCTGAATTTGCTATTAAGTTTGCCATCTCGAAATTATCCTTCTTTGAATAGCGTGTCATAATCTTTTTCTTCATATAATGCTCATCAAAGTATGCTCATCTGTTGATAGACGGTCGTTTGAAAAAATTCTCTCATATTTTACCTGCAGAAGTGGTTTTTCAAGTCACAGTCATCATTTGCATACGATACCCACAGTAATTATTCACAGTACTACACAGTGATGATGCAAATATATACTCACAGTATTCGATATGCATCATTTGTTCCTATAAAATATCCTTTATTACTAATTCAATGGTGATCTGTAACTTTCTAACGGATGTCTGTTTTGTATCCTTCATAGTTTCCGAGATAGAAATGCTTACTTTCAAATTTTACCGCTAGTGACGCTGCCGTCAGGCTCATCTGGTAGCGCATAGACACTCTACTATACTGATATTTCAGTACTGTTGTGCAGTAGTGTTACGCACTAATACGCATGATGAGTTAATTGATATAAGCTCTAGCTACAATCGTTCAAATCTTATTTGTCCTAATTGCAACTTTAACTGGCCAAACTCTATTTAGCGATAACGGCTTCTATACGATAACGTCCTTTAATGCCATAATAAATAGCAATTCGAACCCAATATTTCTGCTTGGTGAGTTGGCGCTCCATATATTGTTGCAATTTATCCTTAAGAATCGTCGCCAAATCATCTCAGGATAAAAGAATGTGTCCAAATTTCTGGATAACTAATGCTTTTATTTAAAGCACTAATAAGCATAAACAGGAACAATATACAGCTAATAACTTTACAGCAGCAGCGTTTATAAACTAAAATACCAAAAATAACTAAATATTTCCTTAAAAAGAATGCTAAATTAAAAAAGCAATAAACTAAATTCCCACACAATTTATTAAAAATAATAGCTGACTTCCTATTTAAATGCATTTCACAGTCTTAACTGAAACATTACAGATTTGATGTATTCCGATTTTAACCTGCCCTGTAAATTCTCTTTTTGCTTTAAAGATGGCAGGTGTTGCTAAGATATATTTGATAAGTGACGTTACATCAAAATGCATTCAACCCAAAGGAAGAATTGAAACATGGATTTCCATTTTATTATATTTTAAGAATCCTTTATTTCAAAAAAGGTATTTCTAATGGAATGTCAATAACTGAAATTTGTATTTGATGTTGCCTCTGAAAAGATATAAATGATGAAACTTAATCTGATACCCACAACATCTTGTTGTGGACATTATTTTATCTGCAGGTAAATTTTTCTCTTATTTATAGTAAATTGAGTTTAATGGCACAGAATAACGTTACGATGTATTCTCTGGAATCATTGGTGTGCCCTCAGGATTCAACAATGAGTTCAGATTTCTCTGGAATCGTTGGTGTACCCTCAGAATACAACAATGAGTCCAGATTTCGGGAGAACTGAATCGTTTATTCATAAGCACAGCGTAAATAGGAGCAATATACAGTAAAACAGCACTTAAATGATCTACAAATTGCACAAAATAGCTGATTTTATTCTCAAAACATTGACGGAAGTCATTTCAAAAGACAGCTGCTACTTTTTTCAAAACATGAACGAACATCACAATTCAATGTAGCCCGTATCACGTCAACTGCTGTCCAACTGAGTGATGACTCTTTTTATAGATTCTACATGAGACTTCTGGAAATATCTCATATCTCGTAGAATAATCGTTGTTTCGTGGTGCTTCTCGAACCTTCGGAAAGTCACCAAATGTCGCCAAATTAACGATAAATTACCAAATCTGGAAGCTCTTCTTCGAACTTCGGTACATGACAACCCTAGGTCCACGTCATAGGAATTCGTGCCTGTACGGGTGTTTTCTGTGTCTGGTTTTCAAGCGATACTCCAGTGAGAGGGAGTTAAAGAGACTCTAGATTTTACACGTTCCTAATAATAAACTGTAGCACAACTACTTATTCCAAATAATATTTCATTTTCTGTTTTTGAATAATTTCCACTTTCATGCGGTAATATCGCGTAGGTTAAATTGACTCAAAGTTGCTACATTTTGAAAACTGTAATATCTCAAGGATGGTTGATCCCAGTGTAATCTGAGCGTTTTTTTCCTTTCTGTATAAATGTGAACCCCAAATAAAGTGGAGAGACTGAATTATACAAGTAGCAGGTCGTATCTTTATTCCGCAGTTTTAAGTCAAAGCAGACCTTGTCTGCACAAAGGGATCAGCAATGCGCTAAAATTAACCTATCCAAATGCTGCATGTCATGATCTGTGCACCAATTTCCCGAATGAATAAAACTGACAATTCTGAGAATATCAATTTCTAGTACTTTGAAGAAAGCAAGCTTATGCAAATTATGCGACAGAAATTATTTCGAGGACGATATGCGCTGTCTTCCTCAGGTCAGCAACAGTGGCCGACTGTTCCCACCCGAAGAAGAGGACTCATAACGTACCCGAAACAATTGTAGTCACATAATTTTCTTACTCCTCTTTTCTTGTTGGAAGTACTAGAATGTTGCATAACTTCTTAATTTAACCAGAAAACTTTCTTCACTGCAAGCACAGCTACAAATTTTAACCCAACAGAACAGCTGAATGACAGTAGACGTTATATAAGTCGGTTGCAAATGTTTAAAAACGACTTATCAGAGACATACGATACTGAGTATAAAAAGTGTCATGGAAAGTGATGGACAATGTCAATACATTGAGAAGTAATAATGTTATTGTATACATGTATGCAATTTCATAGGAATCCTCTATGGCGCTGGACGATGGCGCAACTTTAAGGAAGCTGACTCCTTATTTTATTCGACTAAAGAGAGTTATATTCCTTTACGTAAGAGATCGGGAGAAAATATCAAATTCGAAGTTGTAGATTATTGCAAAATATGTACGAAGCATTTTTGTGTTACAGCAAAAGTTGCAACATATTTTGTTAAATAACAATTTTGAAAGAGACTATTTTACAATTCTGCATGTAACAGTGTAAAAGCAGAGACATCTATATTACACGTGTACAGGAAAGCAATATTTCTGAAGATGAACATCATGAATTCTGTGCATTATAAATTCAGTTTTATTCTGTTTGTCTAAATATTCAGTTTTTTTCGTAGAGTTAGAGTGTATATACTGGTTTTCCGGAGTTATTTCCATCTTTACTGTTGAAAACAAATGCTTATTACTAATTTTTCAACGTTCCGCAATTTTGTACATGCTCCTATCTCTAACAACAAGCGAGATAGCCTAATTTCCCCTCCAAAATTAACTGGATTGTAACTCATCTCGAGTTTCTCATATCAGAATTCATTTTTTATTCAAATTTTACAAGTAAAAAATTCAAAAATCGGTATTGTAGGTACAACTATAGCGTGTTACCCTTCACTTTAAAGGGCTTGAAAATAATCTCCATTACAGCCCTAATAAATATTGCACATAAAACTGTCTCACATATTCCTGTTTTCACATATCTATTCTTAGTCTCACAGATACCACATTATACAATGTAGCCCCGGAAGGGGAGTGGGTGTAACTTATCCCACACAAGGGGGGCGAATGACGTCAAAGAACAAAATAAATTGTATCCCAGCTATTTTTCACAATGATTGAAACTATTAAGTCTCAAGGTCATTGAGCTGTAAACAACCCTTTACTAGCATGATTATGCCAAATTTTATCATTTGCTGCCATGTTAAAAAATATAAATTTTCGAGTAAATTTCGAAGTTTTCGCTCAAATATATGAAAAATTCTATCCAGTTCTAGATTTTTCGATAACAAAAATCCATTACTATTTTTGGCTTTTTTCGTGAAAATCCATTACTATTTTTGGCAGTTATCGGGTATATAAGAAATCGACCACAGACTTACAGACAAACAGACATCACTCCAAAAATATTCACAATATGTTCAGGAGGTCCTAAAACACATATTGGCATCAAAATTTCGAATTTGAAAGTTTTCGCGAAACCAAAAATGTCTCTATACTATGTTACTTGGTATGAGAAGGTACAAAGAGGCCAATACTCCTAAATTTGTCTCACCATGTAAAGCCATAGGAATTTTCTTAAAAACTGCATAAAAATATATAACAAATAACCGCAATACCTTGCGAGTTATTGGCCTGGTCCATGCTATCCTTTGACACTCTGCATGTGTGTTTTCAGACAAACGATAAAGCGATTTCAGACAAAAATAAGAATATTCTAATAGATAAAGTTTACTATAATTATGTCAATATATTTTATATAGGAATACCATTTAAAAGCAAGTTGTTATCTACGAAATCTATTCATCTAAGTTAAAACTAGTCAAGCTAAAAGTTGCTGACCAAATATTGAGAAGTTAAGATATTAAGATTAAAATGTTTGTAACTGTAATTATCGTATCACTGTATCAATTCTTGAAAAATACTTGTATATTCAATATTTCAAGAAATGATTTTTCATAGCCAATTTAGCAATAACAGCTAAGATGTATGATAACTTCATATATTTTGAAAATTAGTTTCAAAACGTATTTACTGCTGTAGCGTATCTAAAATATCGATGAATCTATTCTTAATTGAGAAGTCTAGTCTAATATTAAATAAATTCAAATTTGATAAATTCAATTTGCAACAAAATGCATATGAAAAGTAATTTCTAAAAACATACGAAAAATTAACTTTGGAATAGAACTAATTTAATAGTAAACAAATGACCAAGGATAATTTTATATTTAAAATTTCGGATATTTGAATAAAAAAAATAAGATCTGAAATAGCTAAAATAGAAAATTGACTGTCATTAATTTATCCGACCAATATCTTGGATAGGCGATTAAATTTAAATCAAGTTTAAAACAATTACATGACTAGAGCAGAAATATTCACTAACATTCCATTTAAATCCATTTTCCATGTTTGAAGTGAATTTTTACATTTATACAATGATTTACGTTAGGATTGAAAATTCTCTTCTATTTCAGAAAGGTGACAGGTGTTACAAAGATGTATTCTATCAGCGAAGTTCCATCAAAATGTTTTCAAATCGAAGTCAGATCCAAAGCATACATTTACATGTTATCGTATTTCAAGAATCCTTTAGTTTGGAAAGGTCTTTGTAATGGAATGTCAACAGATGAAATATAGTTTTGGGGTTTTTAAATGATTAAAATATATGTGTTTTTATATTACTGAAATAATAAACGGTAAGGTAGTTTACAGTAAAGTACTAGGTAATTTATTTAAGGTAAAGTATTAGGTAATAAAATATTAGGTAATTTAAGTATTTATTAAAACTACGTACGGAAAATACGTTATAATATGTTCTTTCTCAAAAAGGTGACAGGTGTTACAAAAATGAATTTTATAAGTGAAGTTCCATCAAAATGTTTTCACATCGAAGCAAGAGCCAAACCATGTATTTTACATTTCATCGTATTTCATGAATCCTTTAGTTTGGAAAGGTCTTTGTAATGGATTGTCAATAGATGAAATATAGTTTTAAAGTGGTTTCTTAAATAATTAACATATATATATATATATAAATATAAAAAGTATAAAAATAATTTTAAAATTTTAAAATTTTTGAAAAAAGAAGGAAGGCTTAGCGAGAAGCTTACTTAATGGAGGTAAGGGGTTGTGACCTTACACCCCAGTTGTCAACAAGCTTGTCAAAAATGCCGCGGCATTGCACTCCTGGAGGCCAGCCCTGGCTGAAGCCAACCCCCGGAGTGACAATAACAATTATCACAAGACCGTTAAAAAAGAAAAGTCCAATGGTAATATGAAGACCATCACTGGGTGAGCAACTAGTCCTTTAGACCACAATGACCTGTATATAACTTCGTGTTATCGTGCTGCGGTCCTGTTATTCATAGTATGCGAACCTTCATCTGCTAAATGATATAAAATAGATTTTAACTTTGAGCAATAAGCATTATTGTTACTGTATAAATTATCAATATAATGCAGCATAAAAGGAATGGGGTATTGCTGTAGATATGCTTGCTGTAGAAATGTCCGATCAAAATCAATACGGATGTCTTCATTGTAGATAATTCTCTGAATTCTAGCCAATCCCCCCAAGAATACATTCCAAAATATATTCAAATGAAGATTGGAATTCCAATTGATCAGACCGTTTATAGGTATATTAAAACTTTTTCTTTTATCATAAATAGTAAAACTTACAGGTATTTTACTGAAATTTATACTTAAATCTAAAAATTCCACTACATTTTTAAGTGAAGTTGGATATATATATATATATATATATATATATATATATATATATATATATATATATGTTAATTATATATATATAATATATATATATAATATATATATATGTATATATATATATGTATATATATATATATATATATATATATATGCATATGTATTTTTATATTACTGAAATAATAAATGACAAGGTAATTTACGATAAAGTGTTAGGTAATAAAATATTAGGTAATTTAAGGTGAAGTAATTATGCATACTACGTACAGAAAATATGTTATATGTTGAATTAGTACTGTAAAAAGTATAAATGTTTTTAAACTGAGTAATAAAATCTGTGTTTTCTATTTTTGGTTAAAACAAGTAAACGAAGCGGTGTGTTTAAGAATTTTTAATGGGTAAATGGAGTTACAAAATATCCTCCCTACATAGTATAGTGGCAAAAGGAAAGAAATACACTGGTGTTCAAAGCCTAAAAACTAAAATTTTATCTGGATTATACCAGCTCCGTATACCAGCGTTCATTGAATCCGTGTTAATCGTACTAGGGTCACTTTCAGATCTATCACATCTTTGCACTAATCTAAAAGGTTTATTTGTTTGGCCGCCATTCTGAAGAACCTTGCTAACCCAACCGGGAATCTAACAACAGATCTTTGCAATGCCGACGCAGTACCTTTCAACAGCTGGGGCGGTATTGCAAACTCTTACCATCGAAGTAGACTCAATATAACTTCACGCAAGATACTACAATAGAACAATTAAAAAAATAATTGTTCCGATCAAAAAAATGTAAAATCCTATGATTATTTTTTTAACAAAATGTGCAATGAATATGGAAAAAAAGGAGTGGATGTAGGTAGCAAAAATTAGGTTAAAATTTAATGAATGTAATGAATATAGCCACAAATTCACGTTTATTTCAAGCTTATTTAACGCATATTACGCCATGTATTTTGTTGTATTTTATATGCATATTAGGATATTTATAGTAGGTTATAAAAACTGAAAGTCACTGCTATGTGAAACTGGCTACTTTCCAAATCAACTTTATATGTATATGTATATTTTGAATGAACTTAAAAGTCAGATTTATTTCTGCCACTAAATTAATATCTACTTCCGCCCTAGCAATTACTTCCATCTGTAAATTAATTGCTGCTGTCCATTATATTACCATGCACTTTATTATGATTTCAAATTGCTGATACTAATAAACTACCTATTTCAGGTTTTTAGTACCGCATTTTAGCTTTTCAAGTAAATACCATTAGTATTTATAGATACAATACCATTTTTCTTTAGGTACTATTTTACTCTTTCATTTCATTTTAAAAATTTGACTAATTGTAGATAAGTCAACAACTGATTAACTTATCTGAATAAATGTATAAATATAATTGCAAGTGCCTTACTTAAAACTTGAAAACCTGACAGATATACTGACTATTTTATATAATCATCTGTGAGAAACAATTTTTAAATACGGAAATTTTTAAAATGTGGATATGAACATAGAACGTATGTACTACATATGTCATTAAATAAATATGTTTGATAACAGATATCATTCTATAACCGATTAAATTTCTGTCCATAAGAATTTTTCTTTAATTTTTTATATAAATTTCTTATACTCAACCAAAAAGCAATCTGAATATCTGTAAAACCTTTAATTTACATCTGAATTTTAAATTATCTTTCTTTTAAGTATATATATGACGACCATTACAAATGAAAACTGACATTCTGTCCATATATTTTCTGAAAGAAATGAGCGAAAGACGTAGTATTTACGTTCTGCTGTAATTTCGAATTTTCTCACTTTAGGAATGCGTTTCTAAGGGAATTCTGGAAACTAGCATTAAAATTTGAAAAAAAAAAAGTTACGCTCGGATGTTAACAATTTGAAATATAAAATTACACATGCCAGAAGCAAAGCAGTAAATTTTCAAATTGACGGAAATTGAAAATCCCCTGTTACATATGTTTCGGAGCTGAATTGCAACTATCGAGTTTCAGAATATAAACTTTATTTTAATGTGATATATACTTTCTTATTTTACAATTTTATTGACATATATAGGACGGTTGGGGTATTCTGTTACGACACAACACTTTACAAAAAACGTTAAAAAATGCAAACACTAAGGACACCTATCACTCCAATTCTAACCAATAAAATATAAACAATTCAGACTGGATTTTTCAGAAGTAGAGTACAATTTATGAATAAAAGATGTAAACATGAGAAATGTTGAAAAACATTGAAAATTTTCCACTTTTGTAGTTTGCCATGCTTATATATTGAAAAGAAAACTATCTAGATTTAAATAATGTGGGAGTAATAAAGGAATAAAACA
This sequence comes from Amaurobius ferox, assembly GCA_951213105.1. NCBI lineage: Eukaryota > Metazoa > Arthropoda > Arachnida > Araneae > Amaurobiidae > Amaurobius > Amaurobius ferox. The sequence goes on from OX578148.1 coordinate 80,741,544, forward strand.
TAATTGTCTTGTTGGAATTTGTTTTGCAGATAGCCCGTAAAAATTTAAATTTTTGCAATTTTTTTAGGATAACGTATTCTGTGACAAAAACTGTCGTAGCTTGAAAGTCTACCTTATCTGAAGTAACTGTTTAATTGTGTCAATTTATATGTCTACGACTGAACATTTAAGAGGTTATTTTTAGTCATGCAATCATTTTGGGATACCGTATAGAAGTATATTGAGAAAAAATAGAGAAAAATTAAGTACATTTGCAGTAGATTAAGTGATATTTGTATGTTATTATACTAATTATTGTACTAATTAATCAAGCAACATATAGAGTAACTAATTTGAAAATGTTAAAATAATGTACAAATGTTACGAACAACTCCTGCATTTTCTCGCTAATAACAGCAGCCCTTCAGTTACTAACATACAAATTAGAGTAACCTACTTATTACATTTCAAAAGTAACTTTACCTAACCCTGTATGCAAACTCATTACGACATTACGGTGGAATATTAAAAACTGTTCATTTTGGTAAAATCTAACATCACATTAGTATTTCTTTAGCAAAACGAAAAGTAATGTACATTTTATAGACATGATTGATGACATGTCTTTTCCAAACAGTCTTGACGGATCTCACGCCATATATTTTGTCGTTTCGCATTAATTTCGAATTTAATTTAGTACATTTGCAGTAGGGCAATTCCAAATTGAAAAGTATTAAGTTACACTGGCTATGTTCCAACTCAGATGTATACGTATCGGCGTGTTTCGTACAGTCGATAAAGTCAGATGCACTTCCGCCATTAAATTAATTTTTACTTCTTTCCCAGTATATACTTCCGTCGGTAAATTAACTGACATTGTCTGTAATTGTTATATTCGTAATTATGAATGATTTCAGATTACAATTATATAAATTGTAGGTATTTATAAAATACCCATTTCAGTGTATTAACACTTCAGTTCAGTTAAAAAAAAGGTATTTTAATTTACTAAACAAATTCAAATTTTTATTACTTGATATTTCCAAGTAGAAGAGCATATGGTTTCAGATTAAAATATATAAATTGTAGGTATTTATATAATATACATTTCAGTGCATTGACATTTCATTTTAGTTTTTCAGAGGGTTAGTTTTTCTGCAGGTTTCTAGATTCCCGTGGAATGCAAAATTATTTGGAGATCGGCTTCGATTCACTGAAGTGATGAAAAGTGAGACCCTTACTCACGAACTCTAAAATGGAATCTGACTTAAACTTTTAAAATTCGGGTCCTTTCACTTTTTGTGGAGAGTGGAACAAAATGGGGCGCTAAGTTTTCTAGTTCTTTCATTTGCTGCAGCACTTGCGCGCGAGATGGGTGAGACGAATTCCCGAACTATTCATTTGATTACGTGATAACGCTCATTTTGAATGAGTACAAATTCTTTCCGAGGACCTGCGGGTTCCCATTTGCCAAGAGGTCTCTTCTGAACCCCGAAGTGACTTAACACTTGACAGAGGCCATAATTTAGATTTGCCATTTCAATTTTAACATTTAATTCGACATCTCGTAGTTGAAATTTAATGATCTCTCTCTCATGTTATTCATTCCTTGACTCCAAACTTTCCCTTTGTATCTGTGAGGAGGCATCGGGCTAGTAGTTAATATCTACACCTTACACTTTGACTTATTTTGAGTTATTAGTCCCCCCTTATTTATGGGCTGAGCCGGGTGAGCATGAACAGTGTTTGCACTTCGTGTAAACATTGGGTTATACTTTATAACACTACATAGACTTTTCGATATAATACCCATGGAGTGTATCGTATTTCTAAAGTTGAATGATGCAATGCCTTTCAGTGTTTTGATTTTTTAATTATCTGGTTTCTACGTATTGTAAGGAATTAAAGTCTCAAACAGAATTCAAACGATGGGTTTACAATCTGGCTAGACGACACTATATTTTCGAAGTAGTGCAGCATAATATTGATACAATTTTTTGATTCGAATGCTTGTACACAATATAGAATGTGATTTCTAATTAAAGTGGAATGCGATTACGACGGAATTGGGCTTTAAAGAGAAAGCTTTTTAATATCTTAAAATTAGTATATACAGTAATAAAATTTGTGAACTGAATATTTTTATCGACAAATTCGAAAATTCCATTTTTTCAAAAATAAGTCTTACTACAGTAGAACTTTAAAAACTCAAAATTAGAGCAGCCGAATAATTTACTATAGAAAAATGTAATAATTTTTAAATTAGGCCTAAATAAAAGTGAAGTTAAAATCTCACCAAAAGCACACAACATCAAAAGAAACTAGCAACCGCATTAATCGGCGTCTGGCCTCAAAACTTTGTTCCGAATCAAATGGCAAAACAACCACATCAGTAAAGGGAAGAACTCGGATCTCAATAAATAGTAGCCCAACAGAGCTTACCTATTTTGATTTTAGATGAAGTGATTATAGCAAAATGTAAAAATGAATAAGCATTTTTTCTTAAATATAGGAATTTAATGAAAGCTACTTTCGTATAAACTATGTATAAGTGTATAATTTAATTTTTGCAGAAAGATTTAATATACGAAATTTAAAATCAACCTCAATTTTTGTAAAACTGTCGCTTGCATCTGAATTGAAAATTACCTATCTGCTTCTTTGTGCCGATTGTTGCAAATGAAAACTGACGTTTTCTCCATATATTTTGTGGAAGAAAACGCCGTAAGATGTAGAATTTTTATAACTGCTGAACTTCGATTTATCTCATTTCAAAAAAATTATTTTAATGGAAATCGAAAACCTAGAATTAAATTTAGACGGCATGTCCAAAAAATTTAGCTTCTACGCCAGTGCAGTTTGCGAATTTAAAATTAAAAGTATAACATGCGACGCAGGAAACATTCAAATTGGCGGTAATTGAAAATTATCCGGTAAAAATTTTAGGAACTTAATTCAAAACTTTTTCTGTTGCAAAATTTAAGGAACTTAATTCAAAGTGTCGCTACAAGGAACTTAAAAAAGTCAGTTAAAATGTAAAGGACTTAATTCAAAGCCACTTTAAAAAATATATACACTCATGTCTATAAAAATTACAACACCATGAACGAACGGTCAAATTAGGATGACATTTATAATACATATTTCTAATGATGACACAAATGAATTATTACCGTTTCAGACCAATACAACCACATTGCTGGCACAAAATCAGTATTTTTATAAGCCGCCCCTAGCAAAAATAAGAGCAAAACGTCGCGGCATCGAATCAAAGAGAGTTTAGATGTGTTCGTGACACTCTAAAACGCATGCAGGAAGATGGTGCACACTACAATACCGTCTAAAGCGTAAGCGACAATTATTGTAGTTTAGTCTGCAGTGGAACTCGTCCGAAAACATGATCTGGGGACAATCCGCAAGCCATGGTCTGCACGCCTCCGCCATTTGTAACCTGAGGCGTCGATGGTTCAGGGTCAACGGTATCCTCCGCAAAGGAATGCTTGCACGCAGTCCTCTGTTTATCAGACGCATTCAAACCGCAGAAGCAGGCAATACCACGTCTGTAGCAGTGCTGCGGTAACACTAGATAAGAAGCTGTACGGTTTGTCACCGCCATTTGGATGGGATGTCTATCATTCCGTGTTTTCGTCATATTGCGTGGTCCATTGCTGGATTTTCGATAAGTTCGGTTTTCCTAGGTTTACTGTTTCCACAATCGCATTGTCGTCATGACATTATGACCCGTAGGAGCAACAATATCCCAGAACGAAAATACTCCTTCCAGTAAATCGATTTTCGTTCGAAAGTCAGTTCGCTTATAAGGCGACCTCTGACGTTAACGAGGCATAGTGACACCAATAGAACAGTTTTCAACTCGCGGACACCAATGCCATACTTGTGTGGCTATTCCACAACCCTGAATTTATAATACTTTTCGTACGACCGTTCGATAGGCTCTGCAGAGCCCGAGCATGCGCATTCACTCTGCGTTTCTAATCAATTTCGTGCCCTGTGTTGCTTTGTATGTTCTTTACGTTTCATTTTAATCTGACAATTCCTTCATAGTTTTGCAATTTTCATAAACATAACAGAATTTTTTCTCAATGTAAGACATGTGTGTGTCTTTAAAATGCTTATTTAGTCCATATTTCCTAGCATTCACACAACCAAATTACGCAATTTCCACTGAATTTTTGTATTTTAAATTTCATTTTGCAGTATTTCAAAGTTTTGTAACAGAAGGATTGAGCCCTGTGTCGTACGGAACATTAAGGGTACACAAAAGAGCGCATAAAAGTGTATTTCAAAACATATTCCGTTTTTCCTTGGTATATTTCGTTCCTATTGTAGTAATTACTAAAGACGCAGTTTCCATTAAAATATCAAAGTATTAAAATCATTATATACACCGCACACAAGCACCACGTAAATATAAAGAAAAATAATAACATGTTACACCTCTCATCTTTAGAAGTATGGGCGTGGAGTAGTTAAGGGCGTAACCTATTTACATGACCTGTCTCTTAACTATTACTCAATTACATTGTCAGACATTTTTTCATTGCTGGATGGCAATTTATCGGTTTGTTTTTCTTCTGTCTTTGTTATCAAAAGTGCTCTTCTATTTCATATGTGAATTCATTTTAAGTTTTTCATATTAATAAAAATTCCAGTAATCCTGTTAAAGATTTGTCGATGACACCACTCTCGGTATTACATGTCCATGTCTAATTTATGTTTCTACGTTTCGCTAATCTCCTGCTTCCCAAGTTCAGTTCATATAATTTGTATTTTATTAATTTTTCTTATTCAATTCTCAAGTTAATTTTGGGCTTTTTTTCATTATTATTTTTTAATCTGCATGTAAATTTTTGGTGAATCCGAATATGTAATGATCAATGGTGGTGACTCTTGAAGATTTCGGAGTTAGTTCCAATATAACTATGAAGATGGCGTCTTAAGCAAATTTTAAATATATATATATATATATATATATATGTAGAAGATCTTAATTCCTATCGAAAGATATTTTCTGTTATGTTCTGCGATATAAATTGTGCAAAAGTGGTCGAGTGCTTCGCTTTTTTTATTTTTATTTTTTACGGCTGTAACTATTGAGTTAGAGTTAATATTTTGTCGGCTGTGACAATTGATATAGCGCAGGCAGACTGGGCATTGAAATAACAACTGGATCGATTGGTGTTAAAATGGCGGGAGCAGTGTTTCTTTCAGGCATACCTCAAGCCCTCCGGAAACGATTATACGCCGTCCCCTAGGAGACATTTTATGTTATCCTAGTTTCTATTTATGTGACAGCATTTAGATATAGATTTATATAATGTAAATAGAAAACTCGCAACCCCTAAACATTCCTTCGCCCCTCCGCCCAAAAAGTCTTGAAAGAAACACTGGGCTGGAGAGTTAGCTTGCTTATTTAGGAGCCTTACCTAAAACCAAAATGGTTACTATAGTGGAAGTACTCGATACTTTTAATATTTTACCCAATCACTTGATCAGCCAGACAATCAGCTCAGTGCATACTATATAGATATTTCAGTATGTTTAGTAATAAATTGCCAATAACATTAAAATACAAATTATAAAACAAAAATAAACTATTTTCGAGGTTTTCGGTTTAGATAAATGAATAAGAAGTTCCTGGATTTAATTTAACGGTGGGAGAATGCAAATTTACTGCTAGCCACATGTGGCTTATTTTAAAATTCACGGGATCCATATAATGTGTGATTACGTTACTTAATAATTACAGTACTTTCCTATTTCAAATCATATATGCTATTTTAATATCCTTCTATATATAGTACTCTGTATTTTAATATATCTGAAAGTTATTTTAAATTAATTCGAACAAAGTAATTACATTTTGTGTAAGATATTTCCGTGAATATAGACGAGTCAAAGAAATAAATTGGTACTTTGCAATATACATTACTTTATGAAAAATATGCAAGTATATATTAAAAATATGTATTTAAAATATGTAGTAACTAGAGGCAATGTGATTTACTGTACTTACTTGCCGTGTTAATAAAAATAATTCTTTAGATGAGAATTTAAAAATTATAATATTTTCTATGACGTTCTAAATATGTATTAGTATTTAAAAACAAGAAAGATCAATCATGCATAAAGCATTGATTATGAAATGCTTTCCAACTGAAATGCAATTTTATTTAAACACCCCTAAAATGCGATATATTCAGCAGTGATATTTTTTAAATTATCATTCACCAAAATTCAGCAATTCGTATACAACTCATCTTGGAATTAGTTTATATTCTGCATACGTTAAAATTAGGCTTCGTTGTAAAAATAATAAAAGTTTAGTGATCATTTAAAATAAAAAATACTGTAATAGCGTAGGCACGGAATTTAGATACACAGATAATACGCAAAAATAAAGCAGTTTAATGACAGATGCAACACTGAATATAAATTTAAACGATCCTTAAATATCACGACCTTTACACACGGAAAACATGGATGCCATATTTTATTTTGCAATGAGTCATGCGATCTCTTCATATATCATGCGTGTAATTATTATATACAACTCACCTTACATTCGCTTGATTTGTTTACGGTCTGCATACTATAGAAATTAGGCTTCAATGTGGAAATAATCAAGCGATCATTTGAAATAAAAAAATAATGTAATTGCATAAGCACGGAATTAGATACACAGATAATACGCAAAAATGAAGCAGTTTTATGACGGATGCAACACTAAATATAAATTTAGAATATCCTTGAATATCACGATCTTTACACAAAAAAATGCATGCCATATTTTATTTTGAAATTAGTCACATGATCTCTTCATATAATATGGGTGTAATAATTATTTCGATTTTTGTTTAAAAAACTACCTAATATAGTTTGCTGAACATTTTCTTACACATTATACATGATAATTAGAATATTTCCTAATATTTTCGAAGAAATTTGTGAATTTTTACTCTGCTTAAAATATGTTTGAAAAATTATGTTCTATATTGTTCAATGTATTTTATTTTTTTATCCATGGTTAAATCCTCTTCTAATTCGATGATATTATTCATTTTCATTCCCATATATATCCCACACACCGTCTCAATAACTTACTTAAATTTCATTTTGATAAAGCCATTTTTACTGCAGTTATCGTGCGAACGGACAGACAGCCATATAGACAGAATGAACAAAGACATTAACACATTACAACTATGCTGGAAAGTGTTTAAAATCGCCTTGTTTTACGTAACTAGAAACTGCAATGTAAGTAATTATCAAGACAAATTGTGGGATTCATCTACATTAATAAAAGGAAGAAGCTGACCGTCTGTTTGTCCACGATGCCGATCTATATCCACCTCTTATACAGGTCTAAGGTTTTTCACGCAGTTGCATCTTTGAACTAATTCACCTTAGAAGCCTTTTCCGAATTTTTAAATAAAAATGTTTAAATTAAATTTTAAATCTTTTCAACTTGTTCAAATCGTCGTTCACCGTCAACAAAAGGGAAAATATTTTTTTCCCGGAGCGTGTAGCTGCAATCTATATATAAAAAAGAAAATTTTAGCACATGACAACGAAAGAAGATAATATTGAAGTAAATCTCAGCCAACGAAGACATGAAAAATTTATTGGAACTACATTGAAGAAATTGAAAGCAAACATCAAACAAATTGGAAATACATATTTAAAGTAGTTGTACTTTTCAAAATACTCAAAGTGTCAAATTATCATTCCTAAACTGCAAATGCACGGTTCTGTATTTCGTCGTAATTTCTGTATTTCGACAATAAAATCGCCGGCTAATCTGTATTTAGTCTAGTCATTGAATTAGTTTTCAGGAGTTTATAGAAACATCTTTTTTGCAAGCTGGCGCCGTTAATGATGTTAAAAAATCTGATGTGGACAACACATGACTTTCCTTATATAATGTAATGAATTTTATAGTTTTACAGTAAAAAAATAGATTTTTCTTATAGTAGATTCTAATATCCTTTCCAAGATATTGAATTTTCGACAATGAGTCGTCATTTTCATTGATTTAGCGTCATATTTATCCATTTGGCGAGATTTTCATTAATTTGGCAACATTTCAAAAAAGTCGCCAAGTTGGCGACATTCCGCCAAATTCGTCTCCAAAATCTCGCCAAGCGTTATGCACTAAGAAATAAGTTATTCTTACAGCAGATAAATGACTATTGGCGTTCAAATACAAAAGTATTATTCAAAGTATCTTTTTTCATGAATGGAACGAGCTAGATCCACGAGACTGATGTCACTCAATTTATCGCATGGGATTACATATGAAAAGTGAAAATGTTTCTCAATAGGATATATTTATACATAATGTATAAGGAAAGTATTGTGACGGGGTCGAAAATTCGAATTCCAGTTTTCGACGGGAGAGCACGTTTCAAGCATCCCTGATCACGAATCAAACATTTTTGAAGTGATGTCTGTGTGTGTGTGTGTGTCAGTGAGTCGGATAACTGAAGATAACTGACGAACGAATGGACCGATTCGAACCAAATTTGGTACAAAAATCACAATCCGTAAACACTGGAAGCTTATTGTTTTTATACGCAATCGAATGTTCAGAACCCCCCTAAATTTTCGAATGAAATTTTGAAAAAATCGTCAAAAAATCAAAACCGCTAATAAAGTTACGTAAATAGACTTTTCTTATGTAATTTTTCATTAGAAAACGATTGACATAAATTTTAGAACGCTAACATGAACCGTTCACGAGATATTGTACATTTTTCAAAAATATTATCAAAAAGTCGCATAAAATAAAAAAAAAATATTTTCTATTGAGAAACGTGTTCACTTTTCATGTGTAATACCATGCGATAAATTTGGTGACATCATTCTCGTGGATCTAGCTTTTTCCATTCATGAAAAAAGATACTTTAAGTAATAATTTTGTATTTGAACGACGCCGATAGTCATTTATCTGCTGTAAGAATAACTTATTTCTTCGTCCATAACGCTTATCGAGATTTTGGCGACGAATTTGGCAGAATGTCTCAACTTGGCGACTTTTTGAAAAGTTGCCAAATTAACGAAAATCTCGCCATATGGATAAAAATGACGACTATTTGTAGAAAATTCAATATCTAATTATAGAAATATTAGTATCTACTATAAGAAAGAATATTAGTATCTACTATAAGAAAGAATATTAGTATCTACTATAAGAAAAACCTATTTTTTTACTATAAAAGTAGTAAATTCATTACATTATATAAGGAAAGTCATGTGATGCCCACATCAGATTTTTAATTTTACTTTCACATTGGCATTATATAATTTCGTTGTTTGGTGCATGTCTCTTTTCTGTCTTATTCTATGTATGTAAAGAAAAGGAGCAAGGAGAGAGCTGAAATTGTTTTCTTTGTGAAAACAGAAACATCGGCAATCCGTTTATTTTTTTAAGTAAATTAAAAATATGCAATTCATTAAGTTATTGCAAAGACACGAGTAAAGACAGAAGATACTTCTTCTTGTGATGAAAATGTACATATCAAAGGAAATTAATGGATTATGGCCGCCCAGGCGGTGCAGTGGATAGTGGCATCGGCTGCTGTCTGGTGGGCTCGGGTTCGTATCCCGAGTTAGGCATGGATGTTTAATGAGCTAAGTCAGTCTTCTGCCTTCTGGGTCCTCGTTTAAATGTAAAGCTGCACTCCCTCCGACCTTCGTCAGTGATGCTTGTTTGTAATAAACTTTATTCTCTTGTCTTTCCTCGTTCTTTCCTGCTTCCTGCGTCACTGGTCCTGTATCGGCTGTACCGAAATAGGAGGTCATTAGAAACAACAACAACAACAATGGATTATGACGTGAACGCTGTGCAGTATTAGATGGAAAGTGTTTGAAAGTGATATAAGTAAATTTTAAATATCTATATTTGTAGAAGATATTAGTTCTTATCGAATTATATCTTCTATTTCGTTTTGCTATTTCAAGTGCGCATTTGAGGTCGGGTATTTCTTTATATATATATATATATATATATATATATTTGAAATATGTAATAATAAGAATTATGTAAAAATGAAAAAATAAAAATACAATTCAAGTAATATTAACATCACCATAGAAGCAAATTCACGGCCATAATGCCGATAAGAGAAAATAACAGCACCGTCCCAAATTCGATGATTAATCAGAATTAAATTCATCTTCAGGTCTGAGTATTTAATTCTAATTAACCCAAACAAATGCCTGTTTCATATTAAGCAATAGCACATTACTATAAATGCTTAAACTCAGACTACAGGCAACAAAAAATGAAAATAGGATACATTAAGAAAATTTGTATTACCATGCGGCATGAACCCTTCTTCTTTCACCACGTGTATACACGATCAACCTCAACAGCTTAATCTAAAAGCACCGGAATGAACAAGTCGAAATTCTGCCAGGGAGGCAATCCGAACGTTCACGGTAATACTCCCAGACCCGTCCAGTGAGTCTAAGCTGGAGACTGGACAAGCAATTCAGAATATAACTTCCCAAATATGCAATCCTGAATATGAATATGAAGCAAAGATGAAAATTCTTACTAAACAAGTAGTTCATAGGAAAACTGGATAAACGAGAATGCCACTATACACCATTATAAGGGCGCTCAAATCGAAGTTTCAATACTGACAAAAGTTACATTTTTTTGCGAAAATAAAATTCAAAACATTAATGTTAATGCATCTTATTTTCCGATTTTTTGATTTTTCTAATGTTTTTGACTTAGTTTATTTTTTTTCATTTTTATTTATTTATATAATTAATAAATAATTATATATACTTTTTTTTTTCCTGTATGTCAGTCACTATAATTGGGAATGTTTTCTAGGATGTTATCGAGTGAAAGTTGATACACTGAGTTGATAATTTTAATAACAAACTTGGGGGGATATGCATTATTAGTCGCTGTACTCAATAATTCCATAAAGTGCGCTAATTTATAATATTCATCACATATATATATATATATATATATATATATATATATATATATATATATATATATATATATATATATATATATATAAGGATATAAACAAGATGAAAAGAGAAGTGAGAAAGGGAATGACCATATGATTTGCATAGAATGGTAGGGGTGGATTGCGACACCTCTTTCCCGCTTAAAGCAGCTTTTACGACCCGGGCAACGCTAACGGCACCAATGTAACTGAATGGTCAATCTCCCACATGTGCAAAGATAGAAGCACCCGAACGGACACAGAAGCATAGATGGAACCAAGAAAGGAAGAGATGCCCCCTACAATCCAACTTGAAAATTCGACTTTTTATAAGGGAAAGTCGCACATGCGCAAAAAGACTTCAAGATGATAGGATCGCAGATATGATTACAGATATGATTAAGAATGCTCATTTAGATTCAAACAAAGTACAATTTCTTTCTTTGAAAAAGGAATAGTAATAATGTTGTAAAAAATATCTAGGATAATTTCTTTTTAATGCACCATTTATTATTTTATTACATTCATAAATGCAGTCTTTTTTAAAAGTATTGTATTTTTTGTTTCTTCTGAAGTATCCGATGACAATATTTCTGAAAATGTTTTTAGTAAGGTTTGAATTCCAATCAATAATATTATTTATTTTGATATTGTATGAATTTCTCTTGTTGTGTATGGTTGTATAAATTCCATACTGTTGGTGTTTCCTTATTGATAAATCCAAGAAGTCTGTCGATTTATCTTCATTGATCGGATTTTCAATTAAATCTAATTTTAAAAATATCTTCAGAAATATTATCATCGGATACTTCAGAAGAAACAAAAACTACAATACTTTTAAAAGAGACTGCATTTAAGAATGTAATAAAACAATAAATGATGCACTAAAAGAAATTATCCTAGATATTTTTTACAACATTATTACTATTCATTTTTCAAAGAAAGAAATTGTACTTTGTTTGAATCTAAATGAGCATTCTTAATCATATCTGTAATCATATCTGCGATCCTATCATCTTGAAGTCTTTTTGCGCATGTGCGACTTATCCTTATAAAAAGTCGAGTTTTCAAGTTGAATTGTAGGGTGTATCTCTTCCTTTCTTGGTTCCATTTATGCTTTTGTGTCCGTTCGGGTGCTTCTATCTTTGCAAATGTGGGAGATTGACCATTGAGTTACATTGGTGCCGTGAGCGTTGCCCGGGTCGTAAAAGCTGCTTTAAGCGGGAAAGAGGTGTCGCAATCCACCCCTACCATTCTATGCAAATCAAATGGTCACTCCCGTTCTCACTTCTCTTTTCATCTTGTTTATATCCTTATATTCCACTCTGGATGCAGAGCTGCTAAGCGCCACATCCTCGGTAGAGCTTCAATTTTCTTCTTTAATTACATACATTCTTCTTTAATTACATATTTATTTCTTCTTTATTTATTTCTTCTTTAATTACATACTTTACTTGCAATACATTCCTCGGTAATATTTTGAAACTTATCACAATACTGCATTAATTTATTGTATTTGAAAACTTAAACCTTCATCGAAAAAAATGAACTTCATTCAAATGACGGCATTGAAATATAAATTGCCTGGTTTAAACATCTCTAAAATGTTATGCATTCCTCGGTAATAGTTTTAGAATTATCATAATACTACGATAATTTTTTATATTTGAAACCTTCATCGAAAACAACTGAAATTAATCAAATGACGTCATAGAAAAAATAACACGCCTGGATCACTCTATAAAAACAGGATTTCATTCATAACTTTCTCCCATTCATTTCATTCATCACAATACTATAATAATTTATTTTATTTAAACATTTTGTTTAAGACCATAGAGCTACAAAAAATTAAACTCTATGCTTGAAACTTCATCGAAAAAAATCGTCCTTCTCTTTATGAAATCAATTAATATTTCATTCATATCAGCCATGCAGACTCCATGGACTAAATTATTTTGTGTTAAAAAAATACAGGAATTCTAATACAACTCATTCTATATATTTGGCTGCTTACATTTTACATAGGTGAAAAATAGGCTTAGTTGTAGAAATAATCAAATTTAGATGAGCATTTAAACTCAAATATATTGTCCTTGCGTTGTTTCAGTATGTAGATGCACAGAATTTAAGCAAAAATAAAGTAGTTTTAGGACGGATACAACACTCAATATGAATTAAAAAGAACTTAAAAAAATCACGATACAAGATGGATGCCATATATCATTTTGAAGTGGGTCATGTGATTGTTTCATATCATGATCAAGTGATCGTTTCATATAAGAGGTGTAATTATTATTTTAATTTTTATTTAATAAACTACTGAATATATTTCGCTGAATTTTTTTTTATATATTTTATGGAACAATTTGAATATTACCTAAAATTTTCGAAGCAATTTGTGAATTTTAAATCCGCTTCAAAAATGTTTGAAAAATTAGGTCCCATAGGGCTCAATATATTTCATTTTTTCAACCCGGGTTCAATTCGAAACTAATTGGGTGATATTATTCATTTATATTCCCATAGGTTCTACAGACTGTCTAAACAACATACTAAAATTTCATTTTGATTAAGTCATTTTTACGGCAGTTATCGTGCTAACGGACAGACAGACAGACAGACACACAGACAGAATGAACAAAATCATAAACACTTTTCAACTTTGTTGTAAAGTGTTAACAAGAAAGATCAATCATGCTTAAAGCATTGATTATGAAACACTTTCCAACTTCAATGCAATTTTATTTAAAAAAGTCGAAAATGCAATACATTCCTCGGTAATATTTTAAAACTTATCACGATACTACATTGATTTATTATATTTGAAAACTTAAACCTTCATTGAAAAAAATGAACTTCATTCAAAAGACGGCATTGAAATATAAATTGCGTGGTTTAAATATCTCTAAAATGCAATACATTCCACGGTAATATTTTTAAATCTATCATAATACTACGATAATTTATTATATTTGAAAACTTCATCGAAAACAACTGAAATTAATTCAAATGACGTCATAGAAAAAATAACACGCCTGGATCTCTCTATAAAAACAGGATTTCATTCATAACTTTCTCCATTTCATTCATCACAATACTATAATAATTTATTTTATTTAAAAATTAAGACCATGGAGCTACAATTCATAAACTTTATGCTTAAAACTTCATCGAAAAATATCGTCCTTCTGTTTATAAAATCAATTAATATTTCATTCATATCAGCCATGCAGACTCCATGGACTGAATTATTTTGTGTTAAAGAAATACAGTAATTCTAATACAACTCATTCTACATATTTTGCTGTTTACATTTTACATAGGTGAAAAATAGGCTTAATTGTAGAAATAATCAAATTTGAATGAGAATTTAAACTCAAATATATTGTCATTGTGTTGTTTTAGTATGTAGATGCACAGAATTTAAGCAGAAATAAAGTAGTTTTAGGATGGATACAACACTCAATATGAATTAAAAAGAACTTTAAAAAATCACGAATTTGAAACAAGATGGATGCCATATCTCATTTTGAAGTGGGTCATGTGATCGTTTAATATCATGGTCACGTGATCGTTTCATATAAGATGTGTAATTATTATTTTAATTTTTATTTAAAAAACTACTGAATATATTTAGCTGAATTTTTTTTTTATATATTTTATGGAACAATTTGACTATTACCTAAAATTTTCGAAGCAATTTGTGAATTTTAAATCCGCTTAAAAAATGTTAGAAAAATTAGGTCCCATAGGGCTCAATGTATTTCATTTTTTCAACCCGGGTTCAATCCAAAACTAATTGTGTGATATTATTCATTTATATTCCCATAGGTCCTACAGACCGTCTGAACAACATACTAAAATTTCATTTTGATTATGTCATTTTTACGGCAGTTATCGTGCTAACGGACAGACAGACAGACAGACAGACAGACAGACAGACAGACAGACAGACAGAATGAACAAAGTCATAAACACTTTTCAACTTTGTTGTAAAGTGTTAAAAAATGGCCGTAGCGTCAGTCTGTTAATTTATGACCCTTAACCAAAAACAAAATGTAAACTGTAGTGGAAGTGCTCGATAATTTTGATACGTATGTTACCAAATCACTTGATCGGTCAGTCAGACAATTCAGTGCATATGGTGGTTGCTCTTGAAGATTTCGGAATTAGTTCCAATATAACTATGAAGATGGTGTCTTAAGCAAATTTTAAATATCTATATTTGTAGAAGATATTAATTTCTATCGACTGATATCTTCTGTTTTGTTCTGACATATAAATTGTGCAAATCTGATCTGGTGTTCCGTTTTTTACGGCTGTAACATGAGAGAACCATTTTAATAGAGCAGGCAGACGATGGTTGACTTGACCGTTTGGAGTCAAAATGGCTGTGGCGTCAGCCTGTTTATTTCAGAGCCTTAATAATATCCTAGCTATAGTGGAAATGATCGATAATTTTTATATGTTGCCCAATTACTTGATTGGGTAACATAATCAGTCAGTCAGCTAGCTCAGTGCATATTATATTGCTACGACGTATCCTCTGACGTATCCGCTCTGCTCTCAGGATATAAGAATAAGTCCAAATTTCTGGATAACTAACACGTTTATTCACAAACGCAGGGCGAAAAGGAACAATATACAGTAAAACAGTACTTAAATGCTCCGCCTATTTCAGAAAATAGCTGATGCTGTTCTCAAAACATTGACGTATTGTATTTCATAAAAGAGACGCTACTATTATCAAAACAATGTCAAAAATTACAGTTCATTACTGTTCTTCAAAAAAGTGATTACTTCTTCTATAGACTTTTTATAAAAACTTTTCGAAAACGTCTATAGACATTTTATAAAAACTTCTCGTAATCTCTCATATCTGGTAGAATACTGGTTATTTCGGGGTGCTTCTCGAACCATCGAAAAATAGCCAAATTGACGATAAATTTACAAATAAGGCAACTCTCCTCCCAACTTCAGAATCTGGAAACCAAATATTCACGTCATAGGTTATCTTTAGTGGTATTTTCTCCGGCTGGCCTTCGAACGAGATTCCAGAGAATTTTACACGTTCTAACAATATAGTTATTTACGAAAACTTCGTAAAAATATTTAGAATAATATTAAAATACTAATTAGATAACAATAAATTAACTATTTTTCAGATTTTCGATTTAGATAAATCAATATTAAGTTTTTTAATTTAAATTAATGGCTAGGAAATGACTAACTTACTGCTAGTCACATGTAACTTATTTTGATATTCACATGATCTACATAGTGTGTGATCATGTTATTTAAACATTGAAAATGTTTATCTCGACTTCAGAACAAGTGGCTTTTTTTTTAATAATATATAAATAATTATTTTATAATTTCTGGAAGTTATTTTAAATAAATTCTATTAAATTATTACTTTTAAGATATTTCCCTGAATAGTATTGAGATACAAAGAAAATATTGTGGTAAATTGCAATATATGCTATGCTACTTTATAAAGAAAATGTCGTTGTATGGAGTTAGCACCAATGTGATTTACTGTGCTTACTTTCTGTGTTAATTAAAATAATTCGTTCGATGAGATTTTGAAAATTATTATAATTTCTATGACGTTTTAAATATTAGTATTTAACGATCTAAAAATTATTATTTAACGTTTTAAATGTTAGTATTTAAAATTTTAACACATAACAACGATTGAAGAAAATATTGAAATAATTATCAGCCAAGGAAGAAATACAAAACTTAGAGCCAATTAAATTGTTATTCCCAGAGTCCTATCTTCAGCTGCTCTTCGTGGATAAAGCTATACATAATAAAAATATATGTCTCTCTGTGTGTATGTGCAGACTGCAGCAAGGAATCTAAATGTCGTACGTCCTTGAAATTTGGTACACAGTACTTCAAGACCCGGAATGATGCGCCTTTGGAGATTTATTTTGATTGTTATTAGCGGGTGTATTATTAAATTGTTCGAAGACCAAATTTCTCGAAGACCAAAGAACGCTTTATCAATACGCCCGCTCATAACAAAATACATAAATATATAAATAAACTGCTGTGTGTGTGTGCACATATATCTACGACACGACCTACGGTAAATGTAGGTATATTTTATAGTTAAGAAATAAATTTGGCGGAACAGGCGATCATGAACAGTAGGACACATGACGAGACTGAAATCTTCATGAAATATTTGCTACACTTCCGTTAAGCATATACTGACATTTTTATAAGTGCTTCACTGGCCGTCCAAACAGATACCTTACACCTTCGGGTAGGTCGGACGATCTGTTTTAATAATTAGTGCCTCGATACAGCTCTAGCTAAGTATCGAATCGATGACCTAACGATACACATTAATTTATTCCAATATTCACTGATTGTAATTTTTGTACCAAATTTCGTTCGAATTGCCCCATTTGTTCGTCAGATATGGTCTCCAGAGGGTCAAGAACACACACACACACACATATATATATATTTACACACTTGCACACAGAAATACAGACACCACCCCAAAAACGTTCGATTCGTGTTCAGAGATGATTGAAACGTACTCTCCCGACGAAAACTCGGATTCGAATTTTCGATCCTGTCACAATACTTTCCTTATATATTATATTATGTATATAAGGAAAGTAATAAATATGACTCGATTATGGCTAATGAAAAACAACTGTCGGAATCCCTGATAATATCTATGCGGATAGTTGTAACAACTTACGTATTTTAATAACGCTACTGATTCGCGACCGTGTTATAAATACACTAAATGAGCTAGAAATGCTTGACTGCTTCATTTTTCTGCTAGCAGTATTATCGTAGTTATCATCCATTCATGTTATTCTTCCATTCACATTCCTGAATTCATAATGTACTGTAAATTTAATTACCACCAGTTGTTGGAGAAAGAAGCAGTTCATATTTGATATATGAGAAGAAAAGGCTTTCGGCATTTAATAATGAACATCTACTCTGTCGTGCAGGATAGCACAAAATAAATACAGTCGAAGTACTCTTAGAGTTAGAGATATATAGTTTTACTTTGCCTTCAAAATTTGTGGTAAGGTATAGGGAAGGCATTGGAATCGTGTCGAAAACCAGAACACGAGATTTCGACATATCTACACCTTTCAAGCACGCTAGAAAACGACATAGACCATTTTAAAAGTGACATATGTGAGTGTGACTAAAAAGGGTTAAACAGGATTAGAAGGTGTGTTTGGATCCTTTAGTAGTGTAATTTGGATCAGAAAGTACTGCTTCGTTCCATCGGGAACTTGGCGCATATCATTTTAAGATTTTTGTTATCATTTAATTATGAAAATGATATTATGATCGCATATCATTTAAGACTTGTTTGAAAGAAGGATTTTTTTGTTTTTGTATTTGGTGAAGAGATTTTACCATGCAGTTGTGTTATGAGAATATATATTTTTAACCATACAAATTATTTCACACATTCGTAAACAAATCTCTGCTGAAATTACCGGGTATAAATGCATATATTTTTACCTTTAAAAAATTATTTTGGTAGAAAGTAAATGTAAGTGGAGATAATACGAATTTTGGACATTGTTTAAATTCCAGTTTATGATGGACTCCCCAACCCCATCCTCGCAGGATTTAGACTATCAACTCGTAATCTTTCCTTATTGATAATATTTGATTTGGGGCAAACAAATGTTGTATTAGTTCCAAAGGAATGTGTGAACGGTTTAGAAATGCGGGAGAGAAAGCAAAATTGCACTCACTTCTATATTACAGTATGAAGAAAAGTCATTAATTGCCTACATTCGATTTTATTAGTAACTAACAGGAACTAGCATTAATTAAGGAAGAATTTCAGTTCTTCCTTCGCGGTTGTTAAAACAAGACACTGTTTCTTGTACTGAAGAAGAGGACTATAACACGCCATAAAACAACCGCAGTCACCTAATTTTTCTATTCCTGCAAAATCCCACTTAATTTGCATATTCCTACTGAAGTATTAAACGTTTTATTTATCATGCAATCTGTTAACTTTTCTTATGCAATATTATGTAACAAATATGTTAACATCATTTTCGTGGATTTGGTTCGTCGTTTGTTCCAGTCACAAGAACATATATATTTTTTGTAATAGTTTTATATTTTGACGCTATTAAAGTCATCAATAGATATTTATTTCACAGGATATTAATTAAAAGATGATTACGTTTTAATTAATATTTTGCATGTGAGTATGAATAAGTCATTCTGTTTGAACTTATAAGTAGCCAAAAGTGCCAAATTTAAATTTACGCCAAATGTGGTAATTTTCAAAATAAGTCACTCTGATTGATCTTATAAGTAGCCAAAAGTGCCAAACTTCAATTTAAGTTGTTCTGTTTGAACTTATAGGAAGCCAAAAGTGCCAAATCTAAATTTACGCCAAAAGTGCTGAATTTAAATTTAAGTCATTCTGTTTAAACTTATAAATAACCAAAAGTGCTAAATTTCAACTTACGTCAAAAGTGCCAAATTCCAATTTACGTCATGCTGTTTAAACGTATAGGTAATCAAAAGTGTCAAATTTCAATTTACGATAAAAGTACCAAATTTCAATTTAAATCCTTCTGTTTAAACTTATAGGTAGCCAAATGTTTTAAATTTCAATGTGGTGTTAAGATAATGCCAAAAATATTGTACCCTGTATCATGGGCATCATAATTTCACCGTGATAGAAGTAAAGTCCATTATGCAGTGAAAGTCTTGTGCTGCCTACATCAGCTTTTTCGTTTTTTCGTAGTAAGTCGTAATATTTTCACAGCTGAGACACATTTTGTTTCGAAAATAATTTTTAACAATAGGATGAAATCCCAAAGGAAGGAAGTTGCATTTAGATTAAAATTATTAATATGAGAAAGGAAATAAAACACAATTGCTTTTCATACTTTTTTTAATTACGGCATTTATATTTCGTTTCATTCTCAGGAGTTTTTAAACAATCTGCAGTAAGAATTAATTTTTCAATAGAAAAAAAAAGTAATAGTTTAAATGGAAATTTAAACTAGTAGATAAATGTGCATTTATTTAAAGAAAGAAAGAAACATTTAAAGAAACAAACCAAAAAATGGTGAAATTAAATATTTTCTAGGAGCTTAATGAAACATGGGTTTGTTCGCAGAAATATTTTATGTTAGTTTATACCATCAATATTGCAATAAATAGATATCTGTATTAAATGAAATTGTGGGCTGTATTAGAATAAATACATTTTATAATGTTATCTGTACTAAGTCTTATCTGCATTCTTCGTTGCATATGAACATCAAAGCGCAGCGAAAGCGGATACAGTTAAGCTTTGCCTGTATTAGTAGGACAATTTAAAGAAATTATAATTTTTAATTTTTTTTAATACAGCAGTTAATACATATATGTAACTAATCAAGTAGTTACTGTGAGACCAGAAAGGCACCATATGCAGTGTTTGATGTTTACGACGAAAGAAATCGCAGACTTTTAGTCACTGTTTTATGACAGTCTCAGGCAAGGAAAGTTATGACCCAATAAGTACAAGTCACACAAATTGCAGGTGTGCTAGAGGCAAAATATCCTAGGGTCAAGACTTAAACCAATCTTCATTGCAAACCGAAAGAGCCAATAATGAAAAGGTACGATATCGCACAGAGAACAAGGAGGGCATATCTGAACCCCAGGTCAAATAATTCGGCGACAAGGAGGAAATTTAACGAATATAATTGAATGATTATTCAAGAGTTGAAGAGAGTGATTTCAAGCAATGTTATTCAGAGAGAATTGTTATTCATTTGAGTATTGAGAATGTTATAGAAAAATACGAAATCTGATTCCAAATGTCAGAAAAATAATCGGAAAAGATGACAGTCATGGTTAACTACAGACCCGAAATACCAAGGTATGTAGAAAGCCCAGACCACACGACCAACCCGAAAGCTTATGGTAGCTGTTTGTGTGGCCGGATACCAAGGTATGTGTCAGTCTTCATGTATGTTAGGTCAATTTTTGATCTTTGGAATAAGATTCAAAAGACCTAGTCTCACACGGTGCTTTTCTCCTCGTTAAGAGTTTGTTAATAAATTCATGTAATTTTAATCATAAAAATATAGAGGTGTGAATATTTATGATAATTTATTTTAAAGATTAAAATGTGGATTTTAATATGGTGTGTTTCGATTCAATGATTATGCTATGAAATTCGTGCAAGGGAAAAATGGTGGGTTTTGCGGCAATGATAGCGATGTACAAATGTTACGAATCATGACCACTTTAATCAAGATTAACAATTTAATCCACAAAATTCACTTAAGAAGTTAAACATAATTAAATGTTTTTTACCACAGTTACTATCATTAACTTAATATATAAACAACCACAAGTTGTACTCTAGTTGAATGTTAGTCTAATAATGACAGTTGCCATGAATTATAATTAATAGGCTAATATAATGTTTATGCCTCGATAAATACCTAGTTAGTGTTAGAAATGAATGATCTCTACTCACTGCGAAAGATAAATCCAAAAAATACCGCTCTCTCGTTTCCGCAAGAAAAGGAATTTGTTTATATCGTGTGATCTGCGCGCGCATCATAAGACTCTACCGGTACACTTGCGTGAACTCTAAGTTCTCTCTGTGTTGTTGTTGTTTCGTATTATGACGGAGCAAAATGCTTGTTTCTTTTAAATGTAATTTTAAATGTAGAATTTAATTAAATCATCTTTTCTTTCAATCAAGTGCAATTATTCCGTGTCACAAAGATGCCTGACATCAAGATGAAAACCAAACATAATAAAATGATATTTCTTTTAAGACTTTAGGGGATTGGAGTGAAATAGCCCTACGCCCTTCGTACAGAAAGGTAAGTTTTTTACCTTATTATTATTATGCTGTCATGAAAGAAAAAGGAATAATAATATACTTCTCATTAGTGAGGCAGTGCGCAATTACCTCTGCACAACCTATATTCTGATTTTTCTATTAGATTATGAGACTGAAGTCTAAGCCTGTCTCATTAAGGAAATTTGTATTTATAAAGTAAAATAGCAGCATTTTCATGAACAATACAATTATTATTTAAAGAGAGGCATAAGAATAATCAACCAAAAGGAAAATAGATATACAAATATATCACTTTTATTTTTCATTCCCCATTGACTTTGTAAAGACTTTTAAACCGAAAGTGAGTTTTACGGGATAAAGCAAAAAGAAATCCCGTACTGCAAATAAACACAAAAAAATTCTTTCTCAAGGAAAATAAATTAAAATAAATTATAATGGCATCTATAAAGGAAAACCAGTTGATTGAAAAGTTGAACCAGAGTAACTACTCCAATTGGAAATTCAAGATGGAAATGATGTTAATGGATAAAGAATTATTAGAAACGAAAACCGAAGTAGCTCCTGACCCAATTACCGACGAATGGCAGAAAAGGGATAGAAAAACCAGAGCGCTCATAAATTTATTTATAGAGGATTCCCAAATCGTTCACGTCAAAAATTTCACCGCGGCGCGCGATACGTGGAATGCGCTTCGCGCAATACACGAAAGAACAAATTTATCCAGCAAGCTATACCTTTTACGAAAGTTGTACAGTACAAAGTTAGAGGAAAGAGGAAACATGCAGCAACATATAACCAAAATTTTGGTGACAGTGGATAAACTCAAAACAATCGGGGAGGAGATTAATAATTCGCATGTATCAGCACTATTTCTGTGTTCGCTACCTCCCAGTTACGAAACTCTGATAACGGCGTTGGAAGCGCGACCGGAGCATGAATTAACGCCAGAATTCATTAGCAGCAAACTGATTGATGAATATAATAGACGTAGGGATCATCAAGAAATGCCGCAAAGCATGGCAAAGGCTTTTCACGTGAATAAAAAATTCTCTAACACCCACGGCTACAAAATGGAAAACAAATACTGCTCACATTGCAAAATGAAGAACCACAGCAAATCCGAATGTTGGCGTCTAAAGAATAAGACCAACGAGCCCGGCAGATATAAAGATTATAAAAATAAATTCAGACACAACTCATCACAGTTAGTGTATGAGGGAAACGACAGACCTGCCGCTAAATCACGAACATAAGAAATATATTCAGACACTATAGATAAAGTAGGATCGAAATTTAGAGATTTAGCGCTCATAAGGAATCCCAACCGAAGAAGACAGCTGGATCGTTGATAGTGGTTCCTCATCTCACATAACAAATAATGAGAATTTATTCACTAAAATATATAATGCAAACAAATCTGAAGTTATTGTTGCCAACGGTAAAATCTTAACCGCCTATGGGTCAGGCGAATTAAAAATAAAAAATCGAGCCTCGGATGGAGAGATAAGACAAGTAACACTACAAGACGTACTATTTGTGCCAGAACTGACAGCTAATTTATTTTCCGCACGAAAAGCAACGCAACGTGGATGCAAAGTAACTTTTACTAAAGATAACTGTCAGTTAACTTACAATGCTGAAGTATTCTTAGAAGGAAAAATAAAAAATAACCTATATGAGCTAGACTTGCTCACACCACAAAACAAAAATGTTACATATATGGTAAATAACTGTAACAACCCCAATTGTGTTACATTATGGCACAGAAGAATGGATCACAAAAACTTCGGCTCTATAAAGGAAATCAAATCGAAGCAGTTAGCCGAAGGCATAAACATCAACGAATGTAAACATGAACTAAATTGCGAAGCTTGTATAAAATCAAAACTCACCGACATGCCATACCCCAAAGCTACTCAAAACAGGGGGACTCATATTCTACAACTTGTGCACAGCGACGTATGCGGACCAATGCAAGCTCCCACCATAGGAGGAAAATCATACGTCCTAACATTCATTGATGATTTCTCCTGGTACACAATGATCTACCTCTTATCCAAAAAGAGTGAAGTTATGACTAAACTGAAGGAATACATCGCTTTTACGACAGACAAATTCGGAAAAATACCAGAAACACTGAGAAGCGATAACGGCGGCGAGTACGTCAGTAAAGAATACGAGGAATATCTTAGTGACAACGGCATACATCACCAGTTGACCGTGCCACACTGCCCATTCCAAAATGGAGTAGCTGAAAGAAAAAACAGGTCACTAATCGAGATGACACGCGCTATGTTGTCAAAAGCAAATCTAGACAAAAAATTCTGGGGAGAGGCTATAAACACTGCCAATTACCTACAAAATAGACTTCCCACAAAGGCCAATACAAAAACACCCTACGAAATGTGGACTGGTAAGAAACCAAACCTTCGTCATTTAAGGGTCTTTGGCTGCAAGACCTATTCCTACATGCATAAAAGCAAACGAGGAAAATTAGATGAAAAAGCAGGATAAACTGTCTATGTAATCGTATATGTAGATGATATTCTAATATCAGGATCAGAAGAACAAATCGACAAAACAACGAAAGAATTGGGAAGGCAATATGAATTAAAGAATTTGGGTGAAGTTAATTATTACCTTGGAATTAACATAAGAAAATACCATAATGGAGGTTATCTATTAAATAAAAAAAATAAGATTGAAGAAATTGTAAATACATTTAATTTGCAAGATTCAAAGCCCTATAGTACACCAATGGAAACAGGATATTTGAGAAACGAAACAGAAGAAAACCTGCTTCCTAATAACACCAAATATCGCCAAGCTATTGGAGCTCTTCTATATATTGCCACGGTCACGAGACCAGACATCACAGCTGCTACAAACATCTTAAGTCGGAGAAACGAGAAACCACGTCAAATGGATTGGAACGCAGTAAAGCGTCTAATAAGTTATCTAAATCATACAAAGGATCTAAATTTGGTAATAAAATTAACAACAAAACCAATTCTCACAACATGCGCTGATGCCGACTGGGCAGACGATAAAACTGATCGAAAATCCACGAGTGGTAATATTTTCTTAATAGATGATTCTCCTATACACTGGTTAAGCAAAAAACAATCATGTGTTGCGCTTTCCTCAGCAGAGGCGGAATATATATCCGCTGCTAACGCAGTTCAAAAAGTACTGTGGTTAATCAACCTGCTCAAAGATCTCGATATGCTTCAACAGCTCCCGGTTACTATTTTCGAAGATAACCAATCATGTATAAAAATGATTGAATCACCGAAGTACATGTCAAGAACCAAACATATTGACATCAGATTCCACGCCATAAGAGATTTTCAGGAATCGGGTGTAATTCAATTGAGTTATCTTCCAACTAAGCTAATGATAGCGGACATGATGACAAAACCGCTGCCAAGGCCTGAATTTTTGAAGCACAGACCCAATCTGCTACAGCCGTGATATGCAGCTCCAGAGATCAAGGGGGACTGTTAGAAATGAATGATCTCTACTCACTGCGAAAGACAAATCCAAAAAATACCGCTCTCTCGTTGCCGCAAGAAAAGGAATTTGTTTATATCGTGTGATCTGCGCGCGCATCATAAGACTCTACCGGTACACTTGCGTGAACTCTAAGTTCTCTCTGTGTTGTTGTTGTTTCGTATTATGACGGAGCAAAATGCTTGTTTCTTTTAAATGTAATTTTAAATGTAGAATTTAATTAAATCATCTTTTCTTTCAATCAAGTGCAATGATTCCGTGTCACAAAGATGCCTGACATCAAGATGAAAACCAAACATAATAAAATTATATTTCTTTTAAGACTTTAGGGGATTGGAGTGAAATATCCCTACGCCCTTCGTACAGAAAGGTAAGCTTTTTACCCTATTATTATTATGCTGTCATGAAAGAAAAAGGAATAATAATATACTTCTCATTAGTGAGGCAGTGCGCAATTACCTCTGCACAACCTATGTTCTGATTTTTCTATTAGTTAGATCATTTAAATATTTGTGATTTATCCGTGGGGATCACAATTTTCTCTATAGTAAAGTCTGCATATTTTCCTTAACTGCATAAATGAGATTCTGAAACATAGGACACATCAATACTATCCAAACACTGAAGCAAAATTGGAACGTTTTCATCACTAACAACGGATCGTATAGCTAATTTCAAATTTGCATAAACAAAATTTGATTTGCTATGTTTATTATATCCCGAAATGTTACATATGCAAAAATAATGATCATCAAAATGATATTGCGGTTCGCGATAGACCATGGGTATTTAAAAATGCAGACAGATGGATATTACTCCCAAAATAGTCGAAACGTGTGCAGAATGTCCAAAAATATATATTGACATCAAAATCTCGAATTCGAAAATTTTCGTGTAAACAATACTTTGTAATATATTACATAATATGAGAAATTAAAAGATCTTTGCCGAGAAAATGTAGGCGATATTTCGTCCATTTGGTGACATTTATAAAAATGACCAAATTTGACGCCAAGAGAGACGGTTGGACTAACGGTTAAATGTCACCGAATACCATTACAGTACTGTCTCCTAACAAAAAATATTTAATTTGATTGATTTAGGGTCATTTTTATCTGTTTCGCGATATTTTCATCAATTTCGCAAAATTTAGTAAAAGTTGCCAAGTTGGTGCTACTCTACCAAAATCGTCGGAAATATGTTTGCCGACCGTTATAAAGACAGGCGGATGGAGAAATGGATTATTCTTCCTATAATAAATTTTAAGTAGCTTGTGATCTTTTTTTTTGCAAATTTTGCAAGAAATAATTTGAAAAAGCTGTATTGCTGGTGCAAACGATCGCAAATATAACGTACCTGTGAGACCAGAAATAGATCTCACCAGTTTTTTGTGAGACAGTTTTATGTTCAATATTTATGGTTTGCTGCAATAGCTAACAATGCTTCAGACGAAACGACGCTAGTTTTTACAACACTTTGACCCGATAGGTCAAATTAGGTCATAAACCTACAGTCGAAGGTGTAGCCATGAGAGTGGTTAAAAAGAATAACCAATTATGGAAGATGTCTGGGCACAGTGCCCACGGTCGGCCAATAAGAGCCGAGGAGGCGTTTCAGACCTCAGGCAAAAAGAAGTTGCAACCACGAGATGATATTATACAACGTCTAGGTCTCAACGACTTCTATGAAAATATGAGTTAGCAGTTATAAAACAGTAGTTAGTAAAGTCCGAAAGCAGGAGGTCAGAATGCCATGACGATTCCCGAGTTTTTCTATCAGACCGCACAGTAGAGAGATGCAGTGGAGAAGTGTTACTCAAGTGTTGTAGAGTGTTCCGTGGAGATTCCAAAAAATAGCTGGATCAATTGCAGTACGAGTTGGAGCCAAACACGTACAGTTACAGCCAGTACGATATGCTGATGTATGAATTGTGGTCTATGGCCAAAGCCGAAAGTGAAGATATGTGCCCATTAATAATGTTGAAGGTCTTAAATGCATTTTAGGCATTTTTAAGCCATGGTCTCACACTTGCTCTCTCCTTCGCAAATAAAATATGCAAATTGTGTAATGAATTTTATAATTAATCAAATGTTGTTGATAAATGATTTTATTGTAAAGTTAACAATGGTGTAATTAATGGAGTATTATTATCTTAATTAATATTCCTTTACGGAACTCGCACTGAAAATAAGGTGGGTTTTAGCAGCACAACGCACAATTTAATGAGTTCCACGATGTACGATTTTACGGCCATGTTTAGATAAATCAATATAATATGCTTTTGCATAATTCTCATATGATGGTTAATGCGGTATTATTAAATAATCAACACAACTAAGAATAAATAAACTTTAAGGTTTGATTTCTAAAGGTGTGGTATTAATTGCAATCAACTCATTAATAATCTTATGAACAATTATAACACATCTTAATAAAATAATAATTCTAAATATAATGATGTTATCTATTTTGTTTTCTACGCCATAGTACCTTTCACTTTAAAGGATTTGAAAAAAATCTTTCAATTGATAGTGTAACTCCCGGGAGAAAATCTCAAAGAGAGGCGCTAATGACGTCACGAACACAAAAATTTTACCCCGCCTTTTTTTCACAACAATGAAGCTATTAAGTCTTTAACACCTTTTATGCAAATAACACCTTTTATGCAAGATTATGTCAAATTTTGTTCTACGCTGCCATGTTAAAAAATATAAAAATTCGAATAAACTTCGAAGTTTTCGTTCGAATTTCAAAAATTCTATCTAGTTCTAGACTTTTTGATAATAAAACTGGATGTAAAGTTTCGTGTAAATCTATTAATATTTGCGGCAGCTATTTACCGTGTACACAAAATATCGACTACAGACATACAGGTAGATAGATAGATAGATAGACAGACGGACTTCACTCCAAAAATTGTCAACATATGTTTGGGAGATCCTAAAATATATATTAGTATCAAAATCTCGAATTCGAAAACTTTAGTGATAACAGTACTTTTTTTAATACTATAACATAGAATTAGAAAGTATAAATCCCTCCAAACTATCTCAGGACTTGATCTGAAAGGAATTTAGCAGCTAGGGATTGCTTAGTTTTTCTACTATGTTGCTAAAAGACAAATAGACAAACAGACAGACATCTTAAATTATTATTATACATAAATATGTTGTCAATACATAAATAATGATATTTCATGTTGTATAACATTATGCACCCTGTTGAATAACATGTGCCTTTGCCTATCTTGTATAACCTGTGCATTACCATATATTATGGGGAAAGTAATATCCATGTTAAAATTTTAGATATTGTCATTATTTATACATTTTGTCAGATATTATTATAGTCCTCAAATCCATATACTGTAGGTAAAAGTGCAAATTATTTGGGGTGTTAAAGATTTTTTTTAAATCAAGCATTTTTAACTGATGTACTACCCACGCAGAGCTATGTTTTCAGAATTTATCTGCGTCAAATTTCCTTTTATTTCCCTCGTCTATCAATCGCAGCTCTCGCATCCGGAAGACAAAGGATGAAATGTTCATTTTGACAAAAGCGCGTTTTACGACATTCGGTTTCTTCCAAACTGGCAGTTTGCCAGACAGAAAACAATGGATTGAAATATCTGTTCTTATCACCCTTGCCCTGGCTTGTTCTTTCTAGCGAAATCAGTTTTTGGCATTTGAAATACAAGAATAACAATGTAAAAAGCAGCTCAGATTTATTAAGATTAATGGAAAAAGGAAATTAAATTGAATTTCACCGAGAATAGAAATAAATATTTTTATTTACAAACGTATGCTCATCTTTTAAATTAAATCGTCCAAACTGCGGCAGAATCAGCTAAAGAGTAAAAACTTTGTTAAAAAAAAGTCTCCCTTTTTTTTACCTTCTTTGTAAGATTTTTCTTTTTTATCTCTTTACATTTAGTTTGCCAGCGAATTCCTTTCTGAATTACGTGATGAATTTATTACCTAACGGTTTTTTACAGTTATTGCTTTATCTTTCTATCCTGAAAAATAAAAAAAAACTCGTCCACGAAATCTGTTGATACAGTTTCTAATACTTTTCATGCTGTGATTTTGAGGAAGTTATAACTTTCTCACTGCTCATTTGTTGTAGCTTTTTTTCAGAAACTGCATTTTGGAAATATGCTTATCAGATTTATCAGGTTATATAGCACATGTGTTTAATGCTAGAAGAGCATGTGCTTTGAGCAAAAGTGGTCCATTTTATATATTTTTCAATCAATGAGAAGTGAAAAGTATTGAAGTCACAACCACAAAATTTTTAGAAGATTAAATATGAAATGAAAATTTTTGTGTTGGCTGAATCAAGAACTTGTGTCAGACTCGTGCCATGGTCCTTTAATTTCGAGAAAAGTCCTGTGATTTGGGACGTCTTTGGACATCCCCTGTTTTTGCCACGCACCATGAGTGAGTCCTACGACATCAATAAATTTCGTAGCGGTAGTATCGCATGCATGTTTCTAAATTATATTGTCGAAGTAACCATCAAGTATAGTTTCAAAAATATTTATTAAAACGAAGTACAGCTTCAAAGATATTTATTAAAACTTTACATGGTGCAGAGTGCACAGCAAAATCAAACGTGCAATGAAACGAGAAGTTCCAAATCAATTATCAAGTCAATTGCGATGTTTTAATAGACTTACTCTCAAGTCCAATGAACTCCTAATTACGGGACTCACCGATCATATCTTCCTTTCTATCAGCCAGACAACATGGCTCTTTTCCAAGAAAAATACCCCATATTTATATGCAACATAAATATTCATATATCCCTTACTCTGAGGCACTTGATAGACTTAATCGGTTGGTAAAATTCTCCTCTGGTAAAATAGTATGGTCGGTAATATATGGCCCTTTCTTTTAGATCAGCCGGTACGAGTCCACCAACTACTTCAAATATGTTTTTTTTCCCAACGATCTCTACCATGTTGCCAATCATGGTATTGCTACGGTGAGTATGTTCGTCAGTGCAAGCAATATATGAAATAATCCCTAAAACAATTGTGATTGTAATGCTTAATGCTTTAAAGTCTTTCTATATCACGGTGTAGTAGAAATTATGTTATTTTGACAATAGACGGGTACAAAAACAAGTATTATTCATTTAAGTCTTTCATTTCATGTGTTGCTATTTTGTTTGTAGAGCATTATCTACGCCTGGAATCCATTTATTCTATGCAACTGTCTATCGCACCTTTCGCTTACGGAAGACAAAAGATAAAACTTCATTTTGGAAAAATGCTTGTTTTAGAACATTTAGGAACTGGCAGTTTGCCAGTTGGGGAGAGCAGGATAAAATTTTCTGTTCTTATTATCCTAGCTAGTGGTATCTGTCATGTTTTCCCTCTGGCGAACTCAGTGTTTGTAGTATATATCAGTATATTTCAAAGTAAAATTTTCAAAAGATACATTTACACAACTGATGATATTTATAGGAAAAATAATATTAATCTGAGTATGAAGTTTATGCTATTTTGATATTTAAAAGTGGACAGAAACAGAGACTGAATTGACTGAAAGTCTGACGTGGTGGAAGACGAGTGATAATTTATTTATGCCTCGTCACTCTGATGTAATCGATGCTCGTGACACTAAAGTATCAAGTTCAGATTATGGTTCCTGTTGCTGTTATTTATCTATCTATATGTTCATCTCTCTCTGTATATATATATATATATATATATATATATATATATACTATTACGATAAAGTGAGACAAAATAGGATATATCCCAAATAAGCCTGAAATTAAAAGAACTATTCACTACAAAGGAGGAGGCGCAAATGCTGCTCAAATTCCCTAGTAGAATACATGAATGAAAGTAGAAAAGAACGGGAGTGACCATATGAATTACATAAGAATGGTAGGGGTGGATTGCGACACCCCTTTCCCGCTTAAAGCAGCTTTTACAACCCGGGTAACGCTCACGGAACCAACATAATTCCATGGTCAGCCTCCCAAATGGGCAAAAATAAAAGCACCAGAACAGACTCAGAACCAAAGAAGTAAACGAATCCATGAAGGAGAAACATCCGCTAGTCCAACCCGATGGAACGTCTCTTTATATAAGTAAAGTTGCTCATGCGCAGAGAAATAAATCTCTGCGCATGAGCAAATATAAAATATATATATGTAATAAATATATATATGTATATATATATATATATACATATATATGTATATATATGTATATATATATATGTATATATATGTATATATATATATATATATATATATGTATATATATAATAAATATATATATGTATGTATGTATATATATATATATATATATACATATATACATATATATATATATATATATATATATATATATATATATATATATATATATATACATACATATATATATATATATATATATATATATATATATATATATATACATACATTTTTGAAAATATTTTTAATCCTCTTTTTAGTGCAGCTTAGCGCCTTTTAAGTGTGATTTCTGATGATTTTATAAAATTATATTTCGCGGTATTTTCATATTATATATGTATATATATATATATACCGGGTGGTCAGAATTAAAACACCCCTACTCTGAGCTCTCTATACATTGAACTACTCGTTGTAAAGGCTCCAAAATTGTTGAACCTACTACTCAAGACATAGGGAAATGGATTACGCGAAAAAAATAGTTCCAGAAACACCGATTGGTGGCACTGTGCAGCAGAAAATATGCTGAAAATACACAAAATAATCATAAAAAAAACACATACGATAAGAAACGTTTCCTTTTATAATTTCTTTTGCTGATATGAAAAAAAAAGAAGATAAAAAAGTGAAGAAACTTAAACTCTCATTGTAACTGCAATTTCGCATTGTAGGCACAAAAATTTGGATAAACCCTTGGTTTGCAGCTACTATGCTCTGGGCATAAAATGGGATAAAACTGGGAAATTTTCATTCTTATCAGCGATGGCTGTCACACTGCCAGAACGCGCGTTGCTTGTAAAGCTGTTTTATGAAAACAAAGGACATGCTGCAGCTGCACTTTGAGAGTTTCGTCGACTTAAGAATTTACGCGAAGGACCATTACTTCCACAAGCTCCCAAATCGCTCGATTCGAGAAAACTGGGCATCTTGGAGTTCAGCCGGGTCGAGGACGCAAATCGACTCGTTCAGATGTAGTTGACGATGTTGCTACCGCTATTGTTGAACAATCAATGGATAACGTTATAGGCTGTAGTAGTGCACGTGGAGTTTCACGATACTTGGGTGTTCCCTACAGCACAGTGCGGAACGTACTGAGAAACATAGTGCATTTTTCCCGTATAAAATTAGTCACAATCACCACTTGCTGACCATCGACAGGGAGATGCGACAGACCTTTGTATTGACATTTCTGGCTAGAGTTGAAGTGGATGCATCGTGGCCATGGCAGTTTCTATGGAGCGATGAAGCGCCTTTCCATATAAGTGGAACAGTCAACACCCATAAGTGTCGCATTTGGGACACGGAAAACCCTCGTACCTTCCAAGAGATTCCACTTCACTCACCGAAAGTTACAGTCTAGTGTGGATTCACAGCCACATTCATTCTTGGACCTCTCTTTTTCGAAGAGGCTATTCCAATGGCCTTGTGACACGCGCCGTGAAGACCGGGAGGTGCAAAAACATGCTCGAAAATTTTTCTGTACCCCAACTGCAACAGCACCAATGTCTTGATTCAATTACCTTTATGCAAGATGGAGTGCCCCCACACATTGGACTCTGTGTACAGCAGTTTCTTCGGTAACATTTTACTAATGGTAGAGTAATTAGTCGTGCGTTTCCGACAACCTGGTCATCTCGCTCTCCAGATTTTAATGCCTGTGATTTTTGGCTGTGGGGATACTTAAAAAGTCTTGCTTATCGAGGACTTCTTGTAACCTTGGCAGATTTGAAAGACAGCATGACTCTGCATGTGAGAAGCATCTCAATCGACCAATTACGATCCGCAGTTGAACAAGCTGTCCACAGACTGCAGATTATACATCTTGAAGAAGGGAACCACATTGAGCAGCATTCCTTGCATCAATAAGGTCCTTGTGATATGACTGTTTGTTACGTTCGAATAAAATGTGTTACAAATGTGTATTTTGTGTCTTTTCAGCATATTTTCTGTTGTACAGCGCCACCTATCGGTGTTTCTGGAACGAATTCTTTTTTTCGCGTAATCCCTTTCCCCATGTCTTGAGCAGTAGGTTCAACAATTTTGGAACCTTTACACTGAGTAGTTCGATGTATAGAGAGTTCAGAGTAGGGGTGTTTTAATTCTGACCACCCGGTATATATATATATATATATATATATATATATATATATATATATACATATATATATATATATATATATATATACAAGGTGATTTCAAAAGTTCGGAGCAAAAGTAAAACGCTATAAAAATATCTATGGGTCGGAGAGACATGCCTTTGCAGATTAATATTCACCGTGGTGGTGGATTTTGTGTGGCATGGAAAAAAATTAGATCAAACTTTCGACACTCAGGGGGATGCGGCAGATAAAGCCATGGAGGTGATTGCACACATGACTGGCCTGCGAGATCCCTAGATCTCACACCCTGTGATTTCTGGTTGTGGGGATACCTAAAATCACGGGTCTATAGAGGAAAGCTCCAGTTCTTACCAGCACTGAAAGGCGCCTTACGGCAGGAGGTAGCATCCATTCCCGTTAATATGCTGCGTCATGCTGTATCAGCCGTAATACCGCGACTGCACTCAGTACTGGAACGTGGTTGCGAACACATGGAGCACTTGCAGCTGTAAATCATGCTGAAATAAAATATCTCATTTCATAATTATTACCTCGCATTGTTTTCTTCGCAGCAGCGCTCCCCTAGTGTCGAGATTTTGAATTATTTATTTCATGCCATACAAAATCCCCACCACGGTGAATATGAATTTGCAAACCGCATGTCTCTCCGACCCACAGATATTTTTATAGCACCCAACCTCTACACTCTAGGAGAGTGTGTTAGTTAGTTTATAGCCTTTTACTTTTGCTCCGAACTTTTTATCACCAGGTATATATATATATATATATATATATATATATATATATATATATATATATATATATATATATATATATTTCAAATAGCTGTCTAATTTAGAAAATCCTCTATTTCATGTGGACATCCATCGGAGGTGTCACATCTAAAAAACGAGAGATAGGAGTACATTCGGGACAGAATAGGGTTTTACGACGTTAAGAATCTTTTAAAATGGCAGTTTGCCAGCGAGAGAATGTCTGTAAGTGAATTATGTTCTTATCAGTTCCTCTAATAATACTTTTTGCCTTGCGAAATCAGTAATTGACAGTAGAAGTAAAAAATACTGAGATAAGAATGCATATTCGTTAAAGCAAATGTAAAATAAAATTAAATTGAAATTAGACCGGAAATATTTTTAATGTTTTCTGTGTGTTTCATGAATAATATTGGTGAGGTATTGAATGTGTATTTTGTTTCTATGAATTTTCACGTCGTGTACGTTGAGTGATTGAATGCCTTCAAGTGGTATAGTTATTCATTACATAAGCATATATTATGTTACAACATTAGCGCCATTTTGTACTGGAAAATTTGTTTCTCTAAATTTTTTTCGGACAAGGTTTTTAACTGATATTGTGTTTTAAAATCTCATGTAGTTAATTAATGGTAATATACAGTACTTTGTAGTTCAAACTTCGTGAAATATCTTGAGAACTGTATACTCGTATGTTCTTCTTGCTACAAATTATGTCATTTATGTTTGAATATAATATTACATACGTAATAGTATTTTTTTTTAAATAATTAACTTTTGCTACGTAATTTTGAGTTTTGAAACACAATGTTTGAAAATTTGAGAGTCATCGCATGGGCCGTTTCACCCATTGAAATAATCCTGCCAAATTTAATCAAAATTTCTCAATTTGTTCCACAAGCACTCGAATCTGTCTTTCAGATTTTTATGAATCATATGCAAGGTAGCATTCTGGAACTCGAAGCAAACACTTTTTCACTCTGTGTCTTTGTGCTTATTATGCTATGGTGTGGATAGTCTCACAGAGGTGGTTTTGACCTCGTCACAAAATATTTTTTTTACAATATATACAAGTACATGTATTGTTAGGAAAAAAGAAACTGTTTAGTGAAATTACATTTGTTATTATGAGCACATGTGACCTCAAGGGTTTTCCCTAGCCCAATTTCAGAAGCGGTGAAGGAGTAAAATTGCAATTTATTAAGTAAAGGTAAAATAAAAAAAAATTTATTTATAACTAAATTATATAGATAAAAAATAATATGTAATCTAAAACGTTTAGTTGGTTCGTGGATGCTCCGCAGACTACTTTCAGAAACACTGAAAAAGTAAAAATGCAATTTATTAAGTGAAAGTAAAATAAAAATACCATTTTTCATTTATTTTAACTAAATAATATATAGATACTAAATAATATATAATACTCGTATGAAAAGTTTAGTTGCCTTAGAGATGCTTCGCAGCCGACTTTCAGAAACACTGAAAGAGTAAAAATGCAATTTATTAAGTTAAAGTAAAATATAAATCACATTTTTAAAATTATTTGTAATTAAATATTATGTTTTGTATTTCAGACAGCTATTTAACTTAGAAAATCGTTTATGTCATGTGAACATCCATTTCATGTGAACATCCATCGGAGTTTTATCAGCACATTTTATGATTACTAGCTTTGATATATTACTACAACAACTTTAAGCTTAATATTTTACTAGTAAATTTTCTGATTACTATTTCTGAGCATTTACAAGTAAATTTTACGATTATTAGCATTTTCAGTTTACTAAAAATTCTTCTGATCACTAGTTTTGATATTTTACAAGGAGATTTACTGATTGCTACAGCTTTAAACTTTTATTTGCAAATTTATGAAAATTATCTTTAATTTTAAACTAGGCAATTTTTGATTTATTAACTATCATACTTACTTTTCTTCGCAGTTAAAACTTCGTGAAATATCTTGAGAACGGTGTATGTTCTTGCTACAAATTAAGTCATTTAGGTTTGAATATTATATTACATACATAATAGCATTTTTTTCTAAATTAATAACTTTTGCCACGTAACTTTGATTTTTGAAACACAATGTTTGAACATTTGAGAGTCATCGCATGGACCGTTTCTCCGAAAAATAATAAGACTCTAGCGTTCACCCACTGAAATAATCTTGTCAAATTCAAAAATTTTCAATTTGTTCAACAAGCGCTCAAATCTGTCAGATTTTTATGAACCCTATGCGATGTAACATTCTAGAACTCGAAGCAAACACTTTTTCAGTCTGTATGTCTCCTTGTGCTTATTGTGATATGTTGTGGATAGCCTCACAGAGGCGGTTTTTACCTCGTCACAATATATATTTTTACAATATACGTATACAAGTACATGTATTGTTAGGAAAAAAGAAACTGTTTAGTGAAATTACATTTGTTTTTATGAGCACATGTGACCTCAAGGGTTTTCCCTAGCCCAACTTCAGAAACGGTGAAGGAGTAAAAATGCAATTTATTATGTAAAGGTAAAATTAAAAAACAATTATATATTTATAACTAAATTATATAGATACAAAATAATGTATAACCTAAAAGGTTTAGTTGGTTCGTGGGTGTTCCGCAGACTACTTTTAGAAACACTGAAAAAGTAGAAATGCAATTTATTAAGTGAAAGTAAAACAAGAAAGATCAATCATGCTTAAAGCATTGATTATGAAACACTTTCCAACTTCAATGCAATTTTATTTAAACAAGTCTAAAATGCAATGCATTCCTCAGTAGAATTTTGAAACTTATCACAATACTGCATTAATTTATTATATTTGAAAACTTAAACCTTCATCGAAAAAAATGAACTTTATTCAAATGACGGCATTGAAATATAAATTGCCTGTTTTAAGCATCTCTAAAATGTTATACATTCCTCGGTAATAGTTTTAGAATTATCATAATACTACGATAATTTATTATATTTGAAAACTTCATCGAAAACAACTGAAATTAATTCAAATAATTCAAATGACGTCATAGAAAAAATAACACGCCTGGATCTCTCTATAAAAACAGGATTTCATTCATAACTTTCCCCCAATCATTTCATTCATCACAATACTATAATAATTTATTTTATTTAAACATTTTGTTTAAGACCATGGAGCTACAAAAAATTAAACTCTATGCTTGAAACTTCATCGAAAAAAATCGTCCTTCTCTTTATGAAATCAATTAATATTTCATTCATATCAGCCATGCAGACTCCATGGACTAAATTATTTTGCGTTAAAAAAATACAGGAATTCTAATACAACTCATTCTATATATTTTGCTGTTTACATTTTACATAGGTGAAAAATAGGCTTAGTTGTAGAAATAATCAAATTTAGATGAGAATTTAAACTCAAATATATTGTCATTGCGTTGTTTTAGTATGTAGATGCACGGAATTTAAACAAAAATAAAGTAGTTTTAGGACGGATACAACACTCAATATGAATTAAAAAGAACTTAAAAAAATCACGATTTTGAAACAAGATGGATGTCATACATCATTTTGAAGTGGGTCATGTGATCGTTTCATATCATGGTCACGTGATCGTTTCATGTAAGAGGTGTAATTATTATTTTAATTTTTATTTAAGAAACTACTGAATATATTTCGCTGAATTTTTTTTTATAAATTTTATGGGACAATTTGAATATTACCTAAAATTTTCGAAGTAATTTGTGAATTTTAAATACGCTTAAAAATGTTTGAAAAATTGGGTCCCATAGGGCTCAATGTATTTCATTTTTTCGACCCGGGTTCAATCCAAAACTAATTAGTTGATATTATTCATTTATATTCCCATAGGTTCTACAGACCGTCTGAACAACATACTAAAATTTCATTTTGATTAAGTCATTTTTACGGCAGTTATCGTGCTAACGGACAGACAGACAGACAGACAGACAGACATACAGAATGAACAAAGTCATAAACACTTTTCAACTTTGTTGTAAAGTGTTAATACAAATACCATATTTTATTTATTTTAACTAAATAATGTATAGATACTAAATAATACATAATAATCGTGTGAAAAGTTTAGTTGCCTTAGAGTTGCTTCGCAGCCGACTTTCAGAAACACTGAAAGAGTAAAAATGCAATTTATTAAGTTAAAGTAAAATATAAATAAGATTTTTAAAATTATTTTTAATTAAATAGTATATTTTGTATTTCAGACACCTATTTAACTTAGAAAAGTGTTTATTTCATGTGAACATCCATCGGAGGTGTCACATAGGATGTGACTCACATCCTAAACCGAGAGCGAGAAGTTCATCTGCGATAGAAGCGCCTTTTGCGACGTCATAAATCTTTTACAGTAGCAGTTTACCAGCAAGAGAACGTTTATAAGTCAATTCTGTTCCATCAGTGCGCTAACAATACTTACTTTTTTCCATGCTAAGTCCTTAATTGATATTAGAAGTAAAAACTACTAGGGATAAAAATCCATATTCGGTAAAGCTGATAAAATGTAAAATACTATTAGGTAAAAATTACACCGGCAATACTTTTTCTTAAAATATTATTATAGAAATGCATGTAGTAACTTTTATACCTGTGAACGTTTTGGCATCACTAACGATATTACGTTTTCCTAGGAAAAAACAACTTTTTTCATGAGCAAATAAATTAATTTATTTTTCAATGTAGCTTTTTAATAATAAAAATAAAATTTTGCACATTAAAATTTATTCGCATATTTTTTCTTCAAATCTTGATGAAAAAAAAATTATATTTACGTATGTATATGATAAGTATATGATATGCACGATCATATAAGAGTTTAAAAATACATATATGGCATTTTTTACATATATAAGTTTCCAATTTGAACGATTGTTATAAAAATAATATATACAAGTGTATTTACGACACATTTCCTTTCCATACAAAGAGTTTTACCAGCACATTTTCTGATTACTAGATTTGATATATTACTACAACTACGTTAAGCTTAATATTTTGCTAGTAAATTTTCTGATTACTATTTCTGATCATTTACTAGTAAATTTTACGATTATTAGCATTTGCATTTTACTAAAAATTCTTCTGATCACTAGTTTCGATATTTTACTAGCAGATTTACTGATTGATACAGATTTGAACTTTTATTTGCAAATTTAAGAAAACTATCTTTAATTTTGAACTAGACAATTTTTGATTTATTAACTATCATACTTTACTGGGAAGTTCTCTGATTACATCCATTGAGTCATGACTAGCAAATTTCTCAAACAGTTTTTAACATTCTACCAGTAAATTTTCTGATAATTATATTTCATCTTTTTACAGCAAATTTTCTGATTAATAGCTTTAAGCTTTCACAAAAGAATTTCGGATTACATAACCCTTTACTGACAAATTTTCTGATTTTTAATATTGATCTTTAAGTAGACAATTTTCTGATTACTAACGTGGATCTCTTGCTAGCAAAATTTCAGGGTCTTAACTAGAACATAATAGGCCTCAGACTAACATTGTTATAATAACACCAAATTGAATTGAAAATTATCCCATGTGCCAACAAGTCGACTGCCACATTTAGAAAAAAAATGTTGATATGCATTCTGGGATATTGAAATGATGTACATCCACTAAATTACAAATCGGATTTAACCCAATCACAATTATTTCCTGTATATGTGCATTTCTTGTAGGAAAAGATAAAGCTGCTTGTTAAAATTACATTTCTTAATGTAACTACAGTGTTGCTTCTTACCACACTAAAGGAGCTAAAATTCATTTTAGTAAATAAAAGTGGTAAAAAGGTAATTTTTTCAAAACACTTTTTAACTACAATTTTTTTTCTGTTTTCGGACGTTTATCTGGGTTTGGAAATCATTTGTAGTACATGGATATCCATCAGGGTTGTCGTTTCAAGATATATAAGTTCATTTTTGACAGAAGCGAGTGATATGATATTTTGAATGTTTCGAAATGACAGTTTGCCAGCAAATGAACGATGAGAAGCGAATTCTGTTCTTATCACTGAAGCTAAGACTAATATAATTTCTTCTATCGAAGTTATTAATTGATATTTGAAAAAAAAATACTAAGGGTAAGAATGCAATAACATCAAGTGCTGTTTAAATTTACGATCACTATACAAAGGCCATAACAGCAAGTATTATAATAATTTATGACACGTTTTGGTGCATGGCCACCTTCTCTAATAATATTTTCGCACCATAATATTCGATAGAGTTAATCAAAGATAAAATAAAATTGGATTGAAATTAGAACTGAAATAATTTTATATTAAATATTATTGCGGTAGAAACGAGTAAGTTTCATATCTGCAGACATTGAGGTATCACTGAAGATCTTACGTTTTGAGTGGAA
This sequence comes from Amaurobius ferox, assembly GCA_951213105.1. Taxonomy (NCBI): domain Eukaryota; kingdom Metazoa; phylum Arthropoda; class Arachnida; order Araneae; family Amaurobiidae; genus Amaurobius; species Amaurobius ferox. Next base: position 80,782,348 of record OX578148.1, read on the forward strand.
AAACTTCTTTCATATTAATTTATTTCTTATCGTAACTTTTAATTAATAAAAATAAATATTTTAAAATGAAATTAATTGGAAATTTTTCTCCCAAACCTAAAATGTATTTTATATATATGCCATTATAATGGAGTAATATTTAAAATCCCAAACATTTACTACACAAATATTTTTTTCCAATGAAACGATAGTTAAAAAATATATTTAAAGATATTTATGACGCATTTTCTTTCTGTACAAATAGTTTTACTCGCAAAATTTCTAATTACTATCTTTAAAGATAACTAGAAAAATTTCTGATTATTAGCTGTGATATTTTACAAGCAAATTTTTTTATTACTAACTTCTATATTTTAGTGACAAATTTTCTAATCATTAGCTGTGGTCTTTTACAAACAAAATTTCTAATTGCAAGCGTTAATATTTTACTAGTATATTGTTGATTACTAGTTCACTAGAAAATTTTCTGAATACTAGTTTTGATCTTTTACTTGTAAATTTGCGGATTACTATTGGTTTGAAATTTTATTTGCAATTTTATGATTGGTATTTTTAACCTCTTACTAGTAAATTTTTATTTACTAGCTGTAATCCTTTACGGGCACGCATATAATATTTTGGTTTTTTACTAGTAAATTTTTAAATTCTTTGCTTTGACCTCTTACTAGTAAATTTTCTAATAACTAGATTTGATTTTTTTACAGTGATTTTTCTGATTACTAAATTTGAGGTCTAACTAGTAAATGCTTACGAAATTGACCCTTTAATAACGAATTTTCTTATTACAACGATATTTTACTAGATATTTTTCTGATTACTAATATATATATTTTGCTAGGAAATGTTCTCTATCTTTCCATTGGCTGTTACCCCCAAAATAATAGACTTCATAATTTCACTGATTGTAATAATTGCATCAAACTCATTGAAAATTATACTCTTGTCCAGCAGGCAAGCAGAGACATGCAATGTGAATAAATGTTTGATATCTAGGCACAGACGTATTATAATCTCTTTTTCATTCTTGGCGACTTTAGGTGAGATTCTGGCAATCTCTGCTATAATTTGGAGAACATTCCATTCTGGCGACCCTTCTCACATCTTTTGTCACTATTTCGTCGCAATTTTATCGTCTTATGTAGTCCTTTTGTTCCCAAGGTAAAAATCGCAACAATCCATTTTGGCAACCCTTTCCGCCTCTTTTGTCGCCCTTTTGTTACCAAGGTAAAAATAAAGAAAAATTCTGATTTCCATGTTGTGCTCTATGAGCTACAGAACACCTGTTGCACAAGCAACTGTTGCTACATGTGATCTCGGACAGTCCGCGGTACCGGATTTTGTGATGTCTTCTTGGAGGGCCAGCGTAGTTAGTTAAGCCCGCGAAGCGGCCGTAAGCCCATGTTTGAATTGCTACAGATCAACTGTTGCACAAACGGCGAAAAAAGGAAGATTTTTACCTAGGCGACAAAAGACGCTGAAAGGGCTGCTAGAATTAAATGTCGCGATTTTTAATTTGACGACAAAATGGCGACAAAAACTACAAAATGGGGACAAAAGACGCGAAAAGAGTTGCCAGAATAGAATGTTCTTCAAATCATAGCACGGATTGCCGGAATCTCACCTAAAATTGCCATAAATAAAAAAGGGAATATACTACATCTGTTCCCATATTTATTTTGTGATGTTAAAATAGTGAAACTCCATTTAAATTCGTCAATCGGAATTTCGACCCTACTACAATACTTTCGTTTATATAAACCTTTATTGTATGGAAGAATAATCTGTTTAAAACAATCACATTTCTTCATATAATCTCGTATAGTCTCTTCAGCAAGCACACTGCTAGAAATAATAAAAGAAGGTAAATGTATTTTATTGAGTGAAAGTGATATAAAAACTACTATTTATGAAACTCTTTTTGAGGACATAATATTTTATATTTTCAGATGTTTATCTCGGCTAGGAAGTCGTTTATTTAGCTTAAAAATTCATGTGTGCTGGTTTTTCCTAAAAACAAGAGATATATGAACAGAGATATATTGACAGAAGCGAGTTTTACGACATTCCGAACTTTTCTAAATGGTAGTTTTGCAGCGAGTTTACCTTGGAACGGAAATTCTGTTCCTATTAGTGCCTTAAATACCTACTTCTTTTTAGAGAAAACAGTAATTGACATCCGAAGTAAAAAATGTTAAGGATAAGAATGCATATTTGGTAGAGTTGATTAAAGATAATATGACACTGATTGGAATTAGAAAGGAAATAATTTTGCATAAAATATTTCCTATATATAATTATATTATATATTGTAGTAAGTTTTATACTTGTGAACATTTAAGTATCACTAACGATCTTACGTTTTTGTGAAAAGCAGGTTCTTGTATGATAAAGAACAACAGCTCATTTTTCAATGTAATTTTCAAATAGTAAAATTTTATTCAGATATTTTTACCTCAAATCTAAAAAGTATATAAATGATCATATAATTAAATTTGCTAACTCCTCTACAGCATTTTAACACATCAATACTTTTCTCCAATTGGAATGATTGTTAAGAAAATATATTTAAATATATTTGTGACACATTTCTCTTTATAAAAATAGAAAAACAGATTTTCCGGCAAATTTTCCAATTACTAGTTTAATAATTTAACCATAATTTTCTACTGCAATAATAAATTTCTACTATAGTTTATGAGAATTCTCTACCACATTTTATTACTAGTTATGATATTTTACTAGGAAATTACTTTTATTTTGATAATTTTCTACCATATTTTTATTACTAGCTTACATTATATAATATAAGCTATAAGTTATATAAAATGAGCTAGGATAATTTTTTTACTAGCAAATTCTTTTTACTGACTTTGATATTTCTCTACTGAGTTTTCTGGTTACAATTTTGATATTTTCAATGTTCTTTTTTATAATTACTAGTTTTGATTTTTCAGTAGCTAATTTATTAATTATTAGCTTTGATCTATTTTGGCAAAGTTCCTTTATAAAAATTGTAGTCTTTTACAAGAAAATTTTCTTATTACTAGCTTTAATCTTTTACTAGCAATTTTTATGACTTTGATCTTTGATATTTTACTACAAAACTTTCTAATTACTAACTTTGATTCTTTTACTAAATATTTGTTGAATAGCTTCGATTATTGACTAGCAAATTTTATGAATACTGATCTTTACCTTTTACTATCATATTTGCTTTATTTTGATCTTTCATAAGCAACTTTCTGAGTACTAGCTTTGATCTTTCATAAGCAACTTTGTGATTACTAGCTTTGATCCTTCCTAAGCAACTTTTTGATTACCAGCTTTAGTATTTCATAAGCAACTTTCTGATTACTAACTTCAATTTTGTACTGGCAAATTGTCCAAGTCTACCATGGGCCGTAACCCCCAAAAACGTTATTCCCCAAGCATTCATTCATTGTAATATTTGTACTAAATTTAATTGAAATGTATCAATTTGTTGGACATACACACAGAGCCTTTGCAGATTGAAAATTTAAATTCCTATCTAGGCATATTAATTGGATTTTCGCCGGATTTTTGACTCGATCACAATACTTTAATGTATATACACATGTATTTTGGAGGAAATAAATACCTGTCTATTAAAATTAAATTTTTTAGCTCATGTAACCCCATGTGTGTATTGCATCCCACTTTTGGAAAGAGTGAAAATGCATTTCATCAAGTGAAAGTGAGATGAAAACTCCAAATTTAATGGCTTTTAATAACTATACTGTATATTTTATACCTGCAGATGTTTATTTAAAAAAAATAGTTTATATTATGTGGATATCCATCGGGGATGTCTTTTTCTAAAGACAAGGCAGAGAAGTCCATTTTCCGCAGAAGATAGTGATATGCCATTCCGAGTATTTCAAAATGGCAGTTTGCCAGCAAAAGAACGTTGGGAAGTGAATTATGTTCTTATCAGTGCCTTTAATACCTACTTTTTTCCCCTTGCAAAATCAGTAATTGACATTCGAAGTAAAAAAGTACTATGGATGAAAATGCATACTCATTAACTAGATAAAAGTTTAAATAAAATTCATTTGAAATTAGAACCAGAATTATTTTGCAAGAAATATTAACATTATATTACTAGCTTACTAGAAATGCATGTAGTAGTTTTTATACCTTTCGATGTTTGGTAATTACTGCTGATCTCATGTTTTTGTGGAAAAATATAATTGATTTTTTTATTTCAAATTTTAAATAACAAAAAGAAAGTTCTATACATTGAAATTAATTCATATATTTTTACCTAAAGTATTTAATATCAATGATTATATTAAATAAAAAGTTTGAGTTTTAAAATCCATTAATAGCACTTAACGCATCCATATGATATCTCCTCATTTAAAGTGATTAAAAAAATATGCATTTTGAGATATTTATTTCTGTATAAGAGTTTTACAAGCAAATTTCTTATTACTAGTTTTGATTTTTTACTATCAAATTTTCTGATATTGCTTATTGTTAAGAAACAATGTTCTCATTTTTTTATTTACTAAAATATGTATTTCGTAATTTGTGTAGTGTAACGGAATATTGTTGTTACATAAAAAACAATCATACCCTTTTAAAGCTCTTTGGGGATTTAATAGACTGAAAAGTATTTCCTATTGGTGTTTTATATCTGTTGATAGCACAATTTTTTATTTATGCGATTTAACCCTTCTTATATCCCCTTCTTATATCCCCTTTATCACATTTTGGTCTCCCAGCTCCACTTTCTTGTATTGGTTTGGTATTAAATTACACTTGTTCTCGAAGGGCAAAATTTCTTATTTGAGTGATGTAACTCTTCTTATAATCAGTTTATCACATTTTTGGTCTCCCAGCTTTACTTACGTGTATTGGTTTGGTAATGAATAACACTTGTTCTCGAAGGGCTAAATTTCTTATTTGAGCGATTTAACTCTTCTTATCATATTTTTGATCTCCCAACACCACTTTCGTGTATTTATTTGGTACTGAATAACACTTGTTCTCGAAAGGCATTTCGTGTATTGGTTTGGCATTGAATAACACTTGTACTCAAAAGGCACAATTTCTTATTTGTGTAATTTAATTCATCTTATAATCAGTTTGTCACATTTTAGTAACACTTGTTCTCAAAGGGCACAATTTCTTATTTGTGCGGTTTAATTCTTCTTAATCAGCTTGTCACATTTCAATAACACTTGTTCTCAAAGGGTACAATTTCTTATTTGTGTGATTTAATTCTTCTTATAATCAGTTTGTCACATTTTAATAACACTTGTTCTTAAAGGACACAATTTCTTATTTGTGCTATTTAATTCTTCTTATAATCAGTTTGTCACGTTTTAATAACACTTGTTCTCAAAGGGTACAATTTCTTATTTGTGCAATTTAATTATTCTTATAATCAGTTTGTCTCATTTTAATAACACTTGTTCTCAAAGGGCACAATTTCTTATTTGAGCGATTTAATTCTTCTTATAATCAGCTTGTCACATTTTAATAACACTTGTTCTTAAAGGACACAATTTCTTATTTGTGCTATTTAATTCTTCTTATAATCAGTTTGTCACATTTTAATAACACTTGATCTCAAAGGGCACAGTTTCTTATTTGTGCGATTTAATTCTTCTTATAATCAGTTTGTCACATTTTAATAACACTTGATCTCAAAGAGCACAATTTCTTATTTGTGCGATTTAATTCTTCTTATAATCAGTTTGTCACATTTTAATAACACTTGATCTCAAAGGGCACAATTTCTTATTTGTGCGATTTAATTCTTCTTATAATCGGCTTGTCACATTTTTGGTCTCCATGGTCTACTTTCATGTATTGGTTTGATATTGAATAATACTTGTTTTGGAAGGGGATTTGGCATTTTTATTATATGTCCTGCCCGTTTTATTTTAAAATATTTAGTTTCATAACAAGTTGTTTATTCACTATTGCCGCAGCTTTTACACATCTTCATAAGTGTGGCATATGATCTTTTTCACCAAAAATTTCGATAAAAAATAATTTGCAACAATAAGGAATTCTCAAATTAAACGTAAAATTTAATATCCAACAATCGTAATTAATATCCAACTGCAACGTAAAAATTAATAGCAACCAATCAATAATTTAAAGAATGAAATTACTGATTTCAATTGAATTTCTATCACGGATTTTTTAATATAAGGTTGGGCAATGAGCCCAGCGATCAATTAAAAAGTTGTCAGCCTAACCTAGCATTTCTTCATTCGTGATACCACGGACCAAGAGAGTTGTTGCCACAACATAGTAAGTTTTCCCATTATTACAATTCAAATTCTTTTGTTAATTTTGAAATGGCAATATTTAGACGCAAACAACCTGCTCAGAGAGTTTTAATTGTTCTGTGCGCACCTTTCCCAGTGATTCTTGGACTCTTCAGAGAGTCCGAGAACAAAATGCGCGCGTTTGCTATTCCCGTGGCATCATATGGTCAGAGCTCGAATAAAAAAATGCCAGTCATGCCTGGGATGAAACTCCCCTGGGTACTGTTTCTTTCAGGCATACCTCCGGGGGGACGAAGCCCCTGGATACGAGTATTCGCTCCCCCCTCCCCCGGAGACAATTTATGTTAATCTTGCTTTTATTTATGTGACACAGCTAGTAGATATCTTTATATAGGGTAAATAGAGAACTTACTCCTTCCTAAAATTTCATTCGTCCCCTCGGCCAAAAAGTCTCCCCCCCCCCTAAAAAAACACTGTCTCTGGGTTTCTATACGGATTTGTTTAGTTAAAAACATCACAAAAAACCTCATCAAAAATCATTTTTATTTTAATTTCAAAGTTTTCTAAGATATAAATGTTACATGCGATGTGGCCTTTAAATATAAAGTGTTTTCTCACCTTTGTTCCAGAGTAATGTGGTTTATCTCTTTCTTTTCTCCGTCAACACTTACGCATAAACAATAATTTAATTAATACATTTTATTTCAGATTTTGAAGAATTTTGAAGGTCACTTTGCGAAAATGAATACAATAAAATAAAATAAAATTGGCAGGATTTTTATAACCGAATCATACCAAAATCTAATCAGCACGAGGTAATTAACAAGTGTGTTTTTTAAACCAAAATATCATGAAATTCGGTTAATTAATTTTTAAGTTAGAGTTTATATATACATTGGACAGACAGACATATAGGCGTCACGTTAAAAACAGTTTTTCGTATTCTAGAGTGCTTGAAACGTGTCAATCCGTCGAAAATTCAATTTGCGATTTTTAACACAATTCCAATACTTTCCCCATACATCACTATATATTGTAGAGCTTGTAAAAAAATATGATATGTGCACTTTCCATACGGACTCAAGTGAATTTTCTCTTTATTTATTTCATAATTCATTAAATTGAGTTTAATTGATTAAAGTAATACGTTTAATTATCTGAAATTACGCTGAACTTACAGTTTTAATTCAATACTTATTCCATTCGGCCACCGGAAGTATTTAGAAAATTGACGTTGCGAAAATGCTAAAAACCAAAATGTTTTCGAGAATTGTTATTCCTCGAATTATAGATTTGGTCTTATTATTTTCGTACCAAAACATTACGTATGAAACAAGCATGTATTCGATACATTTTCGTATAAGCAGCTGTTTATTTTGTGTTTTTATGATAGTTGAGGGCCATTTAGCAAAAATAGGCAATTTTTATTTTCGAATCATATCAAAATGTAATTAGCCCTAGGTAACCTACAAGTATTTACCTAATTTTATGAAATTTTGTGAATTTAATTTTGAACTAAGTGGATACATTCATTGCACAGATAGACAGACACACACACACACACACATTCATTACGTTACGGCGTTTTGTTAAAAATAGTTTTTCTTGTTCTAGAGAGCTCGGAATGTGTAGATTTGTCAAAAACTCGAGTTGCGATCTTTGGCACATTTCAATTACTTTCCCTATACATTGCCATAGGCTGTAGTGAGAGTTTAAACAAATGCTTTATCTAATAAGATCGCGTATTTCAGATTTTTTTTAGCTTGCAAGCATATTTATGATTTCGAATGCATTTAATGAACTGACTTATGTTATAAGTAATGAAATATTTTAATTTCAAATAATATTCTAATATAATGCACTTTGAGTTGTTTATATTTTCGCATATTAAGTTTGTGTAAAATTTATGCATGTTCTTCACAATGCAACACGATTTTAAAAAGTAAATATTAAAATTCCTTTTTGGGTGAATTTAGAAAAGGAAGTTCAGCAAAGCAAAACTACGTTTTTTTTTCAAGTGTATAAGAATAAACAAACGTATGAGAATGACAAATACTTATTCTTTGAAGAAATAACATAAATTTGCAAAAATATAATAAAGGTATATAATGAAAGACTGTTTTAAGAAATATATCTATTACTCTGAATTTCATATTTATAAACATTGCCCATGTTTTACTAGGTAAATAAACTTGTGTAAACAGACGAGTGGGACAGAACCCCCGGTGTAAAAAAAGCGTAATATCATGACACTAACCATCTGCTTGTCTAAATCGGGGTATGTCGTAGAATATTCGATAGTAAGCTGCATATTGAAATGGCACAAGAACTGTTAACCACAATACTCTACTTTTTACTCGCTGCCTGATCAAGCAAGTGCAATTACAGAGCGAGCAACCTTCATAACGCGTTTTTTCTCAATTTTGAACTGAACGAGAATTTGAAGTCAGTCGTCGGATGCGGGGATGAATAGTATGTCTATGGTGCTACCATCTCCTGAATGGTAGAAAGATCATCGTGGTAAAGGTAGCGTGTACTTTTCGTCCGTCATCGCCACTTGCTGGGCCACCTTGCTGCCTGAAGAGACAAAATCTATAGCCTACAGCATGGTAGCCAGATACTAAACAGTTAGACTAATATATTTTCTTATTTTGATTGTATAATTCAGGTTATGAGTCCTGGAATGCTCGCAACTTCGAATGGCGAAATGTCTAATCTCTATAGCCTCAAAAATCCAAATTTCGGATTTTGATAACTTTACGCTTTTAAAACAGCCTTAAATGTGAAACAACCTATTTTTAATGGAGGGGGAACAACCCAATGATTACGACACCGGGATTACACATAGTTCAATTTCCGGCTCTGCCCAAACTGTCTGCGTGTTCATGCGGAGTACAAGTACGTTACATATATAGCTCTGCAAGTCCTTCCGAGAGGTCGGTGGTAGGAGGAGGAGGGTATGGTCCCTGTGGATGCCACCCACACTAGGTTAAATTGGGTAGGTGGCACTGTCTTGGTTGTCCTAACAGATACATTACACCTTCTAGTAGGTTGGAGAGACTGGATAGAACAAAGAGAGAACCGATTTTTAATGAAGTCTGTCTGCATGACTGTACATTTATGCCTGTGAGTCTTTTGATAGAATAACTCTGAAAGAAATTAAGCTCTGAAATTTAAATGCGGTGTAAATTTTAAAATTCATAAACTTACTTTTTATGAACTTACTATCTAAAAAATGAAATAATCAATAGATTTATGCGTAATTTTTAAGGTTCATTTAGTTGTTTAATGTATGATTTTTATTTTAGAAAATGGCATCATTTATGGAAATTAAGATGCCCCCTTTTAGATATTGCTTGTTTTAATCAGAAATGGGAAAAAATAAGCATATCTAATTAAATTAAAAATTCAATACACGCGTCAAACTTAAAAATTTGCTGAACCATGTGATGGATTTTGATGATTATTTTCAGTCAATAAGGCCGGAGAATATTTGGATAGTTTTACCCCTACACCGTAATGCGTAATAACGAGCATTAATCTTTGCTAATGTCTGCATTTTATGACCCTTTTATAAATCGATAACGCTGGAGCGTATATAAATACATGTTTTACTGGCTTACTAAGTTTAATAATGGAAAAAATTATGGATAAAAATATTTCATCTGATTTATTATACTGCTTTATTATATAAAAGTAAAAATTCAAAAATGCACTTTAAGCTAAATATCTCCTCAAATACCGGATCAATTTTGATGAAACTTTTTTAGAGCATAAGACTTATCCAGGGAATGTTTTCGATTTACTTTTTTTCTACTACCTCTTGAGACATCGAATTTGTTGCCAACTGACTTAGACCTCCACATTGCAACAATGATTTTCTGTTACGTATTCGTAAAAACAGGATGGCATTTCTATTACATACTCCCACTTCTGTTTTATCTAATTCACATTTTTATTCAAGATTTACCACACCACACGCCTTAAGATGTCATACATCAAGAACTGAATAATGGGAATATAAAACGAATTCCGTTATACTTTAAATAAACTTACTACTTAAACATACTACAGTGACTTTTTAATTTTACATTGACAGAAAAGGTTGCTAATTAAGGGTGCCAAGTTTACTGTTCGATAAGGGACATTATTAACAGATGCAAACGTTGTGTTTAAAGCCTTTCATCTTCGTGGACAGCCCATTATTTTCCGAAGTTACATTCACACTTCACAGATCGCGAAACAAAATGAAAAAAAAAATAAATCGCCTACTTTGATGGTGGCTTTTATACAGGAAGTGAAATCGATAGCTGCAGTTCTAGTTGTAACGATAACTAGTAGACTAGGTGTAACGATAACTAGTAGACTGATAAATAGTAAATCGCCAAATTTGTTGGTGGTTTTTAGCCAGGAAGTGAAATCGATAACTGCAGTTCTAGTTGTAACGATAACTAGTAGATTGGGTCTAACGTTAACAAGTAGGCTGTGTATAACGGTAACTTGTAGTCTGGATGTAACGATAACTAGTAGACTGGGTGTAATGATAACTAGTAGCTGGGTGTAACGATAACTAGGTAATAGATAACTAGTGTAATTGGGGTCCGGTGCAGACATTACTTTGGAGTCCGTCTTCATCTCTCAGTATATGTGAAATGATCAATAATACTTTTTCAAAAATATGATTATATTCTAAAAAAGTTATGTAAGAATTAACAATTTTTATTTTCCACTTCTTATTTTTCAAGTAGTGTCTTCCCCGGGCAAAGAAATGTCTAAATTTAAATAACAGAAGAGCAGATTGTGGACGGTAGAGAGAGCTTGCGACCAGATAATAAAAAGGCGATGTGCGAAGCACGAAAGAGATTCAGATTGGTTCGAGATGTTAGGAGAGTATACGAGTTTGTACGTAGAACTTGGCGTGTGTGGATGCAGACAATGGTTAAAAGGATGGGCCATGTACATTTTGATTTATTATTTGTAAATTACGTTAATGGAGTTTATTTTATGATTTCTACAGTTTAAGAATAAATTTGTTGTTTTTGTCAAAGATGCTTGTGTGTTCATCTCGACACCTTTACAGGTATACAAAATCAAGTTTTTACATAATCTAATGAATTTTAAATTGACAACTTTCTTATAATAGTCAAGAAGCCAATATGCTCCATTAGTAAGGTTATACCTATGTATCCCCAAAATGAATCTTTTCGTTGGGAAAACTTAATCTGATTTCACAAAGTTCTTCAAGAAGTAATCGTTAATTTAACAATGATACATGTGTTTAATTTGGAGTTCCTCTGGTGATTGAAGTTTGCAGCAGTTTATTCGCATGCTTCAGAGTCAGGCGCTAAATGCAATATTTATTACAGCAAAATAATTATGTAGAAGATTCACGGAGCAATGATTTTAGTGTTACATTGTATATTAACATTGGACGTTTCTCTGGAGAACAACATGTAAATAGATTTCTAAATGTCCAATTAACTTATATTTCGCCTAAAATTGCATTTTTATTAATCAGGTGTCACTTTCCTTCATCGGAACTTTTGGCAATTTGGCGACATATTTGACAATCTGGCATCGTTCTACAGAAGTCGCTAATTTAGCGGCATTTCGCAAAAATTCGTTTCCAAGTTCACTAAATTATCGCCAAATGTATTTGCGATTTTAGACAATATATATCTGTCGATATGACTTCTCATTTTTACGAATATTTATAAGTAAATTTATTTGAGAAATGTGTAATATAACGAGAACGGTACAACTTAGCGTTCTAATGTTTGGTTCAATCGTTTTCTAATGAAATATTACGTATATCATGATTATGTATTCAACATTATTGAATATCTTTATTTTTTATGATTTAAAAAAAATATTCGAAAATTTGAAAGTCCTCCGAAAGTTTTCGTTTAAAATTAACAGGGTTTCAGTATTAAGAGATTGCCATGCGAAGTTGCATTCAAAACGTTCCATTCGTTTGTGAGATATCGCATCCACAAACTCACATACGAACACATAAACAGATTCACGCACACATAGACTCACTCCCACAGAGACTCACACACACGCACATATATACATATACGCATACCCACAGGTACATATATACACATACTTATACATACATACAGCCATCACCTCAAACTCGTTTGATTTGTGTTCGGAGTGCATGAAATGTGTTCTAAATTTGAATTTCGACACCGACATATTAATTTCGCTATACATTATACTATATACGTAAGGAAAGTAATATGCAATTCGAAAGAGCAAATAGAATTAGAATGATCATTAAAACAGAATAAATGGGGAAGAAAAACGAAATAAGTTAGTTGGACTAAAAATAAACTTCCGAATTAAACATAATATAACACATTCCTAATTTTGAGCCGAAAGAGAAAGTTGCCAATTTAGGGGTGCCAAGTTTATTGTTCGATAAAAGACATTATTAACAGATGCATGCAGACGTTGCGTTTAATGCCTTCCGTCTTTGTAGACAGCCCATTCTTTTTCAAAAGTTTCGTTCACACTTCACAGATCGAGAAACAAAAAACCAACAACAACAAAAGAAAACAGAGTGTTCTTTAAAGGAAACTTCATTTTACGACATTTACTTTCTTTGTTGATGGCTTTTAGCCAGGGGGAGAAATCGATAACTTCAGTTTTAATCAGCTGCCGTTATATTAAAAAAATATGTACACACACACATCTATATGTATATGTATATATATATATTCATTTTTCACAAAAGAAAATGTTTTCCATTTAAAATTCACAAGATAATCAATTTTAACTCATGTATGAGTAAACATGCATACAAAAATATTTTAATAAATCAGTTTCATAGAATTTTTAGTTTATGTGAAAATACACAATACAGTAACTATCTAGCAGATTTATTTCAATACTGTAAGGCTGAATCATAATCCTGTTAGTTTTGTTAAATATCATTTTAGAAATTTTGAATTCTATTTATAATATTTTATTTATTGTTGTAGTCAAATTTTAAATTGCTATTGTATACTTTAAACATTAAAATATTCTTTGAGATTTTATTGTCTTAGTAATAAGTTTTTGATACATATTTTATATAATTGTTAACTATTACTTAGTATATTTCGTAAATATATTTTTCTTTATATCTCTAATTTTTGGGATTGAAAAATATAAATTTGTATTGTCCACTGGTTGAATATTCAGGAGTATTTCCTATCATTCACAACTAATGACGCTCTTTAGTACTCTTTCCTAATACTTTGTTTAGAGCAACGAAATATGTGTCCTGTATAACGGTGATGAAAGGTATGACTTTTATTCTATCTGAATCTTTGTGGATTGTTGGTTAGATTTCTTATTTGTTTGCTTTATGAATTTTCATCATATTCTTTCCAATTTCCTTTTATTATATTTGTTAATTTCCTTTGTTTTACTGTCTGGAAGTGCGTCGGATCTTTTGACGATGTTTCGGCCATGTGGCTGTATCGTTCAGCGAAACACATTTGAAACCTTTGTGGATGCAAAGATCCTTGAAAAGCTGGATCTACAGAGGTTCTATCCCATGTCATATTTTCGGATTGTATCTCTTATTTTTTGTTATTTTTTGTCATTTTAATATATTGAGCCACCAGATTTTGATAATTCTTTGATGTTTGAACTTGATTTTTATGCATCGCTCTTGAATATTGTTAAATTCATGTGTATTACTGAAATTTAAAATTAAGATCATTTTGTCTTATATGCTAGCATTGTTTTCCTTCAGTCTGATATATCCTTTCATATCCTCTTCACTTAATTTTCCTCCGTATTGTTTTTGAACCAGGGTATGACACTGAACATGTTTTAAATTAGTCTTATTATTTTATTTTATTTTTAATATTATCTTTTTCATTATATATATATATATATATATATATATATATATATATATATATATATATATATATATATATATATATAAATATATATATATACCTTTAGGTACAATTTATGGTAGGATGTGTATTGTCATGCAGACTTGCTGTATATCCTTTCTATTACTCCATAAATTGAAATATAATTTTATTATTTTCAAACATAGTATAATGTATTAGGAAAGTATTGTATATATATATATATATATATAATATTAAAAATATTTAATTATTTTTCAAACCGATACGTCTAAAGCTTCGTAATATGAAAGTCGCCATGTCGCTCTTTTAATATAAGTTAAAATAGTACTTATAAAGGGTGAAGGCATAGATTGAAGATAAAAGGAGGGATAAAAATGAAAAGGAAAGAAGGTGTAAAACAAGAAAGGGGGGAAGTACTTACAGGTAAGGCAGGAAATGGCCAGGGAGGATTGTGATCTCCTGTTGTCGGTTAAAGCAGCTTTTAATCCATGGAAACACTCCCGGAGCCACTACCTTCCCGAAGCAATCCCCAATTCATCAAACCGCCCAGAAATATTCATGATCTTCGAAGATATGTTCCTTCGTTCATTCTACTCGTCTCCATCTGGGACTCTGGTTTTTGTTTCATTTAAGTTGCTGGTGTTTCTTGCCGTTTTGATGGACGAGGGATTGCTTCGGGTATGTAGTGGCTCCGGGAGTGTTTCCATGGATTAAAAGCTGACTTTACCTGGAACAAGGAGTCAAAATGCCCCCTGGTCATTTCCTGACTTACCTGTAAGTACTTCCCCCCTTTCTTTTTTTCACCTTCCTTTCCGTTTCATTTTTATCCCCCCCTTTTATGTTCAATCTATACCTTCACCCTTTATAAATACTATATATATATATATATATATATATATATATATATATATATATATATATGTGTATATATATATATGTATATATATATATATATATATATATATATATATATATATATATATATATATATATATATATATATATATATATATATATATATATATATATATATATATATATATATATGTATATATATAAATATATGCATATATAGATATACATATATATATATATATATATATATATATATATATATATATATATATATATATATATATACAATAGATGTGTGATTTTTAAGACATTTTAATTAATGAAGATTTGGTTGTCTTTATTTTATTTTGAAGTTAATTTAAATTGCAGCAAGTTTATTATAGGCATTAGCGGCTCAGTCTATGTTCGCTACACTCATCTATCCCGGGGAACTGTTCACATTTATCAAAAAGCCAACGAATGAGTTTTAAATAATTCAAAATATGCAAGACATATAGAAAAACAATTGCGGACTTCATTTTCAAGAGTTACGATATCACGTGTATGTTGTTTTCGGAATGTAAACTAATGAAAACTTTGAGGCATGAGCAAAAAATATCCTTATGCATTATAAAATGAAATAATTTCTGATGGATATGCAGCAGCTCGAAAGCGCTTTCGATTTTCATTCCTACTGCGATGAGATTGCTTTCGTTTTGATAATATTTAATAATAATGTAAGGAACCAAATCTGAACTACATCAATAACTAGATAAATATTTGGTTCGCGATTTAATTGATTATAAAACTCTAGCGGTTTCAAATGTAAACAGATTAAATAGTTTTCAATTAAACAAATAGCTATCATGCTAAAATTTCTAACAATCGTGATCATGAAAAATTAGTTTTCATAAGTTGTTTAATTATAAGAATCAACAATTAGACATATAATTGTTAATGGCAATAATAATTAGATTTTAATCTTAATTGTTCGTGATAATCAAAACGGTGAAACGTTTTTTTTTAATTCAACAGTACGGCATATCATTGTCTTACATAATAAAAACAAAATGAAAAATAATAAGTGGACAACTAATATGCACTTAATTTTGTTATTTTTATTGCAGAATTAATAATTTTCATATTACCTACCCAATTTCTCAGTTTATCAAAATTTCTTTAAAAATATAACTTTTTCAAATATATAAAATTAAAATATATTTAAATATATTTATTTAACATATTTTTATTTAAATTCCATATATTTTTCTTTAAAGTCTTCTTTAAATACATGTTTCTCTAAAGTTAGTGTGAGACCAGGAGGTACCATATGAAGTTTCTGATGTTTACAACGAAACAAAGACTTTTAGACACCTTTTGATAACAGTCTTGTCCCGGAAAGTTATGACCCCAATAATTGCGCGTCACACAAATTGTAGGTGTGATGGGGCAAAATAGCCCAGAGCCAAGACTTAAACAAAGCATCATTGCAAATTGAAACAGCCAATAATGCAAGATACGACATCGCACTGAGGAGCATCCAATGAGAGCAAGGAGGGAGTATCTGAACTCCAGACAAAACGATATGACTACTAGTATAGGAAAGTCAACGAATATAATTGAATGATTATTGAAGAGTTGAAGAGAGAGAGTCATGATTTCAAGCAGTGTTATTCAGAGAGAGTCGTTATTCATTTGAGTATTGAGAATGTTATATAAAAAAAGACGAGGTCTGACTCCAAATGTCAGAAAACTATCGGCAAAGGTGACAGTCATGCTGAGCTACAAACCCGAAATGCAGAGGTATGTGCCAGCCTTCATGTATATTAAGTCAATTTTTGATCTTTGGAATAAGATTCAAAATACCAAGTCTCACATGGTGCTTTTCTCCTCCTAAAGCGTTTGTTAATAAATTCATTTAATTTTAATCTTAATAATATAAAGATGTGAATATATGATAATTTATTTTAAAGGTTAAATTGTGGATTTTAATGTGTAGTATTTTGATTTAATGAATATTTTAAGGAACTCATGTAAAGAAGTAAGTATGTAATGGTAATATCAATGTACAAATGTTACGATTCACGACCATTTTAATTAAGATTAATAACACAGGCTGACACGGCTTTTGCTGACTTACAGTTGAGAGTTAATTTGAAGGTATTTTGATGCGCTGAAATCAAAAATCATATTAGTTTTCACGTATCACGTTTTTTCTCTAAAGTACTATGAAAGGCTAAAATGGTCGTAAATGGCGTAAATTGGGTAAAGGGTTTAAGGTAAACAAATGGTATTCAGAATTGTATGATAAATAGGTTTTAAAAATGTAACAATGACTAACAGACAAATATAGTAATGCATTAATGTAGTTGTAGTATGACATTTTTTTCGCCAACTTTCAAAGATGTTCTTACTGGCCAGTTCTTCTGAATCCAATGTTTGTCCTTGGCCCGACTATCCCAGAGACACAAAAATCAGGGGTATTTTTATCAGCAAATCAGCAATTTATCAGTAAATCCCCCATAAATTGCGGGATCAAAAGTTAGATTCACATAACATTGTAGCAATAAACACGGAAAGTGATATTTCGAAAACATGACGTGATACAAAAAAAATTAATAAATAAAAAATAGCGTCAAATTTGAAATCAGCGTCCCAAAATTAGTTTAAAAAAATCTGATGTGGGCAACACATGACTTTCCTTATATAATGCAATGAATTTACTGCTTCTACAATAAAAACAAAAAGTTTTTCTTATAGTAGATACTTATATTCTTTCCAAGATATTGAATTTTCGACAATTAGTTTGTTGTTTTCATTGATTTAGCGTCATTTATTTCCATTTGGCGAGATTTTCGTTAATTTGGCAGCATTTCAAAAAGTCGCAGAGTTGGCGACATTCCGCCTAATTTGTCGCCAAAATCTCGCCAAGCGTTATGGTCTGAGAAATAAGTTATTCTTACAGCAGATAAATGACTATTGGCGTTCAAATACAAAAGTATTACTCAAAGTATCTTTTCTCATGAATGGAACAAGCTAGATCCACGAGAACGATGTGACCAAATTTATCGCATGATATTACATATGAAAAGTGAACATGTTTCTCCACAGTTAATATTTTTTTAATTTATGGGATTTTTTGTTAAACTCATTTAAAAAATGTGCAATATCTCGAGAACGGTTCATGCTAGCATTCTAAAGTTTATGTCAATTGTTTTGTAGGGGAAAATTACATAAGAAATGTTTATTTGCGTAACATTATTGCGTAATTTTATTGCGTAACATTTTGATTTTTTGATGATTTTTTTCAAAATGTCACTCGAAAATTTAGGAAGTTCTGAACATTCAATTGCGTATAAAAACAATAGGCTTCCAGTGTTTACGGATTGTGATTTTTGTACCAAATTTCATTCGAATCGCTCTATTCATTCATGAGATATCGTCTCCAGAGACTGACTGACACACACAAACATACAGACATCACATCAAAAACGTTTGATTCCTGCTCAGGGATGCTTTAAACGTGCTCTCCCGTCGAAAACTCGAATTAGAATTTTCGGCCCCGTCATAATACTTTCCTTATGCATTATGTATATAAGGAAAGTAACTAGTGTTACATCCAAGTCAGCAGAGATTATTTTTTCGTCGGCCTGTGTAATTTAATCCACAAAATTTATTTAAAAAGTAAACCTAATTAAATGCTTTTTACACTGTTAGTTTATGAGATTCGTGTGAACTTTTACAAAGGTCGTTTATTCAAAGTGAATTAGTGTCTATCCGTTCTTTTTTTATGAAATTTTTTAAACGGTACATGACTTATTGCAGATATTGACTCAAATTTATTAAGGTTGCATAAAAATATTTCAATGTGCGTTTCATTTGCTAAAAATGAGTATTTTCTAGGTATAGCAGTCTATATACAGTTTTTATTTTTATTATCAGAAAATTTGGCGCATAATAAATAATGATATTTCAATATTAGCAATGTTTCATTTAAATATTAGCTCCTTCAAAATATTATTTAACACAATTACGCTGAAATGAAAAGTAAAATATTTTATAGGTCTATTCTACAATAAAGTAACAAAAACATATAAAACACATATTTTTCCTTTAAAATACTTTATTTGATAACTTATTTTTATTCTTACAATACATTTTATTTAATAATATTTTATAGTTTAAACCTATAAAATATTTCTTTAATATTTCATTTAGCGTACAAGTTTTCGAAGTCTTGGAAGCTCATCTTGGAATTTCGACTACAAGACAATAATAAAATATCAGAAAAAAACTATAAAGTTACTGGAAAAACAGATTCAAACTACATGGCACTTTATGAGCTCTAGTATAATTAGGATTAATTAAGCATTTTTATACTTCAATATATGAAAGTGTATGTACCAATCTTTCATAATGTGTGTGTCCACAATTTCAGTGAGAGAAGTCGGTTAGAGCATGAAATTATTTGACTGAAGAAACAAATGTCTGATTAAATCTTAACCAAAATTACAGTTAAAATAAAAATACTGTGTCCTTTAGAAATTTTTATTTTATGACTTTGTAACATTCTGTGTTATTAACTAAAGGTCTGTAAAAAAAGTTTTTTATAGAAATTCTGTCATCAAACTCCGATATCTTTTACAGTGTGAATATACACGAAAAGTTAAAAAATTACTCTTGGTTGTTTATATATTTTTATCTCGGAATGGAATATATGTTATACGAAATAACTAGAGAATGAAACTATATAACTAGAGAAAAATTATAACTCGGTGATAGCTTGACTTATCCATTTTGAATCGAAATAGATTTCATATGAATTATGTATATAATACTAGAAAATTTGATAGCTTAGTGATTCTTAAATATCGTGCAATCATGAAAATAATTATTCACATGCGTTGAACCAAGAGCCAGAATGATACATTCTGAGGCGACTGTGCAAAAGAACTTATCCCCACATCGAATATTTGTTGTCAGATGTTATAAAGATCACATGGATGTTAATGTCTTTTCATTCCTGTGCAGGATGTAATTGTATGGTTTTCTTCGATGGTGTTGGATGATGACGTTGTCTTGGCATTGGTCGGCTGTCTAGAAGAGGTAAAAGGAGCGGGACGAATGGAAATCCCAGACTTGGTAGAATATACCATTAGTCAAAAGTTAAAGTTTAGAAAGGCGACGAGAAAACATTAGAAGACCAATTAAGTTAAAAATTAGAAATTAAGGACATATTTAGAAGTGGATTGCAAGTGGGCTAGCGTCAATTTCAGCTAGCTAATAAGCAATCGTGCCATGTCAGAGGTCTTTGATCGAATGACGAGCAGGTGCATCTGTGGCTACATCTATTGTCGCCATTCAAATCAAATTCTGCTTATGTGACAGCGGGTTGGGGAGACGCAAATCTCGGCTTTTTCCAGCCGACCTTTAAAGGGCCTATCAGAAGATTACTTGGACGATGCTCCCTTAGATAACTAAGAGAAGCGTTGTCGTAGTTCTGATCTGTGTCTCTCAAACATGAATTGCTTGAATTCTTGTAAAAATTTCGAGTGTAACGCCGAAACTGCTCTTCTACGCAAGAGACTTTGAGGTCAGGGTGAATGACTTCATTTTGTACAAATCGAGGATCATTCACAATGCATCGTAATGTTTTGTTTTGGAATACTTGCAATCTCTCAATATGCGTTTTTGCAGCCGATTCCCAGACAGGACAGGCATACATAAATACCGGTGCAATGATTCGGTTGCAAACAATAAACTTATTATGGATAGAAAGGTGGGATTTTCTACCGAGAAATAGGACAAGAGCGGAATAGGATTTATTGTCAGTTTTGAGTTTATCAGTAGTATGCTCTGAAAATAGCAGATAGGCTTCAAGAGTGATGCCCAGATATGTAACAGAGTGGCAGAAAGGAATTGGTTCGTTGAAAATATGTAAGATGGGTTCTCGGTAGTTGGGTTTGAATATACACACTGCACTCTTAAAGGAATTAATTTTGATTCTCCATTCTCGAGCCAGTGGTCAAGGCTATATTTTAGATAACTTTGTAGCTTATTGATTGCATTGTGTCTTAAACAGCTTCATGAAATCAGTGCTATATCGTCTGCAAAGACGGTCAGCTTAACTCGGGATATCTTCGGTAAGTCATTAATAAAAATATTAAATAGCAGTGGATTGAGATTTCCACCTTGTGGAACCCCGGCCCTGATTGGTCGAATAGATGAGAGAGTTTTATCAACTCGTACGCGGAAGGAACTTTTAGTGAGATACGAGACGATTGTCAAAAGTTGTGCCGAAATGTTAAGTCTCACCAATTTGGAGATAAGCCCAGGAATGTACGTTTCATCAAATGCCTTGCTGATGTCGAAAAATACAAAACTGTTATACTGCCTGTTGGAAGAATTTTCGTGGATAGTTTCGACTGCATGCAAAGGTTAGGATTGCGTGGAATGACTTGACCCGAAATCCGTGCTGATCTGGAATTAATACATTATTTAGTTTGCAGAAACTATCCAAATGTCTTAACAACACCAATTTATAAATTTTGGAGATGCTTGATAATAGGTTTATTGGTATGAAGCTTTCTGCTAGGGTTAAATTTATATTATTTTTAGCCAAAGGATTAATGATGGCAATTTTCCAACTTTGGAGAAAAAAAGCGAAATTCGAGCACACGATTTATAAGCACGGTCAACCAGTATACATAAGTAATAGGAGGATTTATAATGATGTGATTACTAAGTTTATCAAGACCGGGTGCTATTTAATAAAAATATTAAATAGCAGTGGATTGAGATTTCCACCTTGTGGAACCCCGGCCCTGATTGGTCGAATAGATGAGAGAGTTTTATCAACTCGTACGCGGAAGGAACTTTTAGTGAGATACGAGACGATTGTCAAAAGTTGTGCCGAAATGTTAAGTCTCACCAATTTGGAGATAAGCCCAGGAATGTACGTTTCATCAAATGCCTTGCTGATGTCGAAAAATACAAAACTGTTATACTGCCTGTTGGAAGAATTTTCGTGGATAGTTTCGACTGCATGCAAAGGTGACTTCCTTACCTTGATACCCCCGATGATATCAGTAACTTCAGCCAATGAGGTGTTGTCTAGGTCATTTGGTGTATCTGTGTGTAATGCGTTGTGATTGGTCCGCTGTATTTACTCTTCTATGTATTTGTAGAGGTGGCCGAAGTTTTGGTCTATGTGTGGTGTGAATTAGAGTTCCAAGCTGTCTGCTATTGCATTGGCTTTTACTTCCGCAGTCTGAGCGATTCCATTGAAACTATTAATGGGCGGAATTATAGTTTTATTGTTTCTGAGATTTTTAGCTGTTCGCTAGAGTCTGTGGTCCGTGGGTGTAAGACATTCCGGGTATTGCTGGGTGTATGTTTTGATCAGAGTATCGATCTCGTTATGGAGCTTATGGAATTGGGCGCCGTTAATTGGATACCTGGTGCGATGATAATCCTTCCATAACCGATTGCGCTGCTTGATTTTGTCCCTAATATCACCTGGAAGAGTGTGATGATTAGGTATGGAATGATATGGTTTCGAGGTTGCAGCTACTGCCTCGAGCAGAACATGATTCATATCTTGGACACATTTTCCAATATCATCCGTTCTGGTAATTTTGAGAGAGGGTTGAGTGCTAGAGTGTTCAAGGGTATAACGAAAGTTATCCCATTTTGAATGTAGCTCCCCAGGATGGTCTAAAGGGATTTTTACCAAAGTTAAGGGTCAATATGACAGGAAGGTCATTAGACGTCACCTTGCAGTCTGCGATGATAGTAAAATCATAAGGAATGTTCCGAAAAAGTGCCAAATCGATAATTGATGGATTCCTTCTTGTCATGAAGTGAGTCGGGGTGAGCAGAACTACGATCCTGAAGCTGATCCAATGAGCCAATCGTTTTAAAGATACAACATACGAGTTCGAAGCTGTGTCTCAGTTCGTCTGGCGAGAATTTAGGTTACCAGCTATGGTTATGTCACTGCAGAGTCTTAGAAGTGCTCCTAGTCGTTGCGTGGAAAAAATCTCATATTTAGTGGACTGATATGCACAGAAGAAATTGCAATCGGGACAAAATTTTGAATAGCGATTTTGATAACAGTGACCTCCAGCTTCGTAAAAACTGGGACGATGGTGAGAAATATTATTTTTCACATAGAATGCAGTGCCACCAGAAGCGTGCTCTCCTCCCCAGGCCTTAAAGGCCTGTACTGGAAGCAACCTGTATAATTACAGATTGCAGGAAAGATGGGTGAAATAAAATGGGTTTCAGCGATCATGAAAATATCAAAATTTTTGATCATAACATAATCACGCACCTCGTCGATCTTGAAGCGCATTCCATCGGCGTTCCAGAAATCGACTTTGAGATACTGCAAGCAATGGAAAACCGAAAGAAAGAACCTGGGAAACACCAAACGAAGGTAGGGAGTAGGCGGGGCTCATCCAGCCAGAGCATCATAGCGCTGGTAAATATGCCATATCATATCAATTTCCGTCGACGGTGAACGGAGGTCAGGTAGAGCTAGTTGAAACGCAATCAGAACCAAGTCCTTGTTGTGCGTGCTTCTCATATGAAGTCGAAAGTAGGACGGTATAGTCGACACCAGTGTTGACCAAGGTTTTGGAATTTTGGTTGGCGTCTCTGTGGACCATCGGTTCCACAATTTGTTCGCAAATTTCGTGTGGGGAAGCAGTCTCCTCGATTTGCCCATTGACAACAGCTGAGAAATCAACGTTTGGCTTGACACCAGCGTCTTGGAAAGGACGGCTTTT
The DNA here is from genome assembly GCA_951213105.1 of Amaurobius ferox. Classification (NCBI taxonomy): domain Eukaryota; kingdom Metazoa; phylum Arthropoda; class Arachnida; order Araneae; family Amaurobiidae; genus Amaurobius; species Amaurobius ferox. The sequence continues at coordinate 80,806,129 of OX578148.1, forward strand.
ATTTCCAACACCATATACTAGATTGGGGTTGGAGGAATTGTTAAAACTCTTGTAGTTACTTCTATTAATGGGGGGGGGGCTATTTTTGCTAGTTATTTGAGCAACCTCGCCTATTTGCTGCATGTGGCCCATTTTAGTTGCAGCACAAGTATATCACCTTACAGTCTTTGGCGAAGAGGGACCCCGCACATTTGACACATTTCAGTGGCAGTGTGAAATACCTGTGGCGAGTGAAAAAACCCGGCACAGCCATAACTCTGGGCACATGCGTTGATGATATCAAAAGAAAACTATTTGTTTTCCATATTTCAACGTCGCTAATAATAAAGTATCCCTAAAAATAATACAGTACAGAAACATAGGAAATACTGGATACTTCTTTTCCTTGATAATTCAGTGTAAGCTTAAATATAATGCACGTATGAAAATAATCATTAGTATGTGTAATGATGAAAAAGAAAAAACAAATATTTATTTCCATATTTCAACTCTATAATGACGCGTGATTCATAATGGTAATAATGAAACATGATACATAGTTATAAATTGGACATTGCGAACTCATCTAATTGATATTTATTGTATGCATGAGCTATTTATCGCATATCAAAAAGTCATAGATTTCACCAAGGGCCTCAGAAAAAATTAATCGGAAATTATCCTAGATTAAATAAAATATCATCAAAGTGCGACATATTCTTTAATTTTGAGATATTTTCCCATAAATATCCTAAAATTTCATTGTCACTTTTGCGTATTTGGCGTCCTTAACACTCAATTAATTTAAGATATAAGGTAATTAAAATCAAAATACACACGTTTGATAACTAGCTGACACATTGCAGAATATATCTTTAAGTAAACTTTGGTAAATTAGAGACAGAAAAATAGTCTCCATTAAATTTATCTTGGGTATTTAGAACAAAAAATATCGTCCATGTTAGTTTAACAAAGTTTCCGCTAAGAGGAAATGAGGAAATATGTCCAAAGGGGATATTTTCTGATCCATTTGACAAATGCAAATATACGGTCATCTTAAAATAACAGCGTGTAAGCAGAGAAATTCATTCAATAACTATTTTCTAAGGCAATAAATTTTATGGACGCAAAGAGTGGAAGGGTTGCCGATAATTTCAGAAATTATTTATAACATAATTAAGGAGAGTAATAGGAATAATTATGAAACAATGAGAGCAACACTGAATAGATGAAAAATATAATTTAAGAAATAGAGCATCAATAAGAAGACGGATTTGAGAATTTAGAAATTGCCTTAAATTGATTAAGGAATGAGAAAAAATAGTTTATTCAAAAGAAAAATGTCGCATCTTTCACATTCAGACAGATAAATACTTTACTTAATAGTTTTAAGTTCTTTGCTATTTTCTAGACCAATAGCTAAATTTAATGGTTATAACGCATGTATGTTCAAACACTTACTCGGGACAATGATGGTGGATGAGCACCTTGAATGGCCTCACTAATCTCAGTTTCAACAATTGTTATTGATATTATAACTTAATATATATTATTCTATTATACATTAATTTATATTATAACTTATATATTATAACTTTTTATATTATAACTTATATTTTATATTTTATTATAACTTACATATTATAACTTTTTATATTATAACTTAATTTGTATTATAACATACATATTATAACATTTTATATTATAAATTAATATAAACTAATAATTATAACAAACATGAGCTATTTATCTCATATAAAAATCATACATTTCACGTAAAATTTATTGCAAAATATCCTAGATAAAAAATATTTCACCAAAGTGCAATTAAATCTTTAATTTTGGGATATTTTGTAAAAGTTTAATAAACTGTTGCAGAATTATTTTCAATCAGTTTTTTCAATTGTAAATTAATGGCTTTGCATTCGAAGAGAATTTTCATTGGAATGCCATAAAAGGAAGGAATGGTATAGGGGTTAGGTTTAAAGAAAAAAACCCATGGTGAACGAAATACAAAATTAAAAAATTTGACGTGGGCCAAACACGACTTTCCCTACAAACTCGAATTCATTTTCTGTCTCTCATAATTCATTAAATTGGGTTCAATTGCCCAAAACTATACGGATACTTTTTTGAAATTCCACCGAATTCGCAATTTAAATTAAATTTTCGTTTAAATTGGGTGATTTTGCGTATTTTAAAATGCGTAAATTTAATAGTGATAATCATATGCGTAGTTAATTGAATTTAGATGCATGTTTGGATTTATAATTTCATACAAGTAATATTAGATTGCTTAAACCTATTTAAGAAATCGTTTTGATAAGAAATTGTTAAATACAAATATCCCTTCAGGAATAAATACCTTTAGATCAAAATATTTTCTGCTATAAATGTCTTTGAGATTAATGCAACAAATTTGCTCAAAAAAAATTTGAGTAAAAATAATCATAACTTTGAAAAGACTATTCCTTTAGGAAAAGGTAGAAAAGTTAAACTGCATTCCAAGCAAATTCTTAGAGTAATTATGGAAACTTATTCGTAGCAAAATCGCCATTAATACACACGATGTTTAAAAATGGCTTCTTGAAGAAACGTGACACATTCTTATATCACCATGATCCCAACTTCAAAGATAAAGTATGTAATTAGCCTGTACTTGAACATAGGCATAATTGATTTTATTGATTCATTCTGTTTTGATTTTGATCGTTTGATTCTCCCAAATTACGTTTGTGGAGTTTTTCAAACCCAATTAAACATATCGATTGCTCATGATGGGTAACAACTTCCTCAAATGCAAACCTACATCATTTACATCAGTGTTATGTAATGCTTGATATCTAAGTGAAATGGATTGTGTACACAGGTAAACATAATTTTTCTTTCTATGTTTGGAGGCTTTGTCCCCTTCTTGCTGACGCTCAGCAACTCACGGAATTCACTTCACGATTCGGGGATCTTCGCCCCCCACTCGCTGACAACTCGCTAAATTCTAGTTGGCTCTTTCGTGACAACGTTTACGCAGGTGTAATACACTAGTTTTGGATCCGATACCGGGTCGCTACCGCTCAGTCACCGCTAATAATACATTTCTATGATCCTTTACAAAATCAGATATTAATTGATAATGCGGTCGCAAGGGTCTCTAAGTCTACTTTTGGAATCCATCTGCTCCCTCGCACCATGCGAGATATGTCCTATATATGAGGGGGAATTATATGTCAATTATATTTTCTTGATATAGAGAGAAGATCAAACCGTTTCTTATGTAAATATTTTTTTTCTAATGGCCAGTCATTTGATATTTCATCATTCGCCTATACTCCGGCCAGAACCGTGAACCTGTTAGCCGTCACATGACGTTGCCCCAGCGCACCAGTGGGGGTCGGAACACACCGCGTCCAACGACACAACATCCATGCCTGAAGGTGGGACTCGAACCCACAATCCGGCAGCCGAACGATCGCTAGGAAACGCTTGCCTTGACCGTTCGACCACCTCATCTGTCCCTTATGTAAATATTTTATGTACATATTTACAACAATAAGGTATTTAAAATCTAACGATGACGATAACCAAATATAACGAAACTCTCAACGATAGCTTTCAAATTATAAGACACTTTAAATTTGATTGTGTGGAAAGTCACGGCTTTATTTACTAACTTTCTCTATACCCTAGAATTGCCAACAGAGCGCCAGGGGTGCCAAGCACGGATATTTTTGTGATATGATTTTTAGACCATGTTTGATTAAAACACATTTCTTTTAGTAACTCGATTGAAATGATTTGAAGTGCGGTTCTTGGTTATAAGTGTTTTGGGCGAGATAGCCCAGTGCTTAGAGCGCAGAGATTGTACTCGGAGGACCAGAATTCGATCCTCGGCGCTGGCCAAACTATGCCTATGTCTAAACGAAGTACGTGTACGTAAAATTTGTCCAAAAGTTCTTCCGAGAGGTTGTTGGCAGGGGTAGTAGGATAGAATCCATGTGGATGTTGGATATCACTCCCATTGGGTTTCGGTCTGAATTGGGTGACACTGTACCTACCGTCCAAACAGTTATCTTTCCGGTAGGTCGGACTGTTTGTGGCGGAAAGAAAGACATATTTGAGTTTCGACTTTTATCCTGTAGGATTTATGTTAAAACTCGACACGATTACAGATAGTATGAATTATAATATTTTGTTGGGTACAGTTCGTAAAATCACAGAATTTGTATATTGGTGGATATCAATAGTACTTTTTAATCTTGCCTACTTGTAGTTTTCATTGAAAATTCCTTCAAGAGAAAGAGTTGTAAAATAATTAACTATATAAAATGTTACAGCGCATATTGTATAACATGTTCATTTAAAAGAAAACAACGTAATAATTTTATTGACATTCAAGTTTAAAAATAAGACTTTGCTATAAAACTCGTTTTAGACACTTTTGTTCATAGTAGAAAACGAAAAATCAATACGAAGTAAAACAACTAAGAATTTTTTTACGGCGTTAACAATTTTTATATTGGAATTTTGCCAAATAGAGAACAATGTGATTAGAATTTATTTTTCTTTTAAAAGACTTACATGTCAGATCTGATAAAATCCGCCAATAATTTGGTACAAAAGGCGAGATAAATACTTTATATAGGGATAAAAAAAATTTAATGTGCAATGGTTATAGAAAAAATATAACTTTCACTCAAAATGATCTTTGTGTGGAATCAAGGCTAGAATTTTCAAAAAATTCTATTTCTTGCTTTTAGGCTATTACTTGTGGAGGTACTGATCTTCTATTTAATATTTTTAAGTAATCGCATTTAAGTAAGGAAATGTGCTGAAAGCTTTATACAAATGCAAATGTAAAATAATTTTATTCAAGCAGTTTATTGCGGATGATCGAAACGACGTCTATTGTCCATTCTTAACGAAGCGAAATCAACATTTGCCTGAAATTTGTTATCCCTTTTACTCGAAAATTACAGGAGCTAATAAGATGACATTTTGCATACATACGTGAAATTGTAAGCAGCTTTTCAGAAACGCAATTTCAGTTATTAAAACGAAACTGTAATAAGGCGAAACGTCTATTTTTAAAATGTGCATGCTTCCTATGCTACCTACAAATAGCTTGTAAAAATAAAAGGGTCCAATATTAAGCTTCACTACACTACTTTTTTACACGGTTGCTAGAAGAACATGACGAAACAAAACAAATACTAGGAGTTAAAGAGTCCCCCTTTATCTACATGATACATACAATAATAAAACGCAAGGCTAGGGAAATGCGTTTTTGTTTTTTAAAAGTGTTGCTTTGTTTTCATAGTTTTTCAAATTCCAAAATTATGGTGTTACATTTGAGATAAAACGCTTATGGATGAAAAACATGAAAATGTCAAAATCATGGAGCTAGAGAAAAGGAAATGCTCGTATAATTCCCATAAATAAAAAGCATTAAATGTCATAATACTTTGAGAATTGTATCTAGGTGTCACTAGCGGTAGTAAAATCCCATCTGTTCTCATTTGATACAACAGGCAGGCGTTGTTGTTGAGACTTAGACCGTCCGACCTACCAGAAAGGTGCAAGGTAACTGTTGGGACGGCCGGGAAGAGCCACCCAATTTAGACCGGAATGCAGTGGGGGAGACATCCACAGAGACCGTACCCTCCTTCCCCTACCACCAACATTTTGGAAAGACTTACGGACCCCCATGTTTAACGTAATCGTACTTCTCATGAACACAACAGGAACGCGTGAAGTTTTTAATATATATATATCTGATTATTTTTAATTTAAATGCTCTAATTATGAGTAGAATTAATAAGTATCCATACCTAGTTATAGATCAAGACACACGATATTTGGAGAAAAAAAGTAATTGAATAAATTTGAATACGTAGAAATATTTTATTCTCTTTCATTTCTAATTTGAACAGCATTAATATTTTTAATTAACGGTTTAAATAAATATTATTTAATCCAATGCGAGCATTTAGTCATAGAAATCCATCCATTCAAGGCAGTGGGACTTATGTTACATCTACTCTAACTGAATTATTGTTACAAATGCTTTTGTCGTTTCCTCAGCATGATAGTTCCGACTTCTCCCCTTTAATTCTATGGTTGAAATGATTCACAACAACTTAAGACTTTGAATAAAAAATAGAAAATAAAATCAAGTTGAAAGCGTAATAAGGAAGATGCGTGTGGCATAGATCAGTGGACTCCAAAGTGGGATACGCAAAGTGATACTTGGGGATACGTACGCCAAAGAAGTATGCTCACAATCACTTGCGATTGTATTGTATAATCGTGTATCACGTGCGTGCGAGGTTCTCTCATTGGTCGCTGTGTCTGGTGTCACGTCCCGGCCGCTCAGTGCGCCATTGTGCAAGTTGCTGGTTATGTCGTGTATCATCATCAGAAAATTTTATGAATTGTATGGGACTTATATCGATAGCGGTGTGTATTATAATTCGTTCGTTCGTTACTAATTCCCCCGTGGTGAAGCGGCGTCTACGCACCACGTCCACAAGACCCTCTAGGGTATCCCATGGCGAAGGGGAGAAGATTTGCAGCTTCACTTTTATAGATGCTCCCCGAAGGGTTGAAGTCTGACATGGCATCGACATGACAACATCCATGCCCGCTGGCGGGATTCGAACCCGCAACCGGTAATCCAGCGATGAGACGGAAACGCTTGCCCCTGACTGCGCGACCACCGGATTGGCGTGTATTATAAATAACTAAGATTAGTTAACTCTTAAACGCTATTGATTTTAAACCCCTCATAAAATGGATAAATGGTTAAAAAAATTGCCCGCAAAGAAACCGAGAGTTGAAAATTATTCTGATAGTGCTTCTACTTCTGGTGCTCAACAAGAAAATATTAGTGTTGATATTGATAATTGTTCAAGTTCTTTAGCAATCATATATATATATGTATAGACATATATATATATTATATCATATTATGGGGGGTACAACTTATAATTATTTTCCTCTTAAGGGTACGCGATAAAAAAATTTGGGGATTGCTGGCATAGATCATGCAAAATTTCTAATCATTTGATACCACAGAATCGGTGTTAGTCTTAACAGAATATTTTGAAGGAACATTTGTAGTGACTGCTACAACTATTGAAAGGATTATTGTTTTTATTTATACAAAGAAACAAAACATTTTCTGGAGGATAAATAAAGCAATATGAAACGTCTCTTTCATTCCTCTTTCAATTTCAAAACATTCCTCATTAACCGAAATGAATCAATTTAGTAGGAATACCAATAAAACATGAGGTGACGATATTATGAAAATAATTGTTTAAAATATCACCACCAGGACGATTTGGTGCTGAAAACAGTGGAACCCATTGAAAATGTTTAATTTCAGAATAATGTATAACTTGTAGTAAAAAAGTCAGAAACCTAAACATTAATGTCTGAAAATTAATTTTATTGTTTTTTGGGTTAATTTACCAAGCATAGCAACGTAAATGTCATTGTTTAATTTTAAATATATGTATGTAATGTGCTTTTAGCTCTCTAGGATTGATCGTCCTTTTACCATAAGAATAACACAAAGTGCCTCTAGTAGAAATATAAATTAAAAAATTCGCTATAAGAAATTTGCTGTTCTTAAAGTCAATCATTGCTACCACTTGTATCACTAAATTGATTCCTGGCGAAAAAGCATAATATGGATATATTTTCAGATAAATCCATTCCATATGTTTTGGACAGTAGTTCCACTATGTTTGATTGACTTTTAGCTGTCAGATAAGGAAAATTATAAGAAATTGCAATCTAATAAATAAACTAATAAACAAGCAATCTAATAAATAAACTAATAAACAAGCAATCTAATAAATAAACGTATCATTAATTTATTTTTAAGTTCATATCTATATATATAAAATTGAAAAACTTTCTGTCTGTCTGTCCGTCTGTCTATCTGTCTGTCTGTATGTCTGTCTGTTTGTCTGTCTGTTTGTCCCGTCATCACTGGAGAACGGCTGTATCGAATTTAATGAAATTTGGTGGGTAGCCTGGAAATAGTCCCACTTAAAATTTAGTCCATGTTTGGAGTTTCTACGATTAGTGGTTCATGAGATATTAGTAAAAAACGAAATTTCCGTTTGTCTCCTCATCACGGAAGAACGGCTAAACCAAACTTGATGAAATTTTGTAGATAGCCTTAAAATTTCCCCCCCATAAATTTAGTTCAAGTTTTGAGTATCTAAGACTAGGGGTTGTCGAGATATTAATTATTGAAAAACGAAACTTTTTCCTAGGAGTTCTACTCTCTAACTCCATGCTTTATCCAAACGAAAAGCTTGAAAATCGTTGGAAAGTAAATTAAATCCTTATCTCTGAGTGCGATGGGAGATTTTTTGCGCTAATTAGTCACTTTCTGAAAACATGAATAGTTTGAAACATGATTTAAAGGGGAAATCTATCTCCATGGTTTATGTTTTATACGCTTTTACTGAACAATGAAAAGTATAAAGAAATAAAAATGGTTATTTAATTTCGTAATTTATGAGGAAGATTCTACCTAATATCATGTTGCTCAGAAACGCAATTAAATTAAATATGTCTGTCAATTTTAATTATTATTTTTTCGATTTGAATAATAAATGAATCGATATAAAAATATATTTTAGAAAAGAACGATTTGATTTTTCTTATAGCATTTCTGACTGGATAATATCAATTACGGCTTTCGGGTTTAAACGTTATTACTATTGATATTTTCGGGGATTATTGATTCAGGGATTATTGATATTTTCAAGTTATTATGCAATTGTTTTATTATGACAAAAATTGTTTAAACTCATATATTGTACGTTGTACGAGTAATCTTCTATAAATACACGGGTATATCATTTAATCTACGAGAATATAAGTAGTACAGGAATATTGGCATATGTTTTGATATATATTGGTATATATTGAAATCACTTACAACCTCCTGGTATAAAGAGTACGGGAATTAATCATATTTTCAATTTATTACGTCATCTCTTTTATTTTGGCAAATATTTTTGAGAGTTATATTGTAATACAGGTAATCTTCTACTAACACACTGGGATATTTTCTAATCTGCGACAGTATAAGTAGTACGAGGTTGCATATACTGATTCAATTCCTTTTTCTTGTAATTTGCTTACAAAAGGGGCCAGGATGTTTTATTCTTCAGATCTGCCCGTGAAGATAATTTTGCATAGTAAGAACATATTTTCTTAACCTTCTCTTTAGGAGCAATAAATTTAATATTTTAACAGAATTTGCATATGATTGCGAATTATAAGTTTATTTATATTATATACTTCGTACGAAGAACGAGTATGCTGCTAGTACATAATAAAATGATCATTATCTAAAACCCATTCATAAACTTCCTCACTACAAGGAATTAATCGGAATTTCGTTCTATCAGTATTAACAGAAGTGGTGGAGATGTAGTGAAGTCTATTACCAGTCTTTAAATATTCCGTTAAGAATAAACTAAATTAAATAATAAAACATCATTAAGACGATGAAGAGGATTGATATTTGGTCGATTATATAATATTACTTGCCCTGCTATACTTGGTAATGTATAGGGAAAGTATTGGAATCATGCCGAAAATGGCAACTCGAGTTTTCGACGAAACTGCACGCTTTAGGGCCTATAGAATACAAAAAAACTATTTTTAACTTGACGTTTGTGTGTATGTCTGTTTGTGCGTATGTATCCACTCTAACTCAAAAACTAATTGACCAAATTTCCTAAAATTTTACATGTGAGTCACTTGTGGGGGTGACCCTGGTGCTGATTAGGTTTTAGTATGATTTTGGAAAAAATAACCCGCCATTTTCTGCGAAATGACCAGCGAAAATAGTCTGAATCCCTTCTAGCTAAAATACTAATTGACCAACTTTCACAAAATGTGGTAAATAAGTAACTTGTGGACAACTGTGGTGCTGATTAGATTTTGGTTCGTTTCGGAAAAAAAAAACTTGCATTTTTTGCAAAATGGCAGACAAAAACGCCAAAATCTAAAATAAAAGACATGCTCAGATGTATCAATTAAATGCTTATTTTATACTTAATTTTTGACGATAAAAAGAATAAGACCAACTCCATTACTCTTGGACTAGCAGTTCTAGAGAATTTTTTTTCGAATTTTCTTACGCCCGTTTTGAAAATATAGTTACCAAATGAGAACGAAAATTGAATTAAAAGTGTAAATTAATTAATTTCAAATAATTATGCATGCTATTTAGTGCAATTAAATTCAATTTAACGAAATATTAATGAAATAAAGAGAAAATGCTTTGGAGTCTGCAGGGAAAGTCATGTACTGCACATATCAGAGTTTTTCATATTCTCAAAGGAACACAGATAAAAAAATCATATTTGCTAATTTGCTGTTGATATATTGCTGGTAAAAACGCACATAATTGGAAAGATCATACTGTTTGATCAGATATAACATTTAAATATGGTAGTCGGAAACAAGACCAAAATTTAAATTATCTGCCTAAAAAAAAACACATCATAATAAATTTTACTGTAAAATACATCCACTCAATCGGGATCTGCATTTGTTTTTTGGGTCTTGTTTTTGGCTACCATGTTTAACTGGTAAACTTGATTAAACTACGATCTTTGCAGCTATGGACATTTTTACCATCATTGTATCTGCAAAAAATATGACATTTCATCCGTTTTTCTTCGAATATTCGAAATCTGATGTGTTCGATAAAATGTCAATCCTTCATCATTGTCTTAATGATGATTTTGTATTTAATCAGTGTTCCTCTCGGCAAACGTATTTTGATTAATTTTTTTACATCATTAAAATATTACTTTTTTCTGAACAGCACCGGAAAGAGTTCTAAACCAGGAAATGATGAATTCGTGGAAAAACGATATCAAATTTTTTCAAAGACTATAGTAGGATTGAGAAGCTCAATATTGAATTTCTTTTACTTTCCCTGCAATACATTGTAATGTATATGGACAGTATTGAAATCGCGTCGAAAATCGCAATCCGAGTTTTCGAAGGATCTTCGCGTTTTGGAACCTCTAGAACACGAAAAATCTATTTTTAACGTGACGTCTGTGTGTGTGTCTGTCTGTGTGTCTGTCTGTCTGCCTGTGCAGATTTTGTATCCACTCTAACTAAAAAACTAATAAGCCGAATTTCACAAAATTTTGTAGGTAAGTTACTTGAGGGCGAGTCTGGTGCTGATTGGTTTTGGGTACGATTCAGGATATAAAAACCCGCCTTTTATTGCGAAATGGCCCGCAAAAGCTTGTATCCACTCTAGCTAAAAAACTAATAGACAGAATTTCACAAAATTCGGTATATGAGTCACCTATGGGTCACCCTGGAGCTGTTTAGATTTTGGTACGATTCGAAAAATAATAACCTGCCTTTTCTTGCAAAATGGCCCGCAAAAATCACTAAAATCTAAACTAAAAAACTGCGCATGCTCAAATATATCTATTAAATGCTTGTTTAATACGTATTTTTAACGAAGAAAAGAATAAGATCAACCCCATTACACTAGGTCTAGCTTTCTCGAGATATTTTAGTTTTTTCGTATTTTCTCTACCATCTTTGAAATAAGTCCAGTTAACAAATGAGAACGAAAATTGAATTAAAAGTGAATTAAATTTAATTAAAATATAGAGAACTTGGACATATATCTGCAGGGAAAGTCATGTGCTGCCCACATCAGACTTTTACTTTCCCTGCAACACATGGTAATGTATAGGGAAAGTATTGGAAATTGGGAAAGTATTGTCGAAAATGGCAACTCGAGTTTTCGACGGATCTACACGTTTCAAGACCTATTAAAACGAAAAAAAACATTTTTAGCGTGACATCTGTGTGCGTGTCTGCGTGTCTGTCTGTCTGTGTGTTCAGATTTTGCATCCAATGTAACTTAAAAACTAAAATACCGAATTTCATAATATTTGGTAGGTAAGTCCGTTGTAGGTGTCTCGGGTGCTGATTAGATTTTGGTACGATTCTCTGTAAAAAAAATTCTTTACTTAAAAAACTCTTTATTTCAATAAATCAAAATGCTGCTTGTAATACAAAAGCTTGCACAACTTTCTTATGCTACCTCAGTCACTTAGTCAATAACTTAGATGTGTCTGCTGTCTTTAAAACGAAGTTGTGTATATTTAAGCCACTACATTTTTGATCAAACAACACCTTTTTAAGTAACATGCTCAAAATTTTGTGTGGTATGGTTCTTGATTATAGACTTTCGGAACTCCAAATTTTACATAATACTATGAAAAACATGATACGGCTAAAAACTGTACGAATTGTAGACTACAGTTATATAATTTTGCAAAGATTGTGCCTTCTAGAGGTGGGAGATTTCTAAGGTCCTAGAGGCGGGAGATTTCTAAGGTATAATTAAGTAAAGTATTTTTGTCTTTCCGGATCCTACAGATATCCTATGTTGACTAAAAAAACTGAATATTTTCATATCTATCGTATAGAAAACTTGGCAGAACCTAATTGGGTTAGATTTTCTATTTCTCTTCCATGGGGAGAAATGGGGGATCGAAATGAATTTCCGGACCTTAGAAATCTCCCGCCTCTAGAAGGCACAATCTTTGCAAAATTTTACAATCGACCATGAAACAGAACCTAATAGAGACGGTTTCCGATATTATCCCCGAAGGCTGGAATCATGGGATTGGAGTAGTAAAGTTTTGCAGAATCTTCAAAATTCCGCGGGTAACCAAGGTAACTGAAACTTTACTCTGAAAGCATGGACCACCGGGCATAGATTATGCAAACTAATTTCCGAATTAGGCCACTATTTTCGACGCTAACGACCATGTATTTTGAAATAAGTAAAACTTATTAAAAAAGTTGCAAGTTATTTTTTTAAAAGGCTTAGCTTTTATGTCTTTAACAGACTTAAAATTCTTTAATTATTCTTTAATAAAATTTAAGAACGTTTATATGCTTAGATATAAATGTGTTTTATCGTTTTGATCAAGTGTGGCTTCTTTTGAAAAGATATAATGTGAAACATTTCTGTAATAAATTAACTGGAGTTGTTGCAGTTTAGCTTAATTCGACTTTTTCATACCAGAAGTTATTTTTAAGTAGCTTGTTATGTTTTTTCTCTTTTGCAAATTTTGCAAGAAAAAAATTGAAAAATATGTATTGTTGGTCAAAATGATCACAGTTATATCACGTTACCCTTTATTTTAAAAGGTTTGAAATTTTTTTCGATTGATACCAAGTTTGGCAATGTATACCCTTGAGGTGTAACTTGCTCCCCACCACCCAAGGGGGTGCTAATGATGACACGAACAAAAAATTGCCACGATAATGATTTCCACTATAATGATTGATACATAAACTACCACTATAATGATTGATACATAAACTACCACTATAATGATTGATACATAAACTACCACTATAATGATTGAAACTGTTAAGCTTCGTGATGATTGAGCCTTAAATAAACCATTTTGTGCATGATTAGGTCAAATTTTGTTTTATCCTGCCATGCTACGAAAATACAAAATTTCGAATACATTTCGAAATTTTTGCTCGAATTTCAAAAAATTATGTATAGTTTCAGATTTTTAATTAAAAAAGCAGGATAAAAAGTTTTGTGAAAATCCATTAATATTTGTGGCATATATGATGTACCAAAGAAATCGACCAAAGTACACGACAGAAGACAGACAGACGGACATTTCTCTAAAAATATTCAAAACGTTTTTCGGAGATCCTAAAACACATATTGGGATCAAGCTCTCGAAATCCAAAATTTTCTTGAAAACAATACTTTCTCTATATTTTATTCTAAGAGCTTGAGAAAATAATAACTAAGTAAAATATTATTATATATATTGGATAACAAGTTCACTCTAAAGAAAATAACAAATGTTTATAAATTATTGACGCTCAAATCTGAACAGGAAACTTTGTTATAAACTCGTTTCTGACACATTTGTACATTACAGAAAACGAAAAATCAATGCAAAGTAAGACAACGAAAATTTTATCGTATACAGGGAATGGTTTTTATATTGGAATTTTGCCAAAAAGAGAGCAATGAGTTTAGAATACCCTTCTCCTTTAAAAGACTTCAATGTCAGGTCCTATAAAATCTGCCAATAATTGGGTACGAAAGGCAAGATAAATGAATTATATACGAATAAAGAAATGCAATACAAAGAAGCAATATAAAAAATTATAACTTTTACCCAAAACGTCTTTTCTGTGAAAATAAAGTTAGAACAAGTTTATTACTTTCATTTTATATACAATAATGTATACGGAAAGTACTGTGACGGGGGTCGAAAATTCGAATTCCAGTTTTCCACGGGAGAGCACGTTTCAAGCATCCCTGATCACGAATCGAACATTTTTGAAGTGATGTCTGTCTGTGTGTGTGTGTGTGTGTCAGTGAGACTGTGGAGACGATAACTGACGAACGAATGGACCGATTCGAACAAAATTTGGTACAAAAATTACAATCTATAAACACTGGAAGCATATTGTTTTTATACGCAATCGAATGTTCAGAACCACCCTAAGTTTTCGAGTGAACGAGTGAAGTTTTGAAAAAATCGTCAAGAAATCAAAACCGCTAATAAAGTTACGCAAATAGACATTTCTTATGTAATTTTTTATTAGGAAACGATTGACATACATTTTAGAACGAAAACATGAACCGTTCTCAAGATATTGGACATTTTTCAAAAAAATTCTCAAAACATCATATAAAATTAAAAAAAAAATTCCTATTGTGAAACATGTTCACTTTTCATATGTAATACCATGCGATAAATTTGGTGACATCATTCTCGTGGATCTAGCTTGTTCCATTCATGGAAAAAGTACTTTGAGTAATACTTTTTTATTTTAACTCCAATAGTCATTTATCTGCTGTAAGAATAACTTATTTCTCCGTCCATAAGGCTTGGCGAGAATTTTGCGACGGATTGGGTGGAATGTCGCCAACTTGGCGACTTTTTAAATGTTGCTAAAACAAAATTAGCGAAATTAAATTAACGAAAAACTCGCCAAATGGATAAAAATGACGCTAAATCAATAGAAATGACGACTCATTGACAGAAATTCAATATCTTGGAAAGAATATAAATATCTACTATAAAAATAATCTATTTTTTTTACTGTAAATTCATTGCATTATATAAGGAAAATCATTTGCTGTCCACATCAGATTTTTTTGTATGTAATGCTGCTAAGATATTGTTTTGTGGGAGTGAGGTTATATCGAATTTTTAAAAGCAATTTCTTACAGAAAATCTAGGTAGTAAATATTTAAAAAATTTGCACAAACATTGAATATGAAATATTTTTAATTATGTAATTTATTTAGTCAAGAATCTTTGCCTTTATTGAGATTATTATGAAGGGAAACAGAGAAGATCAGTGTAATGTTAACGTAGTAATTCTTCTAGACTCGCACAGTTGTGTAGCATCATATCTGTTGCAATCAAGGAGCGAATGTTAGTCCTTTAGTTGGAAATGGTAAATCTACGAGAGCGATAATCAAGAACTTGTTAAATTATATTGCATATGAAAAGCGAGCTCATTTTTAGACAAATGAATTACTTCAAAGTTGTATAATAATTTCACTTTATGGAATTTTGTATACATTATTTAAAACCTATAATTAAATTTCAAAACACATTTCTTTCGATTCTCTTAATAAGTTCTAAAGATATGTTGCTATTGGTATGACTCATGAAAGTACATTCAGACACGTAAATATGTATACACGTGCATGCATACATTCACATCGTTGCATTCAAACACACTCACATACATACACAAACACACTAAAATTTCCTCAAAAACTTCCATTTTAAGTATAGAGATGGTCAATGAGTGTAAATCCATCGAAAACTGGAATTCGAATTTTCAACGTCATCCCAATACTTTCTTGATAATTTGTACTATATATATGTATGTAAAGTTAAAAAGTAGAAATTGGGAATTTATTTTTATTGTCTTTAAAACTATTATTCTCAATATTATTATTGCTATAGCTAATTTGTTGGATAATACATGTAAAGTAAAAAATTAGAAATCGGGAATATATTTTTACTGCTTTCGAAACTATTATTCTCAATATTATTACTGCTATAGCTAATTTGTTGGATAATATATTTTTACAATCTACACATTTTACTTATGTCACTCGTGGATTACGGGAATTAACAAAGATTCCTTCAGAACGCAATGTTGGTGTTTTTACAATGAAGGGTAAATTTTTCTTTTTCTAAGTTCAGTAGAAGTGGATAGATAAACATAGATATCTACACAAAATAAAGTAAAATTGCTTAGAAATCCCAAATGAGCAATTGGACTTTCTTTAGGAAGAAACGCAATAAAACTCTTTCACTCCTTTTCTTAGTTTAAAATAATTCAAATAGAGCCTTTTTGTTTCTGAAATGGCCTGTTTGATTCTTCCTCAACGACTAATTACATAAAATTAGTTACTTAAACCTAAGTTATCTAAGTTACTTAAACGTAGATAATATATAATATATTTGCAAAAATTATAATAGTAGATATAAGGAAATTAATACGAATAAAGCCAATTTAATTATAAAAATGCGATAAGTTAATTTATCTACTTAGTCATTTTAGAATAACTGACATCATACAGTGATATTGGGAATTCTCTATAAATAAATTTGCAATTATTTGTCATAATTAAGATCTGAAGCTCATTTTATCCTTGATTTTTTGTATCTGCTTGCTCCGCTTGCCAACACCGAGGAGCATTTCGTTATAATAAGGTACACATTACCTTGGTGGCAACATGAATGTACTGATCTTCTGCAGCCCAAACTGCTTTAAACTGTACAGCTCCACAATGTTGATATTTGAAATCTATCTTTCCAATTGTGATATTTCCTACATTTCCTACTTTACACAATATATGCATAGTTACCCCTTCTGCATATATTTCTAACGGCCCACCAGCTGTATTAATAATCAGGTAATTCGTTCATGACAATAATAGTTGCCATACGCTGTGTTTATAAGAATCGAGAATAAGGCCATCTTTGCGGCGTTTCTGCCACCAACCAATCATTGAGAAGTTGGAAGTCGCCTCGACCAATTACATATTTTCGCATACCGTCATGTTAAATTTTATATTAATCGATTCCACTTAATAGAGAAACATTGGAAATAAAGCTTTTGATTCATTTAAGCGGATGATCCAAATATGCTAAATTTCACACAAAATTAAACAATGAGTGATTTGTTTTCTGTTCTTTAATGTTTGGCCCAAATAAATGGCTGCCCCAATAAACCGGTGACCCAGTTAACCGGAATTAACTGTATTTATTTATCAAAGTCTGAAATACATTTTCTCAACCTGTCATACATTTCTACGGGTTCATATTATTATTTATGCACAATTTCAGAGTTTTGCGTCTTACCGTCTTCTCTCAATGGATAATGGCTTCTGTATTGTGAATATGATTCTAATTATATGAATCGCCACTTATCGGTGAATTTTGTTATTATGAATCCTGCTTTGTAGTCTCTTGCTATTTAAATTCCATCGTCTAAGAATTTGTAGCAAGATACTTAATAAAATGACTCAGATTTGTAAACAAAGGCTTGAAAATGTATTCAACATGATACGTATTTTTTGCCGCCACTACGGTAACAAGTTCTCAGCGCTAAAGATCTCTAAAGAGAACGAAACCGGTCCACCGTTGCTGGATGTTGTGCAGTGGAAGTACAACTTCAATTTAGCGTCTGGTTTAAATTATTTTTTGTTTTTCATATAATATGTTTCACAGTAGAAAGTAATTAAACTATATGTTATATATTAGTAATTTTTTTTCGGAAAATAAGCAATGTTCTGTTTCGATTTTTAAAATTAAAACAATCTTATGTGGGCAGCACATGATTTTCACTACATAACGCAATGACTTATTATTTTTTTCGTAGTGAAATAACGATGCATAAGATCTACAGCACAATGATTTTGGGATTAAATTAGTATCACGTAAATTGAAATTTGGAGTTTTGGGTAACATATTAGTCCGAACAGAATTCATACTTATATGCAAAATACTCATCAAAATACTATTAGAAGTTAATTAATATCCCATGAACTGAATGACTGTTGGCGAAATTTTTGATGTCAAAATACAAAATTATTAGAAAAAATAAATTATTTTGTAAATGGAGCAAATTATAAATCTACGAGAATGAGATTTATAGATTTGTGGTGTTGCATTGCACATGAAATCTAAAAATATTTGATGATACTTGTTTGTTTTAATTTTATGTAATTTTTCTAAACGTCCAATATCACGATAATGGCTCATGCTAGCATTCTAAAGTTTATGTTAGTCATTTTCTAATAAATTATTTTATATGAAATGATGATTTATTTAATAATATTGAAGGCTATGGTGTTTTATGATTTTTTCAAAATATTTTTTGAAATTCGTGCAATATCTCGAGTTTATGCTAACATTCTGAAATTTATATGATTCGTTTTCCAGTGAGAAATTACGATAAAATTGTAGCATATTTATCATCACGAATTTCTATGATTTTTCCAAAATTCTTTTAAAAATTGGAGATATTTCCAACATTTGATTGCGCTTTAAATCAATAGGGTTGCAATATTCACAGCTATAATAGTAACAAAATTCTTTTTGAAACACTTCATTTGTCCACAGGTATGGATTCAACTGACTAAATGACATATATTAGCAACACGCATACACACACACAAACACACGTAAACACACATACGCACGTTAACACACATACACACGCTAATACACTAATACACATACTCACACTAACACACACGCATACACTAACACACATACCCACATTAACACGCATTCACATATAAACAAACATACACACTCTAACATATCCACACTAACACCAATACACCAATACACTAACTAACACATATTCACATACTAACAAACATACACACTCTAACATACCCACACTAACACATATACACCAATACACCAACTAACACATATTCACACACTACTACACACATTAACATACATACATACACGCTAACATGTGGACACACAGACATAACCTCAGAAACGTTTGATTCGAGATAACAGTGAAATTCGAATTTTCAACCCCGTCAGAATACTTTCCCTAAACATGTGCATGCTATGTAGGGAATGTGAAAAATCTTACTCTAAACCATTACGCTGACATATAATATCTGCCACTAACAGTATAGCATCATGTAAATCCCAGAACAGTTAGAGATATTTGATGTAATTCTCGGTAAACAATATCGCTGTCCTTGTACATATGAGATGTGACATTGTTATTAATAATCTGGGTAAATTACAGATAATGTGAGACAAACGGACACATGGACACTTCTAGTCGATCATTTAACTTAAGTTATGATGTTTCATTTAGATTGTTGCAGTCATATGAGGTAATGGGAGATATGCTATAGAAGTTCATAATATAATCATCATTTTATCATTACTGAATTTAAAATAATTGCATGCTTATCATTTTTCACTACTTGTAGCAAATTATGGAAACATTGTTTTTACATCTTTTAGTTTTAAACTGTCAGTCTTTACATAAAAATAATTGCTTGTTTATCATTTTTCAATATCTGCAATAAACTATGGAGACATTAGTTTTTACATCTTTTAGTTTTAAACTGTCAGTCTTTACATAAAAATAATTAATTGTTTATCATTTTTCAATATGTGCAACAAACTATGGAAACATTATTTTTACATCTTTTAGTTTTAAACTGTCAGTCTGTATATAAAAATAATTGATTGTTTATCATTTTTCAATATGTGCAACAAACTATGGAAACATTATTTTTACATCTTTTAGTTTTAAACTGTCAGTCTTTACATACAAATAATTGCATGTTTATCATTTTTCACTATAATCAACAAACTATGGAAACAATACTCTTTTACATCTTTCAGTTTTAACCTTTTGCTTACGGTTGGGACAGCGTCCATCCCAAACGAAGAACCTCTCAAAAAGGCAGGTATTTAACTTACCCTATCCCAAACAGTTCGATCCCGCTTTGCAGGCATGGGCGTCCATGGACGCCCATGCCTGCAAAGGAGGGTCACACTGATTTGGGATAAGGTATGTCAAATATCTGTCGTTTGGGGAGGTTCTTAGTTTGGGATGAGCGCTGTCCCATCCGTAAGCAAAAAGTTAACTTGCCAGTCTTTAAATTAAAATAATTGCATGTTTATCATTTTTTACTTGTGTAACAAACCATGGAGTCATTATTTTTACATCCTTTAGTTTTAAACTGTCCGTCTTTAAATTAAAATAATTCCATGTTTCAGTGGCGGCTCGTGAGCGACATGTACCGACGACCTCGAAACAGCTGCATGCCAAATTACTATTTTACTTGTGCTGAAATACTCTGTGCAAGTTTCCTTAAAACGAAGAAGAGCCACCATGGCAATTATTTAAATACATATATAAATAAATTTGTATCAAATTATAAAAGTTAGATGACCTCAGTCGTATGCATGGGCAGTATGTTTTGTATGATTAGCTCAAACGTTATTACACCCAAAATGCACTATTTTTCTCATATACACTCGATGGCTAAAAGTTTTGTACCTGGCCGTCCCTGTAACCCAAACAGTGAAATAATTAGACAGTGTAAACCAACTAAATCTACGGCTGTTTATATGTAGAAACGAAAGAACTATTACAAGTTTAAGAATGAATATGGGAATTACAGAAGATTCTGATGCTTTATGCTTATCTCTATTCGTCTTTGAAAAGATACCAGCGAGTTCTACCTGCTAGCAGTCGCTATATGTAGCAACAGGTTTTTACAGCAATATGTAATTCGCCCGTTGAGCGGGTGCAACAAATGTGGATCAAGGTTTAGAGTAAGCAGATCGAGTGGGTCCATTGTAGAGTAGAAATTACAGTGTAAAAATTGCATCAAAATCGAAACAAGAATCACTAAGATGAAAACGTAAATATGAAAAAAGGGGGGGGGGTCTCACTCTTCCACGGTTGTTTCATATTACATAAGAAGGGACGATGTTTGTGTGAGTAAGCCCTGTAGCGCAAAATGCAAACATCGTATGGCTTTGAGATGTGGTACAGGGGTATTTCAGGAACCAGGATAATGCATTTTTTTTATAAAATTGAAATATGAAATTGAGGCTACTTAAAGTAAAAGTTACGCCCAGAGGGTTGCCACAATAAGGATGTATATCCAAGTGATAAGTACAAATGCCGGACGACACTATTGCCACCCAGTGTTTCTTTCAAGTTTTCTATTTGCTCTATAAAAATATATCTAAATGATGTGTCACATAAATTGAAATAAAATATTTCGATGGGGGGGGGCGAATACACGTCTTCGGGGTCTTCGCACCCCCAGGAGGTATGCCTGAAATAAACACTGTCGCCACCGGCCGAGTCCAAATCGCTCAATTAGGAGGCGAAATGGGAATTTTGGGGGCCAGCTGAAAAGAAAGTTGCACCCAGTGAGATGATAAAATAAATATGTACATCCAGGTCACATGTACAAATGGTGACGGGACTATAGCCCCCAGCAGAATCAAAATAGCTCAATTAGGAGCTGAGATGTGAAATTAGAGGGGGGAACTCCTTAAAGTAAAAGTTGCACCCAGGGGATTGATACGAAATAGATGTATATTTAGATGGTACAGAGACAATAGCTACCAGAAGATTCAAAATTGCTCAATTTAGGAATCGAGGTGCAAAACCGTGCGGGCTAATTAAACTAGAAGTTGGACTCAGAGGGGTCGAATAAAAAAATATGCATATCCAGGAGATACATGTAAAGGTAGTGCAGAGACTATAGCCATCAGTAGATTCAAAATCGTTAAATTAAGAAGCGAGATGAAAATTTTTAGGACTACCTCAAGTAAAATTTACGCTGAGGTAGTAATATGACATGAAGTAAAGTTCCCCTTTGTAAAATTTACACAACCAGGGGGATTGGGTAGTCGCCGGCGAAGGGAGGGAGGATTTCAAAGAAAACAACGTTGGATCAAAGAATCAGACATTAGGTTGAAATTTGTTTTTTAACATATATTTACAATTTTTTCAATATTTAGATATTTTTTAATGTTAAATAGCTGAAAAAGTAAGACAGATGAGTAAGTCTAGTGACCCCTCAAACAATACATTTCTGCAGTGCTAGGTTATTCAATAAGCACACTAAGCACGTGCTTAGGGCATCAGTAAATTAGGGGGCACCAATCAAAATCCAAAATGTGTCAATTTGTATATTTTTGCTTAATGCTTATCTAATAATAGAGTGCAGTGAATTTTCTATGGCCCCATAAACTATTGGCGTCCGAGAGACCTTCAAAATGTTTCTGTCTTCCAGGGTTATATAGTGATGGCCTCCTTCAATGGTGTCTTTATTACATCTCATCTATATTAATGGAATTAATTGGTCAGTATTACAGTAAGTAGTAACATTATCAGCATAAAAATGCCCGTATGGAGGGGGGAAGCTCTGTGCGAAATTTCGGAAGCCCGTTTAACGCCAGGTCATTATAGGTCTTTAAAAATTAAAATATGGCTAATAATGCTATACTTGGTGCCCAGATCACAGCAACCCGTAGATAAGACAATTCTGTTAGGGCCGCATTATTCATTGGGTGTATGTGATTCTTCGCCTTGAGGTCCCTAAATGACTGATATCTCCAAGAAATTTAACTAAAAGATGTCAGTTTCAAGAGATGAAATGATATTACCAAAACTCAAATAAATAAAAGGAATGAGCTAAGAACACGTTCATTACAAAATCGCTTAAATCTCTGATATACACTGAAAGTGAACTACTGAAAGGTATTTTGATCAGATATAGAAGCATTTTATTACGAAGAAATTTTGTAATAATTGGCTATTGAAATTTAATTATATTATTATTATTAATTTTCTTTTTGCAATTTTGTTACTTTCAAAGAAGCTGCAAGAATTGCATTAAAAATTAGACGTATTTAATCATTTATTAAATTTTTGTTAACAATATTTTTCTTGAGAATCTCTTTGGTGGAGTGTGAATCTATAAATTTAAATTGTTGAAATATTTCTTTATATCTCTATTTAAAACAAGTTAGATGCAACCGCTGACCAAATCCTTTTAAAGTATAGACTTTCAAGGCCGTCAATGTTAGTGAGGGACCTATGGTATCAAATGATTTACAATTTTATGGTATCAAATGATTTACAATGATGACGATTTATAATATATTGCAATGCGTCGCCTCCTACTTTGGTTACAATCGGATGAAAATTCCTATTTGTTATAGAATTTTAAAGCGAATATATTTTTACGTTACTTTGGAAGAAAATTTTTTAATTTATTTGTTGTATCTTTAAAATCTAATCTTTTATTGTCGAAAAACCTTTTGCTATCTTAAAAGAAGTAATATTCAGATGGCTTAACTTTCTTTGTCGAAAAAGCTGTTGGTAAAATTTTAATTAAACGATTTCATTCAGAATCACTATTTCAGAAAGTAAACAAGGAAGATCAATCATGCATAAAGCATTGATTGTGAAACACTTTCCAACTGCAATGCAATTGTATTTAAACATCTCTAAAATGCGATACATTCAGCGGTGATATTTTTAAAATTATCACAATAATATAATAATTTATTATATTTGAAAACTTAAAACATCATCGAAAAACAGAAAACTTTATTCAAATGACGTCATCGAAATATAAATCGTCGTACTCTCTATATAAAATCAGTGAATATTTCATTCATAAACTTTTATTCCATTCCTTTCATTCAAAGGTGATATTTTTAAATTATCACAATACTACAATAATTTATTTTACTTAAAAACTTAAAACCATGGAGGTAAAAGTCCTTTCTAACTCTATGCTTAAAACGTCATGGAAAAAACAATACTATAAAATCGTCATGCAAAATCAATGAATGTTTCATTCATATCAGCTATATTCCAGACTCCAGAGCTAAATAATTTTGAGTTAAAAAAAATTCGGCAATTCTTATGTAACTCATCTTACAGCTTGATGTGTTTACATTCTGCATGTGTTAGAATTAGACATCCTTGTAGAAATAATCAAAATTTGATGATAATTTAAAATGAAGAAATATTGTAATTGTGTTGGCGCAGTATATAGATGCACAGAAATTTCGCAAAAATAAAGCGGTTTTAAGACGGATGCAACTCTAACTATAAATTTAAAAGAACTTTAAAAATCACAATTTTGCCCCTTGGAAAAAAGATGGATGCCATATTTTATTTTGAAGGGGATCACGGGATCTCTTCATATAACATGGGTGCAAATAGTATTTAAATTTTTATTTAAAAAATTACCGAACATATTTTGCTGATTTTTTTTTTATTTTATGGGATAATTTGAATATTTCCTAACATTTTTGAAGCAATTTGTGAATTTTAATTTCGCTCAAAAAATGTTTGATGAATTAGGTCCCATAGGGTTCAATGTATTTCATTTATTTAATCCAAAGCTAATTGGGTGATATTATTCATTTACATTCCCATATATTCCACAGACCGTTTCAACAACATACTAAAATTTCATTTTGACGGCAATTTTACGGCAGTTATCTTGCGAACGGAGAGATAGACAGATATGAAGAACAAAGTCATAAACACTTTTCAACTATGTTGTACAGTGTTAAAAAGTAATCAGAAAAAAATTAAAAACTTGAAATAATATTTCGGCGTGGATTTCGTATCTCATTAATTATGCCATATCAGGTTTACATTTTTATTTTATTTTATTTACAACTGAAGGGTCATTGGTTGTAGTTTTAGCTCCAATCATCTGGACAATAATTTGTTAAGCCCTAAATAGATAACAGTTATTGTCCGACTCCCGTGAGTTGGCAGATGACCTTGGATGAGTCCACTTCGCTTAAGGGAAGAAGGCTTGCAAACAGACGATTTGTGCATTACAGGGAAAGGACTGCTGAACACAGAAACCTGTTTGGCGACCGCGTATTTCGCCAAGAATTTGGAATTTAGAATTGTTGGAATGCATTTTGAATCGTTGCGTTGGACTAGCATTGCGCTTGCGACTAAAAGTCTGTCTAACCTCTGTTCCAACTTCTAACATCTGTTTATTTAGTTAATCAGAATCTGATATTTGTGGACCTTGCTTCTGTCGACAAAATGTCTGTAAAAGGAAAAGTAATTCATTCCAAGGAAAAAAATGTGCTCCACAAAGTTCTCAATTTTTTTGAGGCCGAAGTAACTTCAGGAAAGTTATGCATCCCCATCCAACAGGCCCAAAAGAGAACAAACAGCCACTGCAACTGGTGTGTCAATGAAAACAATTGCACGCATCAAGAAAGAATCAAGTAAATCACCGATCCTAGTGTCGCCACGTAAAAGAAAGAGACAAAATAACGAAATACAGTTTCAAGTGTGGATGACAACACAAATTGAGAAATTGACAATTTAGTGGAAGAAACCATAGAAGAAAAAAGTTTTGTGGTAGGAGCCGACTCCTCTTCAGAACATGACTCAGAGTCAACTGAAAGTGCAGAATCAGATTTCGAGAATGGCGACAATGATACAATTTATTAAATATTTTATATATAAAATAATATAAAATAAATAAATATAAAGTAGAAATATTTTATGTATTTTTTAAATGTTTTAAATATTTTTATAATTTCCCAAATTTCGTATCTCAGGGGGGGGGGAGGGTTATAGATTCCTTAGATAACATGGCCATGCAGAGCTAAGCTCTAATGCAGAACTGTCCAAATAGTGGCACACCAACAACGATAATGTTTAGATAACATATTTAAAATTAATTAAATTACAAAAATATATTTCAAAATGAATAAATATTATTAATTTATGAAATATGTAACTGTATAAAATGTGATGCATAGATATTACTGAAATGATTTTCAACGGCAGCAAAAGTATTTGCATTGAAAAATGTTCTCTGTCTTTGATAGAAGTTAAACGCGTTATACAAAGAGTAAAATATATAATGATAAAAATATAGAGATGTGAGTATGTCACGTTGTGCATTCTTCGCTAAATAAAAGAGTTTAAGTTAGAAGAAAAGTATTACAACACGAACTCTTCAATTTTAATAAAACATTTACAACCATTATTGTAATAAATAGTTTTAATCATTGTGAAGAAAACAATTCCACCATATCCCAACACTTACACTGAATGTACTTATACATATAAAGCTCTTTATCGTACTGCACAAATTATAAATTAATTCGCATTAAAGGCGCCAATTCTGGAAACCCGTTCTTCTTAGACGTTTCTACCTGCCATTGAATTTAACTAATGGACTCGTCCAAAATCACTTGACCCAAATGCCTTCTCTCTGGAGTCGTACTATATTACCTCCACATATTATTGTTTTCCCGAAAATATAAAATGAAATATTTATGCGATTCGTTAATATGTACCGTTAATATTTTATTAGTATATCATATATAAAAACATTTTTCGTTTGATCGACGGTTGATGGGAAAAAAGTCCCTCAGGAAAGCTGTACCAAATAAAGAGTACAGTCAGTTAAAACAAAGCAGAAAAATAATACTACGTAATTCAACATAAATAAATAAACAAACTGTTTCGAGGATACTCTTATCGTGATGAGTTTGTAACTGAAACTCAGAGCAACACTCTTTTGCTGCTTGCTAATTTGCACCTAAATCATGTTTTTCACTATGTAAAGAACTTCCTCAATATGCAGCTGGTCTTTTAGAAAAGATGTTTCACACACTTCAATTACAGTTACTTTACACCTTTCTGGTAGGTCGGACGGTCTGAGTCTCAACAATAACAGCACACTTCATTTAGAAACATAAATAGAAACACGCGATCCTTTTTATGGTTCTTTCCCATCCCTTCCGAAAATTTTAAGAGACAATTCTAGACCCTGTCCCATAGAAGCATTTTGATAAAGATATATAAGGGCATAAGAGTTGCCAAGATCTTCGTAAAGGGGCATTCGACGATCAAATGAGTAAGTTAGTTTGCTAACATAGACCTTGGGGAGGACTAATGGCATTTTTTTGGGACCAGAAGAAAATTATCAACGCCACTGCCTAGGGGCATCTATGGGTCTCAAACAGTCTTAATCTAGCCCTGCATTTTGAAAGTGTCACTACAAGCAGTCCCGAGTATGTCATAAATACAATACCCGTGACTTTTAAACAATTGAAAGGTCAAAAGCATTGAAATTCGTCACAGAGCATAGAACTACCCTAAATCAGAAATGTTCCCCTTCCCGAAGGGCAGAACCACCCTACTTCAGAAATGAAGAAATAAGCCCCCCTCCTCCTCCCAGGGCGAAAAAGCCTCATTGGCGAAATAGCTACGGTTGGGTGGGTCAAGGGACTCGTCAAACAGAGTGCCCCAAACAATTATTTTCTCCCGAAGAACAGAATCCCCCAAAATACCATAAATAACCGCCACATGTTCAACTAACTAAAAATAATAAAATATGCATCGAAACTCTTTTAAATTTGTTAAACTATTTCGTCATGAACCAAAACTGAAATAACTAAGCCAATAGAATTTATAAAATGAATCAGAATTACACAAATACAGTAATTCGTGTTCAAATATTTATTTAAACATTCAAATTTATTATTTGAAAAACAAGCGAGAGAGAGAAAACACATTTATCCAAAGAAAATCGAGGCCAAATTAGAGGAAACTTAGCCAATTCGAGTCAGCCATTCACAGTATTCATTTCTTCATTGGCTTCTTTGGTGAAAAGCGTGGAAAGAGACGCGGCTGACATTGGATTCCAATATTGCAATATCTGTTTTGTTAACTCAAATTTCTATTGTCGTTATATTAACATACCATTCGCTCTATCAGACAGAGGCGATAAGGGAAGCAACTATCATTAAAAATCCTTCGTATTTCCCTATAGATTTAAAACGCCATGAAAAGTACACAGGAGACATTTTTGGAGAGTCAGACCTTTAATGCTGCCATCTAGTGACACTTTCATCACTTATTTTGAATAATTCGACTTTCGATTGAAATAAAATTCAGATAATTTTCTTAAAAATTATAATTAACCTATATTAATAAAAGAATTTAGGATGCTTGATCTAGGGGGACCGCGCGTCCCAGCGCCTTCTCTTAATAACCTCCTCTGCCATGTTTATCGTTTTCTAAAACTACGGAAAATTTATTTTTAGATCTTTTAGTTTTAAACTGTCAGTCTTTAAATTAATATTAATTTTAAAATCTTAATTTAATACAGTATAAAATAAAATTCAAGAGTTAACCAGTTTCGAAAGCAAAAAACAGCTTTCTTCTTCACGAGAAGCAAAAAACGCAGCCTCACATACTCAAGCAAGTTCAGCATCTGCGGTAAAATGGCACACGTTGTTGAAAGTATACGAAAAGTTGCCGTATCTCCGTAGCGAAATGAAACAAAGTAAAATTATGAAGGTAGGAAAACATGTGGCAGGATACAAATGAATGGCAAAAAGGAGGAAAGAGAGAATTGCTGAAAATAAAGAAATAACAGCAAGAATCCAAGCCGACATAGATTAAGCCATAGTTTAAAATGCCAATAGAAACAACTGAGTAATCCTTCTAAAATAGTAATATAAGAGCAAGCGACGTCCTGAATATGAAAGTTGCTTTTTGATTCTAAAACTGGTTGACTTTAAAATATTATTGTATGCTGTATTTTAACGAATCGTACATTCAGCTACGTGTGCTATCTTACGATGACAAATTTGCTTGAATAAGTAAAGTGGTGCTTCTCGTTTGTACAGGAGGCCACCTCCTAAAGATTTTACAATTTCATTGTCTTCTATCCATTGTTATGCATTCTAATTTTATCTGTATTATTTCTATGGATTATTTTTTTAAGGATCGTTGTTCTGTCGCCCCTATAATGTATAATTAATTAATCTGTATTTCAATCAATTTTATATATGGGTTATTTTCTCTAAACGGGTTTTTTCATCTTTCTTGTTACAATATATTTTTTTCTATTTTTCAACCTGTTTTCTGCATTATATTTTAACATGGGTGGTTTAAACTAAAAAACAAATAGTAGCAGTGATTATTTGAGGAGAATTATATAGAAAATGCAAATTTTTATGTTCAGGACAAGCAAATGACAGCATGACAGGGGAATGACATTTAGTATAGGCAACTGCTTTCTTAGTATTGTCATGTCGCAATTCTGCGCCATGAGCCTTTTGTATTTTCTGCAAGAGAAACATCCTTCTCTCCGTTCGTGCCTGTGCTGTGTTTTTCGCTAACACTTGTTTCCATTGAAATCGCATTAAAAAGCGCATTTCGTCGTGAAATCGTTGGATTGTCTGGACTTAGTGTCTGGCCGAGAAGCGTGACGTTTTGCTGACTTGTTGCTAGGAGAGCGCGCCGTCCAATCAGGAAGAGGCGCATTTTTGCGAAGGAGAACTTTTGCGTGGGCTCAGGCGACCCACACTTCTCTCTCTTCGAGCTGGAAAATTCCGACTGAAAGGTCGCATCGAAAGTTTTGCCTAGAAAAGAGACAAAAGGCGTTTAGCCGAAATGGCTAACTGGCGGAGATGGGCATTTTGGTTCTAAAGGAAACCGCCCCTGCATTCTGGAGATGATTGAAGAAGATCCTGGATACTTACATTAATTATTCTGTACATTTTCTAAAATATATTTTTTCCATTCCAGGAATCTATTCGACATCGACGCCGAGCTTTGAAGTAGCTATTCAAATTCGTTCGGAGTGTAAAATCGACTGATGGCTAATACTTAAAGTTTTGGACTCTTTATCCCTCCTCGTGTCCTTTTGAGAACTTTGTTCTACTTAAAATCGTGCACATCTGATGAGAGGTATTTTCTGAAAAGCGTGAAATGTATAATAGCCAGGTAACATTTTCTTTACGGGAATTTTAATGCCGTACAGCACCGGCATATTTGACGAATGATTTCTAATATTAATAGGCTCATGTCAAGATGTATTTATTGATAACTTAAAATCTAAATTAAATCCATATGATTATTGAAGTGAATTATTGTATGCTATATAAATTTTGAACAGAGCAGAAAGGCAGATTGTGTTATTATAAATGAAGCTCTGAATATGATAACTGATTTTTAAAGTAAAATACTTAAGTGTGATTTAAATAAATAATATTTTGATTTTTACTTTGCTTCTGATTTATTTGAAATGCCTTTAATTCCTCTGCTATTCACTGCATGTCATCGAACAAACAATTCTGTTAGACTGAGAAAGTTTCTTGCTTGGGTAAATTTAGAATGGTTGATTAAATTGCTAAAATTCCACTATACGGCTTCACCGGCTCTTGAGTTGTCTGGTGCGCCTTTGCTTTTGTGAGTTGGCAAGACGCGCCATGACAAATTGGTGCTCGTGCCCTTTTTTTTCTCAGAGTACATCAGTGTTAGCAAATTTAAATTTTGTTGAAGGCATATCAAACCATAAAATATTGATTTGTGTTATTTAAGTATTGCAGAGTAAAATGTTCGAAGTAAGTTAAAAAGTTTTTTAGTGGTGCAAAATATTTGAGTTTAATGGGCATGAAAATTTTTATTTATGTGTCATATAGTAATAAGTGCAAAAGCACATAAGCCCAGATGCACCAGAGTATTATTTGCATGATTGAATTTGCATTTTACATATTGAAATTGTGTTACATATATATTTTTGAGGTATTTGACATACATAAATACACAAAGTTCTATATGATGTATGATATAATTGAAATTTCCAAATACACACACATTAAAAGGTAAATACATGAAGTGCATACATTTATTTTGAAAAGTGAATACAAAAGTTCTGTGCACATGCAAAAGTGATTCGAAGTTCATGATAATGAACAAAAAGTGAAAAAAGTTACACGTAGTGTTTTTCGGTGCTCTGCCTATACATAAATAAGCGATTTAAGCGAAAGTGAAATCAATTTTCCACAATAAACTGTGCTTCGTGATAAATTAGAATCTGTGTCGGTGAAAAACCTTGTGCTAAAATGCCTAAATCTAGAAATACGAGAGCAAGCAGGAGTAGAGACTCCTCTGCACAGCCGAGTTCAGTGAACCGTATTCCTTCGGTGTCTCTACCACGACTTTCTCCAAACTCGGGCAGATCAGCTTCCGCTGTCAGAGACTCTAACAAAATGAAAATTGGAGTTGGATCTCAGTTTCTTGGATCCATTCCAGGTTTTGCTGGTAATGCGGGTGAATCTTTTCAGGACTTTTTGGAAAAATTCTCGCTTGTCGCTGACCATGCAGACTGGTCAAACAAAGATAAAATTTTCGTTCTGAAGTTGAAATTGTCTGGTAGGGCAGAAAGACTGATTAAATCAATTCCAAAATTAAACCAAAGCACGAATTTTTCAGAATTGGTGAATACACTCAGGGACAATTTTATGAAAAAAGAAAATATTGCCAAGAATGTCGCTTCCCTGGTCAACTGTAAACAAATGACAAATGAAAGCGTACGTGATTATGCGAATCGCATAGAAGCCGAATCCTATGTTGCTTTTCCGCAAGATGTAGTGTCTGATAATGAAGATTCCTTGAGAACTGCTATTTTAGTGAATGCTTTTAAAAAAGGGTTGAAAATCATTTTTCGAAAAGCTGTCTTATCTGCAAATCCACAGTCATTTGAAGCTGCGAAAGAAATTGCCATTCTGGAAGAAGAAGTGCAGAATGAAGAGCTGGAAGAAATGACAGAAGACATAAATGCTGTGAGAATCGAAAATGACCCTAAACATGAAATTGAAGAGCTGAAGAAAGAATTGAATTCAAAGAAGAAAGAATTTGAGAAGTTAAGAAAAAAATTCAGTGAGAACTCAGAAAAAAGAAAGAAAAGACTGAATGAAATAAGAGAAGATCTGGAAAAGAGCAATTCCAGTTTTGAAGATTCCTTCTTGGATACGCCCTCTACAAGCAGATACAATGCAAATGAATTGGAAGAGGAAGATTGGGAAGATATTCCAGTAAAGAAGAAACATAAACCATCAACATCTTTCAGAACTTCTACTCCATCCAAAAGATCTGAAAATAGAAACCGTTTCAGTCAAAGAAGAATTCCAGTTGCCTCACAGGAAGAAGAGTGGTATGTTAAAAGTCCATATCAAAATTATTCTCCAAGAAAGAAATCTCTAGTTTTTAGAAGACCTTTTCGTAACAGTTCATATAGAAATTCAAATTTCCAGAGAAGAAATTTTTCAAATTTTAGAAATTCTTTTGATAATTATAAATCACAAAACTTCAATAATTTTGGATATAGAAGAAATAACAGATATTTTAATAGATTTGGTAATAGAAGACAATTTAGAAGACAAAATTTTCAATCTCCAAAATTTAATAAAACAGATTCTGAAATTAGTTACATGACGGAAATTGAAGAACCTTGCCAAAACAATTTTCCCATTATTCAAGTTTTTGTTGAAGATGTTAAATTGAATGCATTAATCGATACTGGAAGTTCCATAAATATTATCTATAGTGATGCTTTGCACAAAATCAATCCGAGGAAAGTACAATTAAAACATACATCCACTATTCTAAGAGGAATTGGAAGTCAGAACATTTTGGTTGAGAGAAAAGCTTCTTTTCCCATGATCATTGGAAATGAAAGAGATGTGATTGAGTGTTGCATTTTAAATACACCTGCCCCAGGAAGGTACAACATGATTTTAGGAAGTACATTTCTACATGAGAAACAAGTGACAATTACTTATAGACATAAACGTGTGAATTTCTTGTACTGTAGTATTCCCTTTACTGAATTTACGGAATCACAAAGTTTTACTGTGATTTCTGACGATGTGCAATTTCAAAGATTCCATAGTTATGCAATAAGCCATGATTTTGGCAGAAGAAATTACAATTTTACACATGATGTGGATTATAGATCCAAAGACACAAATTTTTCAAGAAATTTTAGAGGATATGAAAATAAGTGTAATAATGGATATTTATTTGAACAAAACAATTTTCACAATGAATTTAGAGATGTTGATTTTAGAGATTTTGATGCAAATGGAAATGAAAGGTCAAATATTGAATGTGAAAATGATTTATATGAAAGACAGATGAATGACAATGTACATACAGACAGATTTTTGACAAAAGACAATACCAGTGACAATGAAATATTTCAGACAGATTGTGATAAACATGATGAAGGAAGTTCACAACAAAACAAGGCAATAGGTATTGCCAAAGCATTTAAGAAATGTGTTTTAAAACCATTTTCTGAATCTTTTATTAAATTAAAAAGAAATTACAAAATTGAAAAAGACACGACAATTTTACTTGAACCTATCAATAATAAAGAATTTTCTGCAAACAGAATTTTCGTAGCCAGAAGCATCCACAAAATTCCTGAAAATGACTTTTTGTATGCAAGAGTTGCAAATCCATCTGAGAAAATTGTTTATATAAACAAAGGTATGAAATTGGGAACTTTTGAAAACATCTATGAATCTGATATTGACATAAATAATAGAGTTGACATTGAAAACTGTATTGAAGAAAACGAAACATTTGATGCATGGGGAGGAGATTTTGATTTGAAACATATGAACTATGCACAAAAAACTTTGCTTTTGAAATTATTAAGTAAATATAAACATGTTTTTGCTAAAAATATGAAAGAATTGTCTGGATGTGACACTATTTTGCACGAAATTAATCTTGAGTCTGACATACCTGTTAGGCAGAAGCCATACCGCATTCCACACAATTTACAGAAAGAACTTTCACGCCAGGTCAACGAATTGTTAGATGCCAAAATAATCCAAAGAAGTACTTCTCCTTACAATACTCCAGTGCTTTTTGTTAAGAAACCTGATGGAAGTTATAGGTTAGTAGCCGATTTCCGAAAGTTAAATAAAATTACGATTGTAGAAAACTATCCGATTCCGAATATATCGGAATTAATCGATAATTTGTCTGGAGCCTTGTATTTTTCGACTCTGGATCTAACCAGTGGATTTTACCAATTGTGTTTACATCCTAATGATTATCCAAAAACTTCTTTTTCAACACCTGACGGTCATTTTGAATGGACCAGAACTCCTTTTGGTCTTAAGAATGCGCCCGCATCCTTTCAGAGACTGATGTCTCTGGTGCTGGCTGGCATATCTGGAATTTACATAGATGATATAATAGTCGCTTCAAGAACATTCGAAGAACATTTGGAAAAACTAGAAGAAATTTTTGTAAGATTAAGTAAACATGGTCTTAAATTGAAACCAAGCAAATGCTATTTTTTCAGAAAAACAATTAAGTATCTTGGATTTTTGGTATCAAATGGAAAAGTACAACCTGATACTCATAATTTGGAAGTTGTAGAGAAATTCAAAATTCCTAAATCAATTAAGAATGTGAGACAATTTCTTGGACTCACTGGATTCTATAGAAAATTCATAAAGGACTATGCAGAACTGACACTGCCATTAACAGAATTATTGAAGACTAAGAATAATGAAAGCAAAAAGAAATTTATTTGGACCAATGAAGCTCAAAAATCTTTTGAAATTTTAAAAGGAAAACTTTTGTCAAAACCAATTTTGACCCTTCCAGATTTTAGAAAACCATTTATTTTACATACTGATGCTTCAAATCACTCTTTAGGCTGTTATTTGTCCCAAGAAGATGAAAATAAAATTTTGCATCCAATATCTTATGCTAGTCGTAAACTTAATGAAGCTGAATGTAAATATAGTGTTGTCGAAAGAGAAGCATTAGCCGTTGTATGGGCTACTAACTATTATAAACACTATTTAATTGGAAAACCTTTCACAATTTTTTGTGACCAGAAGTCACTAACATTCGTATTTAAATTAAAAGATCCTACATCTAGATTGGCTAGATGGATTGCATCTCTATCACAATTTGATTATCAAATAGTACATAAACCAGGAAAGGCAAATGTGGTTGCTGATTATATGTCGAGAAATGTAGATGAATGTACAAATACTATTGACAATATTCCACAAAGATTTGTGTCACAATATAAAGTTATAAACCACAATGTTAATCAAAATTTTCAAAATGATAATCAAAATTTTCCAAGTGTAAATCAAAATTCTCAAAGCTCTAATAATGTAAACTATACTAATAGTAGCAATAGAAGAGAATCAGAAATCAATTTGAATCCAGTCAATACAAATGAAGCAAATGAAATTTGTGCTGTTAATAATAATGAAAGTGAAATTCAAAATGAAAATAACATGCAAAGTGGTCAATTGGAACAAACATTTACTTGTCCTACCTTGCTCATAAGAATTAAGAATGCTCAAAAATCTGACCCAAGGTGCAATAAAATTATAGATCTCTTAGATAAAAACATAAAACCTTACCCACAAACTTTGGTATTTTTTAGAAAAGATGATATCTTGTGGTGTACTCATAGACACCCTAAGCGTAGACACCAAGAACAAGAAAGAGTTGTTGTTCCACAAGAACTTGTGTCTGAAATTTTATGGCTGCATCATGATTGCCCTACTTACGCACATTGTGGATTTAGAAGAACTTTAGCTTCTGTAAGTAGAAAATATTTTTGGCAGGGAATGTATTCCCAAACACAAAATTATGTAGCCTCATGTGAAATTTGTGTGGTAAATCGTGGTTTTAGAAATAACAAAGCGCCCATACAAAAATTTTCAAGATCCACATATCCATTTGAGCGAATAGCTATGGATTGTGTCGGACCATTACCTATATCAAGATCTGGAAATAAATTCATACTTGTCATAACTGACTATTTTACAAGATGGCCTGAAGCATATCCTTTAGATTCAATTAAAACTGAAGACATTTTAAGTTGCTTAGAGCACTACATGGCTCAGCATGGTATACCTAAATTCATCGTCTCGGATCAAGGGACGAATTTTGTTTCTAGAACAGCTAGATGTTTTTATAAGAAATTAGGAATAATAAAGAATACTACTACTGCCTACATGCCATCTGTAGACGGTTGTGTTGAAAGATTAAATGGTACTTTGATCAGATCCTTGAAAAATATTGCATATAACGATAAAGATAATTGGGACAATCTAATACATTTTGCTTTATTAGCACATAGAAATGCCATACATGCTTCTACGGGTGAATCGCCTGCTTATTTACTCTATGGTAGAGATTTAACAGTTCCAAATACTTTGATTGCTGGATTTAAACCTCCGACATATGAATCAACATATGATTATGGGGAAGACATGAGATTCCGACT
Source organism: Amaurobius ferox (assembly GCA_951213105.1). NCBI lineage: Eukaryota > Metazoa > Arthropoda > Arachnida > Araneae > Amaurobiidae > Amaurobius > Amaurobius ferox. The sequence continues at coordinate 80,842,379 of OX578148.1, forward strand.
TAAAAGAACATATGATGTAGTAAAAAGTAACTTAGAAAAAGCTGAAAATTCACAAATTTTACAACAGCATAAGAAAGCAAAGATGCCCAATATTAAAGTTGGTGATTTAGTGTATCTTTGCACTCCCTTTTTGCCTCAAGGCCAGTCAAGAAAACTGAGCTCTTTTAATAAAGGCCCTTTTAAAGTGATAAAACAAACTTCTGCTGTCAATTTTTTAATAAAACATGTAATGAATCCCAAAAATGAACAACTGGTTCATGTGAACAGACTGACTCTTTTACCTCCAAGAAGAGAGGAATTACAAAGATTTTCAAAACAAACTACTGAAAGTCAAAAATTGAACTCTAAGTCAAATAAACTTACTCCTGTGATCACCGCTGAGAAAGACTCTGTGAAACTGAAATCTTGTTTATCAAGAAATTCAGAAAAATCTCAAAACAAAAAGACTGTGAAAAGAGTAAGATTTAATTTGCCAAATAAAAGGGTAAATGAAAATGCTGTTCATACTAGATCAAACTTTCATGCTAATAAAAGTCAACAATATGCACATAGAAATAATTCAAATAACCTTGATAATAGAGGAAATGGAAGAATCATTTACAGCAATAACTTTAGAAATAATTATATACCACACCAAAATCAGTATTATATGACAAACAGAAATACACGTACACCTTATAATCTGAGAAATCAAAGATTTTCACAATATTAAATTTTGGTTGAGTTCACAATTTTTCAGAAATTAAATTTTGCAAGAAAGATTTCATTTTTAGTTAAAGTTTATACTTGTTTAAGTTTTTATATTTCAATATTGTCTTTTAAAATAGAATTTATGAAAAAATTGTTGTGATTTTAAAATTTATTGGAAATCTTGCATTTAAGTTAAAAAAGTAAATAAGAAAAAGTAATTGATTTGTGAACTATAATTTATGAATGTTTACATTATAATTTAAATAGTTGGTAAATTTGTTAATTGACTCTCCTTGGACTTTAAAATTTTTCGAGAGTCCTGTTTTGATTGACTTTGATTATACTGATGTGTTTTATGGTAAAAAAATGTTTGATTATTTTGTTAAGTTCATGAATGAAATAATTAAAATGGTGGTGGTAAATTGAATTGTTCCCCTAAGTAAAAGGGAGGAAATTTTGAATTCTGAAGAAAATTTTGAATTTTGAAAAAGTAAATATTGAAAACTTAATGATTTTGATAAAATAGAATTGAAATTAAAATTGAAATTAATATTAAGTAATTGAAGTAAATTAAGTAATTTGAATTTGAAAATGAAAAGTTTGAGTTTGAGAATTTTTGAAATTTAATGAAATTTTTTTTGAAGATCAAAGGTAAATGATCTCCTTTGAAAAATGTTTTTGAAACTTTGTTGCTGAGAGAGGTGAAAAATTTTGGCTGATGTTTTGTTGAAATTCTGTTCTCTTGAAATTCCATTTCACATTGTTGTTTTTTTTTGACCAGCAGTTTTCAAACATCTACACACATTTCAGTGAGTCAGCATATTTCTATGCTGCAAACCTCCTTTTCTGAAAGCTGGCTGGTGGACGCAAACATTGGACAAATCTACACGGATCACATACGAAGAAGCAGCTTAGCAAATTAAAAGTTCCGAACTTTTGTGGCAGGACTGGAGTCCTGGACGACAACTTGCTCCGAGCCTACCTAGGAGGGTTGTGATTGGCCAGGTGGGAAACTGGTGAAGCTGTGAAGATGATGATGATGAAGAAGATGATGATGATGGGATCAGCGCAAGCTGTCCAAAAAAAATTTTGATGATATCCGTTGCTTCTGAGGCATGTCCTGGCGTCCTGTTTCTGCTGCAATCGCTTCCTGCACGCGAGTATTTTTTTTCTTTTTACACCCCCCTTTTTCTAATTTGGCAACTCGTTAGTCCCCGCTGAGTTTGCTCTTTAGATGTGTTTCTGCTCTTTTACACAACTGACGTGAATTTCAGGAGAAATTTTTCTCCTTCTCTCTCTCAGTAGACAAATGTATATAAATGTAAATTTTTCTTTTGTGACATGAAGTGGTCACTTGTTGAGTTATTCCAGAGATTTTGTTGAAAGTAAAGTAAATTGAAATTTTAAGATAAATTAAATAATGTAAATATAAATGAATAATTTAAAGTAATTTATGAAAGTTGAGTCAGAATGAGAAAATTCTGAATTGTCTTGATGACAAAAATAAGTTGAATTAAAGTTAATGTTAAATTTGTTGAATAAATGATGAAAAGTTGAAATGTTGAAAAATTGAAGATAAATGTAATTTAAAGTTAATATGTTGAATTTGAAAGTAATTTAAAGTGAAAGTTAAGATTTTAATGAAAGTTTTGAAATGAAAAATTGAATTAAGAAAATTAAAAATTGAAAGTGTCTTTGTTCTCAAATAGTGAGACAAATTTTTGAATGAGTAAAAGAATCTCATTACCTGAATATGACAAATTTAAATTAAAAATTAATTTTCAAAATATTTAATCCTTTAAGAATTTTTGTGTCACTTGTGTGTTTTGAAAGTGACAAATTGTTTATATTGTTAAGTTTGTAAATTCACATCATACCATGTTTTTGTTTCATATCATCTGGTTGATCTCAATGTTGTTGATTGAGATATTGTGTTGTCAGGCAAAATGCCTTGACAAATTTTTCTGATTTAAGTGTAATTTTATGTAAATTTTTGTAAAGGTTCCTTTAAGATGTGGTGACGCCTTGTCATCCTTTTGGTTTTCTTTTGGTCTTTTCCTGTGGTGATGAATGGCTTGGCCGGTCATTCAGATCTGCAGTGCCGTTGTCTTGAGAAACGTTGGGGCCCACGTTTTCTCGCCCAAAATTTTGTTTTAAATTATTTTACACTTACAGGTTCCTGAAACTCTTTGTAAATTTTTGTGTTTTTGTGTTTTTAAGTGAGAGAAAAATTTTCCTCACTGTGTTCGGAAAATTTTTGCCTCCCAGAAGGGGAGAGCTGTCATGTCGCAATTCTGCGCCATGAGCCTTTTGTATTTTCTGCAAGAGAAACATCCTTCTCTCCGTTCGTGCCTGTGCTGTGTTTTTCGCTAACACTTGTTTCCATTGAAATCGCATTAAAAAGCGCATTTCGTCGTGAAATCGTTGGATTGTCTGGACTTAGTGTCTGGCCGAGAAGCGTGACGTTTTGCTGACTTGTTGCTAGGAGAGCGCGCCGTCCAATCAGGAAGAGGCGCATTTTTGCGAAGGAGAACTTTTGCGTGGGCTCAGGCGACCCACACTTCTCTCTCTTCGAGCTGGAAAATTCCGACTGAAAGGTCGCATCGAAAGTTTTGTCTAGAAAAGAGACAAAAGGCGTTTAGCCGAAATGGCTAACTGGCGGAGATGGGCATTTTGGTTCTAAAGGAAACCGCCCCTGCATTCTGGAGATGATTGAAGAAGATCCTGGATACTTACATTAATTATTCTGTACATTTTCTAAAATATATTTTTTCCATTCCAGGAATCTATTCGACATCGACGCCGAGCTTTGAAGTAGCTATTCAAATTCGTTCGGAGTGTAAAATCGACTGATGGCTAATACTTAAAGTTTTGGACTCTTTATCCCTCCTCGTGTCCTTTTGAGAACTTTGTTCTACTTAAAATCGTGCACATCTGATGAGAGGTATTTTCTGAAAAGCGTGAAATGTATAATAGCCAGGTAACATTTTCTTTACGGGAATTTTAATGCCGTACAGCACCGGCATATTTGACGAATGATTTCTAATATTAATAGGCTCATGTCAAGATGTATTTATTGATAACTTAAAATCTAAATTAAATCCATATGATTATTGAAGTGAATTATTGTATGCTATATAAATTTTGAACAGAGCAGAAAGGCAGATTGTGTTATTATAAATGAAGCTCTGAATATGATAACTGATTTTTAAAGTAAAATACTTAAGTGTGATTTAAATAAATAATATTTTGATTTTTACTTTGCTTCTGATTTATTTGAAATGCCTTTAATTCCTCTGCTATTCACTGCATGTCATCTAACAAACAATTCTGTTAGACTGAGAAAGTTTCTTGCTTGGGTAAATTTAGAATGGTTGATTAAATTGCTAAAATTCCACTATACGGCTTCACCGGCTCTTGAGTTGTCTGGTGCGCCTTTGCTTTTGTGAGTTGGCAAGACGCGCCATGACAGTATGTACACGGTACAGGTTGTTTCACAAAGGATTCTTTAACTGAATGAAATGAAACATCTCGGAAATGGTAATCGATAGAAGACTGAAACACGTGATTGGTTTATGGGAAAGCCGTAAACATCTGATACAAATGTTCCAAAATTAGTTACAAATTTTGTTGAGAGATGTCACTGTACGCTGTAGACGCAGTACGGATCCCCGTAAAGAGTGTTCTGAAGCACAGAGCGATCAATCTTTGGACTATTCGGCTGTTGAAACGTGAAAAGCGGTTGACGTAATGAAGGAAGTGGATGAAGTCATGTATTCCGTGGAGCAACGTGTTTTTCTGGAACTCGAGTATCACCGGTTAAATTGCTGTCCGACAGCAACAAGGTACAGTTTTCTATCCCGATTTAAAGTTGCCAAAGGTCCTGATGTGAAAACAATTTTCCAGCTTTTCGACAAATTTCAACGGACAGGTAGAGTGGCTGATGAGGTTGTGGGACATGTTGGTCCCAGGCAATATGCAGTTACACCTGAAAATGTCGCGACAGTTTCTGTAGTTATTCAGTCTAATCCGAGGAAATCCATCTGAAGAGTTGCAGCTGAATCCAGATTAACGCCATCCAGCTCGTACAGAATCCTAGTAGACATGTTTCCGTTCAAGATCTGTCACCGATCCATAACAGTTTCAGCTGTACAACAAAAAGAAGAGTTCGTGAACGATATGCTCGTCATGATTGATGGTGATGGATTTGATGTTGGCTGTATATGGTTCACAGATGAGGCCCATTTCACCTGGATGGTATCGTTGAACAGACAAAACTGGAGCTTTTATGGTACCAAAAACCCGCATTTGCGTCAAGAACGACCACTACATTCCCCAAAAGTTACCATTTGGGCTGTAGTATCGAGAAAGGGCATCATCGGCCCTTTTTCTTGCGAAAATGATTACTACTGAACGATGTATTGCGGTTTCGGAACGATTTGTCGCCACACTACAAAGAGTTGGAGAACTACAAAGAATATAATTTATTATTGAAAAATATGTATATAATTTAATATTGAATAATATGTACATAATTTTATATGACTTCCACATCAATTAAAATCTGATCCTGAATATTGTATATCATTATGTGAATTAAAAAACTAGAGGTACTGTCGTTTATACTATGAACATTTTGAGTATGATAACGATATATAATGTATCATGTGACTAAACCTTTCCCGCTAAGTGACGAGGAAGTTCTTGTAGGTTCTATGTACCCGAACTGGCTGGTGAAAAAATTAAAAAAAAAATATAAAAGGTCCGATGATGGTGTATGCGTGTTAGGGATTTGAGTGTTTAATTGCTAAGAGCCTATATAAGCAACCCTCCCCCCGGCCTTGGGACGACCAGCTCGTTTCAAACCAATCTACTGTTTATCAAAGTTCTCGTTGAGCCAGTTTGTAACAATTATAGCCTGGTGTGCAGGCGCGCCATCTTGTTGATAATACATGCTTTTTAGGAGCGATAATGTTGTCGTCTCCATAAAATCCATTACAGTACCGTTTAAAATAAGTTGAATGTATTTTTCAGCTGTAAGAGTTCCTTCATAAAACACAAGACCAATCAGTTTCCCATTCCAAATTCCGTAGCATACAGACACAGAAAACTTTCTCTGGTGATGTATTTCATGGACAAAAAATGGTTTCGTATTATCCCAATAATGATCGTTGTGAGTATTGATTGCTCCATCTTCCGTAAACAATCATTCATCAGTCCACAAATTGTTCTTATCAAAGTTCGAATTGATGTCTTGTTGTATTAACAACTAGTTGCAGAATGATACACGCCGGTCATAATCGGATGGATAAAGTGCTTGAATTCCATGAATACAAAATGGATGCCAATGGTATTTTCCAAGTGTTCTAGCAATTGATATCCTAGGTAGCTCCAAAGTTTCGCTTGCTTTATGAATGCTTGTTCGTGGGTTGAAAGAAAAATATGCGATAATGTCAATTTCTTGGTCTTCCATGTACAAACGATTTCTTCCAGGATCAAGTCTTGGATGAAATGAACCGGTAGTTCTTAATCTCCTCATCATTCGTTAAACAAATGTAAGTAAAATTTCAGGCAAGTTTGGATATCGTCGTCCAAAATCCTGAGCAGTTTCTGCAGTATTTTTATTACACAGAGCATAAATCATTGTTAATTCGAAACTCTAGTTATTTGTTAAAAATACCGTAATGCATAACCAGTTACGTGTTCTTAATTCGTCAATTCAGAACTAAACATGCTGATGATTCACTGAATGATTTCTAATCATTATTATTTTGGTATAATATTAAAAAAGTTTAGCTGTATTGAATAGAAATAATATTGGGAATAAATAAGTAAATTAAATAATAAATCGTATGCATTTCATTCTTCATTTTTAACACTTTACAACAAAGTTGAAATGAGTTTATGACTTTGTTCATTCTGTCTGTCTGTCTGTTCGTTAGCACGACAACTGCCGTAAAAATGGCTTAATCAAAATGAAATTTTAGTATGTTGTTCAGACGGTCTGTAGGACCTATGGGAGTATAAATAAATAATATCACCTAATTAGTTTTGGATTGAACCCGGGTTGAAAAAATGAAATGCATTGAACCTATGGGACCTAATTTTTCAAACATTTTTTAAGCGGATTTAAAATTCACAAATTGCTTCGAAAATTTTAGGTAATATTCAAATTATCCCACAGAATATGAAAAAAAATCAGCAAAATATATTCAGGAGTATCTTAAATAAAAATCAAAATAATAATTACACCTCTTATATGAAGCTATCACGTGATCATGATATGAAAAGATCACGTGACCCACTTCAAAATGATATATGGCATCCATCTTGTCTCAAAATCGTGATTTTTAAAATTCTTATTAATTCATATTGAGTGTTGTATTCGTCCTAAAACTGCTTTATTTTTGCCTAAATTCTGTGGATCTATATACTGAAACAACGCAATGACAATATATTTGAGTTTAAATGATCATCCAAATTTGATTATTTCTACAACGAAACCTATTTTTCACTTATATAAAAGGTAAACAGCAAAATATGTAGGATGAGTTGTATAAGAATTGCCGTATTTTTTTAATGCAAATGTATTTAGCTCATGGAGTCTGCAAAGCTGATATGAATGAAGTTTTAATATAGAGTTTAACTATTTGTAGCTCCATGGTCTTAAGTTTTTAAATAAAATAAATTATTTTAGTACTGTGATGAATGAAATGAATGGGAATATGTTATGAATGAGATGCTGCTTTTATAGAGAGAGCCAGGCGCGTTATTTTTTCTATGACGTCATTTGAATGAATGCCATGTGTTTTTGAGGAAGTTTTCAAATATAATTAATTATTGTAGTATTATGATGCTCTTAAAAATATTACTGAGGAATGTATCGCATTTTAGAGATGTTTAAACAAGGTAGTTTATATTTTAATGTCGTCATTTGAATGAAGTTCATTTTTTTCGATGAAGGTTTAAGCTTTCAACTGTAATAAATTAATGTAGTATTGTGATACGTTTTAAAATATTACTTAGGAATGTATTGCATTTTAGAGATGTTTAAATAAAATTGAATTGAAGTTGGAAAGTGTTTCATAATCAACGCTTTAAGCATGATTGATATTTCTTGTTTAAAAATTATTTTACTATAAACATTTGAAACGGCTAATTTAGAGTTAAGGGAAAGAAAATTCGTCTGTGAGTTCTATTCTTCGTTTTGAAAAATTATGTTAAATTACAAAATCAAATACATACTTGCATCTATTTACTTATTTATTTTAATTGTTTCAAAGAAAAAATGGCATGTCTCAATGTGAAAAGTACTTAAGCATCCGTGATTGCATCTTGAGCCTACTCAGAAGTCGCAAAAGTGTCTCCTATGTATTATCATCTAGTTTTATCCTTTTTTGATATGTCACAAATTTATATTTCTATTTTGATATAGGGTCCCCATTCACAATGTTCAATTTCAATTAAGTATAACTCGCTCAATTTTAAAGGTACATATATGCAGGTTTTTTTAATGATCTCGTTGCATTAAATATACAAATTTTCGAATTGACCATATTTGTCTGGGGGGATTGTATAAAAATTTAAAAAGTGTAACTATTTGAAAATTAATGGTAGGACTATTTCATTAACGCAGTCTTATTTCCTACCTTACTTTCAACATTTTTGAAATTTATATTGCCCACTTATCTCCAACAGGTAAAAAAATTAAAGCGCGTTTCAATCTTTTTGTGACACACTGTATATATATTAAATATATATTATTTAAATTATATATATATATATATATATATATATATATTTAAAATTGAAAATATGACTGTTTATTTGTGTCTTTATTTGTGTGTATACTTGTGTGTTTATCTCATCATCACGGGTAAATGGCTGCACGGAATTAAATGCAATTTTTGGGGTAGACCTGAAATTTCCCCACTTAAAAGTTAGTTCATATTTTGAGTTTCTAGGACCAGATATTGTCTGGAAATTAATTAAAAACGCACAATTAAACCTTCAATAGAGATATATATATATACAAACGTTATTTTTACCACCAATTTAAATGAAGAAAATTATATGTATCATGTGGCTAGCAGCGGATTTAAATCCAATGTGTTTATGCGGCAGACAATTTTTATTAATTATTTTCCGATTTAAATAATAAAGATATGTGTATAAAATAATTTTCATCGATATTGAGTTTTTGACTGGATTATATCAATTACGGTCTTCAGATTTGAACATTATTATTATTGATATTTTCCTGGATTGATTCGAGGATTATTGCTATTTTGACAAAGATTTTAGAAACTAATGTGCTTCTAACACACCAGCATATATTTTAATCTACAACAGTATAGGTAGTACGGGTATATCTTTCCAAACAGTTTTATTGCATTCATTTTATCTTATATTAAAATCAATTACGGCCTTCAGGTTTAAAGATTACGGGATTGTTGACATTTCCAATTTATTACGTCACCTGTTTTACTTGGCAAAGATTTAATGATGTGTAATATTCTGCTAATATACCGGTATATCTTCTAATAATCGGTAATATAAGTAGTACGGGTCCCATACAATTAGCACTTTTATTTTGCATATATTGATTTAATTTCGTATTCTTGGGAAATGTGTATACAAGCGTGACCAGGATGTTTCATTCTTCAGATCTGGCAATGAAGATAATTTTGTATAGGGAGAACAAAGTTTCTTAAACTTCTTTTTAGAAACATTAAATTAAATATTTTAATAAAATATTTTGATTAACAATGCCTTCAGTATACTATAGGATATCGCACATGATTGTGAAATTTATGTTTCTTTATATTTACTCCGTACGAAGAACGGCTATACTGTATATATATATATATGTATATATATATATATATATATATATACATATATATATATACATATATATACATATATATATACATTTATATATATATATATATATATATATATATATATATATATATATGTATATATATATATATACATGTATATCTATATATATAAATATGTATATATATATATATATCTATATATATAAATATGTATATATGTATATATATATATATATATATATATATATATATATATATATATATATCCGAAAAGTAAGAACGTAAGCGTTCCTCCTTCTATATGTATTTCAAATTTAAACCAAGAACTTGATGCTCAGCAGTTTTTTCTCTATGACAGCTTTAAAAGCGTATAGCTGTACCTTTCACACCTCAACTGATGCATTTCAAAAGGAAACTACTGGTTTGAGTATTTTATTTGAAGCACTGCTTTAAAGTTTCATCATTTATTCAGTTGAAATTTTTCATCTTGGCATTTTATGTGTTCTGCGTCTGTAGCATTACCATCTGGTAATGTATTTCTCAAAAAATAGGTAGTGTTGTTCATTTCAGATCTTGTGGATTTAAGTTTCATTTTAGATTTTGGTTCTGACTATTCAGTGAAAGGTGAGGACTTCATTTCGCATCTGTCTCTCATTTTAATCGTTTGGTTTATTTTAAATATATTTACCCATCTAGGTATTACGTGTATACGTAGTGGTTCTGAATTAGATGAAATTGCAGATTCATAAATGATGCCTCCGGTAGCACACAATCACTGCTCTGCAATTTTTACTTTCCCTGCAATACATGGTAATGTATAGGGAAAGTATTTCAATCATGTCGAAAATCGCAATTCGAGTTTTCGACGGATCTACACGTTTCGAGACCTTTAGAATACGAAAAAACTACTTTTAGCGCGACGTCTGTGTGTGTGTCTGTGTGTCTGTGTGTCTGTCTGTGCAAATTTTGTATTCACTCTAACTAAAAAACTAATGGACCGAATTTCATAAAATGAGGTAGGTAAGTCACCTGTGGGCGAATCTAGTGCTGATTAGTTTTGGGTAAGATTTGGAATAAAAGAACTCGCCTTTTTTTGCGAAATGGCCCGCAAAAGCTTGTACCCCCTCTAGCTAAAAAACTAATGGACCGTGTTTCACAAAATTCGGTAGATACGTCACTTGTGGGTCACTCTGGTGCTGATTAGATTTTGGTACGAATCGGAAAAAAGTAGCCTGCCCTTTTTTGCCAAATGACCCGCAACACTCGGTAAAATCTAAAATAAAGAACTACGTATGCTTAAATATAACCAATAAATGCTTGTTTTATACGTAATTTTTAACGAAGAAAAGAATAAGACCAACTCCATTACACTAGGACTAGCCGTTTTCGAGATATTTTAGTTTTTTCGTATTTTCTCTACTGCACCTTTGACAATAAGTCCAGTTACCGAATGAGAACGATAATTGAATTAAAAGTGAATTAAATTTAATTAAAATAAAGAGAAAGTGGACATAAGTCTGCAGGGAAAGTCATGTGCTGCCCACATCAGATTTTTAATATGTGTATTATGTCTCAAGCTCACTTGCTAAAACTTTTATAGTCCTTGATTATTTCCAACCGTTTATTGTTGCGTGTATATTAATTATCGGAAAAAAGAATTTACGTTTAGAATTTCACTTATATGTTAAGGGTAGCGCTCGGTAGCCGAGTGGTTAGCGAGCGTGAATTGCACTCCTTAGGCCCGGGTTCAATTCCCGCCATTGCCAAAACTGACGCCGTGTTAACGCGGAGTACGATCACGTTAAAGATGTGGGTCCGCACGTCCTTCCAAGCGGTTGGTGGTAGGGGAAGGAGCGCACGGTCCCTATGACTGCCCCTTTAGACCGGAACCCTACTGGGTTCCGGTCTAAATTGGATGGCACTTTCTGGCAGTCCAAACAGTTACCTTACACCTTTCTGGTAGGTCGAAAGGTCTGGGTCTCAACAACAACGTATATGTAAAGGGTAAAGCCCGAAATTGTATAAAAGCAGGTTTATCCGGGAAATATCGGCATTATGCAAATAGACTGGTTAAACCTAGGTTTATTCATCTCTGCTCGGTCAAAACTTAGGTTTATTCGACACTGTTTGGGTAATCCAACACTGCTTGGGTAAACCTTAGTTTGACCAATCTTGCTTGGATAAAACTGAATTTGTCAGTCAGAAAAAAAACATTTGCGTTATTAAAATTTGTGTGACTCTGTATGTATCAATGTATATCGTTTGTCTCACCTGAGTTGCTAAAATTAATCTATATAAATAAAATTGAAAATCTGTCTGTCTGTCTGTCTGTCTGTCTGTCTGTCTGTTTGTCCCATCATCACGGGAGAACGGCTGAACCGAATTTGATGAAATTTTGTGGGTAGCCTAGAAATAGCCCCACTTAAAATTTAGTCTATAGTTGGAATTTCTACGACCAGTTGTTCTCGAGATATTAGTAAAAAACGAAACTTTCGTTTGTCTCATCATCACGAGAGAACGGCTGAACCGAATTTAATGAAATTTTGTGGGAGGCCTTGAAATAGCCCCCCATAAATTTTGCCCAAGTTTCAAGTTTCTAAGACCAGGAGTTGTCGAGATAATAATGAAAAACGGAACTTTTTTTATAGGAGTTCTACTCTCCAACTCCGTGGTTTATCCAAACGGAAAGGATAAAAATCGTTTGTTTAAAGCGTCAAAGGGAATTAAAACTTTATTTTTGAGTTTGATGCAGGATTTTTGCATTAAATAGTCACTATCTGAAAGCATGAATTGTTTGAAACATGAATTTAAATGGAAAAATCTACCTCCATGTTTTTACATGTATTAACCTCCATGTATTTTACAAGCTCAACGATTAGAAGTATAAAGAAATTAAAATGGTTATTTATTTTCGCATTTTATGAGGAAGATTCTATCTTATATCATGTTGCTCGGCAAAGGAATGGAATTAAATGTGTTTGTTAATGATTATTATTATGTTTTCTATTTGTATAATAAATAAATGGATGTAAAAATATATTTTATAAATGAACGGTTTGATCGTTCTTTTAATTATATATATTGCGGACTGCGTACATTACTTTTATTTATTTTAGCAAAGAGGTTTCAAGCTCATATATTGTGTTTAGCTAATAAACTCATAATAAATGAACGGTTTGATTGTTCTTTTAATTATATATATTGCGAACTGCGTACATCACACTTTTATTTATTTTAGCAAAGAGGTTTCAAAGCTCATATATTGTGTTTAGCTAATAAACTCATATATTGTGTTTACCCAATAAATTCATTTAGCCGATTGTTGAAGCAGAAAAAGAGTAGAACGGATGTATGTATCTTCTAATACAATTTTAGTGTTTTCATTTAGTATATATACAGAAGGGATATGGATATTTTATTCTTCAGATCTGTAAATTTAGAGCTACGAATTTAGCGGAATATCTCTAAATAACTTGGTAACTTTTCTTAAACTTTACCAAATTAGAGGAAATATCTCCAAATTGATAAAAATGACCCAAATCAATGAAATTAAATTTGTTTTTTTAGAATAGAGTACTGAAATGATGTTTCTGTAGCATTTGTCGGTCAGTCCATCCATCCTACTTAGTAACGCATTTAACTAATTTTTTTAATTTCACTACATTGATAAAAATATTTGTAAATCCATAAAAATATCATGGAGACGAAAATGTCGCCAAACCTTCCATGAAGATCACATTATTCAGGCGACATGATTTCCAACAATTTATTTGAAGCAGATGATATCATGTCGCTTAGCAACGGATCCAATGTGTTATGTATCATACGATTTTTATTAAATCTAATAAAAATATGTATATAAAATAAATTTCATTAACATTGCATTTTTGACTGGATAATATCAATTACGGTCTTCAGTTTTAAACATCATTATTATTGATATTTTCGGGGACTGTTGATTCAGGGATTACTGATATTTTCAAATTATTATGCCATTGTTTCATTATGACGAAAATTGTTGAAACTCATATATAGTACGTTGTACAAGTAATCTTCTACAAATGCACGGGTATATCTTCTAATCTACGAGAATATAAGTAGTACAGGTATATTGGCAAAATTTTTATATATATTGGCATATATTGGAATCAATTACGACCTTCTGGTATTAAGATTACGGGGATTTTTGATACTTTCAATTTATTACGTCATCTTTTTTATTTAGGTAAATATTTTTAAGACTCATATTACAATATGTTTAAGCTTCTACTAACACACTGGCATATTTTCTAATTTGCGACAATATAAGTAGTACGTGGTTGCATATATTGATTCAATTCTTTTTTTTGTGTGTGAATTTGTTTACAAAAGGGGCCAGGATATTTTATTCTTCAGATTTGCCCGTGAAGATAATTTTGCATAGTGAGAACAGATATTCTTAAACTTCTCTTTATGAGCAATAAATTTAATATTTTATCAGAATTTGCACATGATTGCGAATTATAAGTTTTTTTATATTATATACTCCGTACGAAGGACGGGTATGCTGCTAGTATTTAATAAAAACAGTTGTCGGTATATAATAACAGCGCTTTTCTGTGTAAAACTGTTAGATAAACAAAATTTAATACTATAATGACCCAGATCTATCTGTTTATCTATCTATCTGTATGGAACTCATGAGATGAAACATTTGACGACCTTGATGACGAATTTCGCGATTTTTAACTGTAGCCATATTGACAAAAATGTCGATAAATCCGTGAAAATGGCTGTCAGTTAAAGAAAATGAAGCCAAATGAATAACATTTAAAATCAAATTATAGGTAGGGTTTTGATTTTAAATTTAAAGAATGGATTGGAATTCGACTGATTACTGAGCGAATAATACATTATGTTGAAATAGAGTCAACATGTCTCTTCGTATGTCCTACTTTCCAGCAAAATTGACGACTTTAGCGACCCTGGCGACGGGTTTAGCGATTTTTAAATGTCTCAAAATTAACATTTCCTGTTGTCTTCAATACTTTACAACATCGTTGAAAGTGTTTATGACTTTGTTCCTTCTGTCTGTCAGTCTGTCTGTTAATTGCAGGATAACTGCCGTAAAAATGACTTTATCAAAATGAAATTTTAGTATGTTGTTCAGACGGTCTGTGGGACCTATGGGAATATAAATGAATAATATCACCTAATTAGTTTTGGAGTGAACACGGGTTGAAAAAATGAAATATATTGAACACGGGTTGAAATAATGAAATACATTGAACCCTATGGGACCTAATTTTTCAAACATTTGTTAAGTGAATTTAAAATTCACAAATTGCTTCGAAAGTTTTAAGAAATATTCAAATTATCCTATAAAATTTATAATTACAATATATTTGATTTTAAATGATCATCTAACTTCGATTATGTCTAGAACGAAGCCCAATTTTCACTTATAGAGAATGTAAACACAAAAAGATGTAGAATGAGTTGTATAAGGATTGCTGCATTTCTTTAACGCAAAATTATTTAGCTTATGGAGTGGAATGTGCAATAGAGATGATATGAATGAAACATTCATTGATTGTGCACATAGAACCAGACGATTTTTTCGACGAAGTTTTAAGCATAGAGTTAAATTACTTCTACCTCCATGGTTTTAAGTTTATAAGTAAAATAAATTATTATAGTATTGTGATGAATGAGTGAATGGAAAAATATTTATGAATGAAATGTTGCTTTTATATTGAGGTGATTTATATTTCGATCACGTTATTTGAATAAAGTTTTTTTTTTTTTCCGATGAAGTTTTCAAATATAATAAATTATTGTAGTATTATGATAATTTTTGAAATATTATCGGGGAATGTATCGCATTTTAGAGATGCTTAAACCTGGCAATGTATATTTCAATGCCGTCATTTGAATTTAGTTTATTTTTTTCGATGAAGTTTTAACTTTCAAACATAATAAGTTAAAATAGTATTGTGATAATTTTAAAAGTGTATCGCATTTTAGAGATGTTTATATAAAATTGCATTGATGTTGGAAAGTGTTTCATAATCAATGCTTTATGCATGATTGATCTTTCTCGTTTAAATATGGACTAGGATCCAAGTTATGCGATGCATGGCAATGTACTTAGGTAGTTTTAATTCAATAATTCTTTTTTGGCCGACTTTCCCTTCACTTTTTAAAAATATAGAATGCCATACCATTTTGGGAGTATATATCAATGCCCCAGAGTAGTAAAACCCAATATTAGTGACAAATTGACTAAGTAAAATTTAAAACAATGTTATATATAATAAAACACATTTGGATTGTAAATAGCAATGCTATTCAATTTTGCAGAGCTATACTTCGACAATAAGTGCTTGCAATTCCGTCCGAGATCAGCAATCGGCGCCAGTGGTTCGATTCCCAGTTGAGACAGTAAGGTTATTTAAAAAACAAAAATTTCTTCAGGTTAGTATCACATTTGATTTCACGAGAACTTGTAAATCGTATTTAAATGAAACAAGACATGAAGAAATTATGTATTGTTAATAAATATTAAGGCCGCAAAAATGCGACACAGGAAAATCTATATTTGTAAATAATGTTAATTAAACTTATTTTGTTTTTAATTTCAACAACCTGTTAATTTCCGGTTAATGGTGATTAAAATGATGAGAGTCATGCTTACAAGCTATCTATCTTGAAAATACTAAAGTATCTTATATAACTAGCACTTAAGATCTTCGTTAAACCGAGGTAAATAATTGACTGTATAGCTATACATTTTCTATGCACCACAGCTTTATAATCCTAATTGACCTAAATGTTGAGGGAAATACACTCTCAACAGGAAGTGTATAAGGCATATACTATAGAGACATCATAGCTGCAAGCAGAAATACAAACATATCTCCCTCAATATACCCACTAGCCAGGGCTGCCTCATCCCTTGCTGGAGGCCCTAGCCAAAACTAAATTTTAGAGCTCCTTATGAAACTTTTACAGTAAAAAAAATAGTATATTGAGCACAGCATTGGGCAATAATAACAATATTTTATATGCAGGTGTAATTTACTGGATATTAACAATTTTCACATCATTGTTTCCGTACACTAAATTATCTTAACACAGTTTTACGAACTTTTATCTTACAAAGAAGACCGCTAATTCTG
Source organism: Amaurobius ferox (assembly GCA_951213105.1). NCBI lineage: Eukaryota > Metazoa > Arthropoda > Arachnida > Araneae > Amaurobiidae > Amaurobius > Amaurobius ferox. The sequence continues at coordinate 80,859,075 of OX578148.1, forward strand.
CTTCTTTAGAGGTAATTCATGATATTAAAGACAAGAAAGATCAGTCATGCTTAAAGCATTGATTATGAAGCACTTTCCAACTTCAATGCAATTTTATTTTAACATGTCTAAAATGCAATACATTCCTCGGTAATATTTTAAAACTTATCACAATACTACATTAATTTATTATATTTGAAAACTTAAACATTCATCGGAAAAAATGAACTTCATTCAAATGACGGCATTGAAATATAAATTGCCTGGTTTAAACATCTTTAAATTGTGATACATTCCTCGGTAATAATTTTAGAATTATCCTAATACTACGATAATTTATTATATTTGAAAACTTCATCGCAAACAACTGAAATTCATTAAAATGACGTCGTAGATAAAATAACAGGCCTGGTTCTCTCTATAAAAGCAGAATTTCATTCATAAATAATTTCCCATTCATGTCAATCATCACAATACTATAATAATTTATTTTATTTAAAAATTAAGACCATGGAACAAGAAATTAAACTCTATGCGTAAAACTTCATCGAAAAAAATCGTCCTTCTCTTTGTAAAATCTATGAATATTTTATTCATAACAGCTATGCAGACTCCATGAACTAAATGATTTTGTGTTAAAAAAATACAGCAATTCTAATACAACTCCTTCTACATATTTTGCTGTTTACATTTTACATAGGTGAAAAATAGGCTTCGTTGTAGAAATAATCAAATTTGGATGAGCATTTAAACTCAAATGTATTGTAATTGCGTTGTTTCAGTATGTAGATGCACAGAATTTAAACAAAAATAAAGTGGTTTTAGGACGGATACAACATTCAATATGAATTAAAAAGTATTTAATTGTATATTTATTTTTATAACAAAAATTAATTTTACGTAATTTTCACACTATCGAAAAGCATTTACAGTTTATCTAGCACTTCTAGCAGTTAATAGTCTCATATGGGAGAATGTTTAAATCCTTTTTGATGAATTTTTTTTATGTCAATAAAATTTATACTTGGAGTTTCTTTGGCGGAAATAAGAGAGTTAAGAAAAATTCAAACATTTTGGATGCTTATACATTCGAATCTAAAAAGAAATTAAACACCGTCTATGGAAACGTCTGGAAAAATACATAAATCGGGAAGTTCGTAGTTAATCTGCAAAACTCGGGAAATTTCTGAAGTCTCCAAGTTAGCAGTGTTACTCCAAAATCGTCAAAGAAATCGCTGAATTTGCAGTCAAGGTTATACAAATCGAATCTACAAATGATGACTGTGGTTTTCTGTCATGTATTTAGAACAAACAATATGATGTCTCTTCCGTTACGTACTTCCGTTTCATTCCCGTGACACTTCATGATTTGTTCATTAACCCGTGCCCTAAGATGTTTCAAATAAAAAATGTTTTATTTTCAACTAATGTTACAAAATAAAATACACTGTTTTTTATTTTAAGGGAAAATTACTACTAAATGTTTTAAAAACTGTTTATAAATGTGATATGTAGCATAAAAGCTGATACGTAGCAAACTAAATTTTCGATAAAGAAAAAAGAAAAAATATCATAAAACAGCAAGAGATATTTTGTATGAACTTCCTCCCTTATAACAAAATTCGATACCTTATCAAAACATTTAATGTTGTGTATCACACATAACGTTAAAAAAAATGCAATTTTCGAAGCTGTTAGATGATGTGGTAAAACGGAAAAAAACAGCTATTGACACTTAATAATAATCCACTTTGACGACACCCAGTGAATGCAATTCGTAGTTTTTTCAAGCTGCCGGGAATAAAAGTATCACATGAATATATAAAAAACAAATGCAGGTTATTAGGTTGAGAAGTGACACGACGTCGCATTAATACTAAGAAGCTCTTTTATCATGAATAATGCCCACGTCAAATGCAGATACCTGCATCTTATTTTATTTAATATGTGCAATATGAGAAGGAGAAGCATTCTGTTGGAATAAACATTACAGTTGTTGGAATTTACTGGATCTACATGTTTTTATCATCTGTGAACAGGAATTGTTTAATTTTAATTGATTTTTATATATTGATCTGTGGACACTGGGTGACAAGAAAATTTTGCACGGCTAAAATGATATATGATACGATTATTGTTTTAATAGGTAAACAAATAAAAATATATTCATGAATCTGCAATAAAAACATCTCGATAAAAATAACATAAAACAGTTTAGAAAAGTGTTTATCAGTTTCAAAAAATGAAACACAGCTTTCTTCTTGAGGATAGAGCTACTGATCAATCACACTAGCGTTAGTCAATATACAGGGTGTCCCAAAAAGATTGAAACACGCTTTAATTCCTTACATGTTGGAGATAAGTGGGCAATGCAAATTGTAAAAATATTGAAGTAAGGTAGGAAATAAGACTACGCTAATGAATGAGTCCTCACATTAATTTTCAAGAATTTACACTTTTTAAATTTTTATACGACCCCCTTAGACAAATTTGGTCAATCAGAAAATTTTTATTTTTAATGCAACTAGATCATTAATAAACCGCATATCTGTATCTTTAAAATTGAGTGAGTTATACTTAATTGAATATTGAGCATTGTGAATGGGGACCATATATCAAATTAGAAATGTAAATTTGTGACATATTGCAAAAAAGATAAAACTGGATGATAATAGATAGGATACATTTTTGCGAATTCTGCGTAGGCTCACAATGCAATCACGGAATCTTAAGTACTTTTAAAAAACTAAGTACTTTTTCAATAATTAAGTATTACTTTTAAATACTTTTTTATCTAAATAATTTCCATCGTCAATTTGTTTATGATCCCTATTTTCACTGATGTAACAGCCTTTCACATGGTACGGAAAAGTGGCATATGTCAGATTTTTTCCTTTATCATAATTCAGTTGATTTTGAAGATGCAGAAATGTGGTATTTTTAATTATCTAGTTGCATTAAAAATAAAAAAATTCTGATTGACCAAATTTGTCTAAGGAGTCGTATAAAAATTAAAATGTGTAACTTTTTGAAAATTAATGGGAGGACTATTTCATTAACGTAGTCTTATTTCATATCTTACTTTCACATTTTTGCAATTTACATTGCCCACTTATCTCCAACAGCTAAAGGATTAAAGTGCATTTCAATCTTTTTGGGACACTCTGTATATAATTATAGTGGGTCAAAATGTATAATAATTATTGGGGGGTCAAAATGTATAATTATTGTTAGTTAAAATGTATAATAATTATTGTGGGTCAAAATATGTAACCATTGTGAGTCAAAATATATAATAATTTTTATGGGTCAAAATATATTATTATTGTGATAGATACGGAAGGTATGAAAACCTAAGTAAATGCTTTGAAACATGCTACATTTTAAAGAATGTTTTAAAAATAAGTGATATGAAAGTACTATGAATAGTAGAGAAAATTTCAGAGGCAGAACATGTTAAAAATATGCCTAAAGAAATGACCAACGAAGCATATCTTTTATAGCTATATGAAACTGATAATAAGTGATAACTTTACAGACAATAAGAGTACTGGACAAGTCATTAACTAAATTAATGAGATTTTTCTGAACATGGAGGCTTGAAAGAAGTAAAGATCATAGATCGATGTACATTTTTGTGTGATCCTTACCGAAGAAGACCGAAAACGGTTGTCAAGTTGATATTTCGGGTTGACTTGACTAATCTCCATGCTGCTTTCTTATTGGCTCTGTCTTAATCCATGTGTTGGGTACATTATCTGCCTACTTCTTCCTTTCGCACCCATTCCTATTTTGGACTCCGGGTTTGTTGGTTTTTACGCACTGACGAAGGAGATTCAGCGTATCCTCGAAACTGGTGTATGCTGCATTATTGTTGTTTATTGTGCTTTTATACGTAGTTCAACTTTTCCTTATATTTCGCACAAAGTGTATTATACTTATTGACTTACTTTTCATGTTAACCTAACTATAAAGTAGGTGCGATTATCATGATTAAATATAAAACTTTTTTGATATGCAGAGCATTTATTACGTGTCTTGGTGTAACAAAATATTTGTATTACATGTTTCCACCAAATTACGGATTCCAACCTAGCTAATGAGCTATTTAAATGCTGCGGAGGGAGCCAATGGCAATACAAACATAAATAAGCAGCGCATCCCCTTCTTCACTTCAACGAATCAACAACGACACTACAATGTGAAAAGAAAAAGGTTTGAGAGAATGTTCTAGAACTTTCCACGGATGCAATTTTTTTTTCGACAGCGTCCTAGACGCACCTGAGGTTTTTTAGTCGACTTAAAACTTTCGAACGAGTCAGCATCATGTTTTCTTGGGTTTGTGAAAAGTGTCTATAGAATGTGAGCAACAAAATGGTAGCGAGTGCAGTTAGATGTGTAACGGTTTTCCTACATCATTGAAATAGCATGAATATGCACGTAACACAAAGAGAAAAGGTAACCAACTTTCAATTGTCACTATTAGCACGGAAGGCACACCTTTAACGTTTATTAAAATAATTGACTACCAGTTCGTATGAGTAGACCATATGAACGAGTTCGTAAATATTGAACTGTAAGAACTATTCTTTATCGATTGATTAAAGGAAACTGTTTTTAAGAAATTTAAGTCAAAGTCATTATGTGTGTAAATATATATATATTAATGTAGTATTGTCAGTATTATTTGTCTTTTAATAATTGATTTAATTATAGCATAGTTACTCCAGATACAATAGATATCTGTTAAGTAAAATATTAAAATAAATTGAGCAATTAAGCATGTGTATTTCTTTATGTTTTGTGTGTTAGTTTTCCGAGCTTGAGAACCGGGAGCTTACATGCTCCTTAGTGGCGGCATCATAGGTAAGTCCTATACAGGTAATTTTTGATAAGGACAATTTTACCTTATGACATGATGTCGCCGCGCGAATTGGTGCCGTATGTGGTCAAGCTCGGAGAGAATTAGAATTTTAATAAGAGAAAGTAAAAATAAATAAAAGACAAAATTAAATTTAATAATGAGTTTGAATATAATATTAAATTTAATAATGAGTTTGAATATAAAAGTGAATTTAATAATAAGTGGAATGTAATATTGAATTTAACAATGAATTTAATAATGAGATATAACTCAGTAGAATGATAAGAAAATGCATGAAAATGATAATTTAAATATGTATTATATGATTGTATATATATGTATGTATTAGCATAAATATTTAATATAGAGTCAGAATTGTATGACAGTGTATCAAATCATGGCGCCGAATAAAACTAGGCAATTAAGTAAAAGATCGAGGCAAGATGCTCCAATTATCGATAATATACAGCAGGAGGTACATATAAATAACAGAGTAACAGATAGTTCGGCAAATAATGCGATCCAGATACAGATGCCCGCAAATCAAGCGCAGCAAAATACATCGATAATTTACAACAAAAATTACAAAATTTACAACAATATTCTTTTGACATATAATACATTAAAGGACAAGATAATCCCAGTGATTTTATGTCACGCCAAATTTTTTCTGAACAAACTAAGACTAAATTAATAAATAATATTATTGCTAATGACAGCGCTATAACAATAGCCAAAATTTTAGAAGAGCAAGCAAAAGATAGAGAGATAAAGAAAATTATTAACGGACTGAATGCAAAATTTAAGCAGCCAAAATATGTAAATAAATACTATAGAGATGTAAATACAGGATTAATTATGATAAAGACTGCTAGAAATATCAGAAATCCTATGCAAAAGGACAGAATTCTAATACCTCACAGTCTAAAATTCGCAGTTATTGAGTTAGCTCATACACCGCATTTTGGAGTAGAAAAAACATATCAAATTCTGAATAGAAAGTATTACTGGAAAGGGGCATACAGTGATGTAAAGAATTTTTGCGCATCATGTGATGCATGTTTATGTTACAAGAATAAGGCTATAAGACCTATGGCATTACAACGTGTCCCACGTCCATGTAAACAAAATCACACAGTGGCATTAGACATTGTAGGGAAGCTACCGAGAAGTAACGGACAACATGAATACATCATAACGATGATAGACCATTACTCGAGATTCTTGGAGGTAGTACCCGTGAAAAATATTACAACTGCGAGTGTATTACAGGTCCTAACGAATTGGATTTCACAAAATGGCGTACCTATGTGGGTGTTAGTAGATAACGCGAGGCAATTTAAAAGCGAAGAATTTAAAAAATTCACAGAGCAACATGGTATAAAAATAAAATATACGTCTATTTACAAACCCAGCTCAAATGCAATTTTAGAAAGAAGCCACTTAGGAATAAAAAATTCTTTGGCAGCAATGGCTGACCAAACTTTTAATTGGCACAAAGTCTTGCCATATGTAAAATTATTTCATAATGCAACACCCAGCGCAAATATAGACCACAGTCCCGCTATTTTGTTTCTTACCAGAGATTTGAAATTACCCGGAGAAAATAATCTGGAAATAGCGGACCCTGATGACAGTCCGATTTTAACTCAAACTGAATATGATAATGAGGTCAGTGAAGCACTTACATTAGCGGAAAATATCAATAAATTTACTAAACAGAAACAAAATCAAGCTCAAATTAGACAGGAGAGGATTTGTAAAAGAGTGAGAAAAAAAAATTGGTAAAAGGGCAAATTGTATATTTGAAAAACCTGAGGCCCACCACAGCATTACAAAAAAAAATTTCAAGGGCCATTTCGCATCGTAAAGGTGATCCGTAACAATAATTACGCTATCACGCCTATGTACGATCCAAATAAAAAATGGATAGTTGTTCACGCGAATAAATTATATAAAGCAGAACCGCGTAAAAAGTATTTACAAAATAAACAAACACGGCGAACTGTTGACAGAAGTCAATCGCATGTAAACAAAGAATATAACGCCAATAATCATAATTATCAGAGTCCGAGACGTTATAATCTGAGGACACGCAAAAAATAGTATTCGAAAGCAAAATAATATATAATTATAAAAAATGTAATATGAAAATTTTAGGTGCGAAAACGCAAAATATGTTATATTAGTGTAACGGTAATGAAGGCATTAAATGTATAATTTAAAAAAAATTAATAATGAAATAAAGGTAGTTTTGTAAAATAAATATGAGGATAATATTTTTTGTAAAACAAATATGAGGATAATATATTTTGTAAAATAAATATGAGGATAACATATTTGTAAAATAAATATGAGGATTTTGTAAATATGAGTATAAAATAAAAATATAGGTAATAAATAAACATTTATGTATGAATACATAACGTATAAGAGAGAGCAATAAATATCAGAAAAAATATGTAGAAGTGATAAATAATACATACAATACCCCTCAATGTTCTAAAATAAAATAAACTAAGGTGTTAGAAGAAAGAAGGAGAGAGATAATTAAATTTCACTTACTTGCAATTGGTCTTGCTTGAAAACGAAAGGTGGTAACAGTCAGTAAAGGACATCAAAATTTTATCAAGTCTTTCTATAATGGCAGGCATAGAATGGAATTCCTCACGATATCTTTTCTTTTTTTTTTCCTTTTCTTGTGCAGGTCTTGAAAAAATAGTATAACATAATTAGTAAAATTCAAAATAAAGTCATGGAACATGGTAAATGCAAGTACAGGATATTCAAAATCATAAAATTATTAATTAATAGTTTATAAAAAGCTGACAGAATAAAAGCAAAATCATAAATAAATAAATAAATAAATGTGTGAAGTCAAAATAAACACTCACAGCTGATGTAAATAATAATTAGTAAATTAATAGATATATATTGCATAAATAGTGTATACAGACCTTTTACGAAAACACGCAATCTAAAAAAACAAAATAAAAGTTAATTACATATATGGATTAATAAAACTTGAATGAGTAGGATTAATTTCCCAGCCTTCACAGTCAGCGTAACAGCTCCATATATGGCCATTGTACGGCGAAAGCTAGTCACCTTCAAAATAAATAGCCAGGCTGAAAATAAACATCGGAGAAAATCTCCCCTGCATAGTACGAGAATAATACAAAAAAAGTTCTATTGTAAGCATACAATCAATGTATCAAAATTTAAAATTATAATTGCAGGCAATTATAGTTAGTTAAAAATACCGGCCGGTATATAAAAATAAAATACATTAGGAAAAGACATTGATTTGTATGTAAATGATAAATGATTGAGTATTATTAATAAATTATTGCATTAATTAAGCATCACTGGAAATAAAAAGAAATAACAGATAAAATTAAATATGAAAGAATATATTTAAATAAATAAATATGTAAAGTTATGCTGAAACGGGAACATAAAGTCAGTTATATCAATAACATAACAAAAGCATGGTATATTCATAATACTACACATAAAATAATATATCACGCGTTGTTGCAACAAGGGATAAAAAAAATCCAATAAATTAGAAGTACATGAAATCATAAGTAGTCATCATTCAGATCTGTGTTAAGGTCATAAGATAAAGAATATATATAGATATATATATCAAATTAAATAGAATTATTAACAAGATAAGTAGAATAAATATAAGTAAGAATACAAAAAAAAGAACTTGAAAGAAAAAGTGTAAATAAATTCCTTAAAAGATACAGCCAGAAAATCCCACGTCAATGTTAGCTCGTACATTCACCACCGGACAGTCTAAAAGCCCGCGCTTGAGAAGAGGATACCGCCAAAGTTGCACGATAACGGTTAAATCTTTAGCGATACATGCAAAAGGCAGTTAAAATCCCTTTTACGTAAGTTTGCGCTCTGCAAACAATGAAGACACTCATTCAAGGCTCGCCGTGGGGGTCAACAGATTCGCAGTTGGCATGGAAACGCGTTGAGAGGAACAGAGGAAAGCTACGGGTCAAGCGAATTTTTTTCTTTTCTCCCCTTCCTCCCGCGCAGTTGTGTCACACGAAAGGGCAGTCGAAGAGGAAATTTAAAGTGCGTAGTATGAGATGCACAGTATTTTGGAGTTATGAAATGAGTATATATATTTGATATTTTAAATGCCGAGATGTAATATGATATAAATATGGTGTTCAAAAGAGTCATGATTTATACACACAAAAATATATAACATGTTAATTATTGTAACAAATAAGAAATATATACAGCTAAAAAATTGTCTAAAAATTATTTACGTCTGTGAAAATGAGAAATCAAGGTAATAAATTGCGTAGTGTTTAATGTAATGTTGTGAACTTGTATATAAATAGAAATGCAAATAACAATTATGATATAGTCTTCAGTTGAAGTGTGCAATAGACTGTACTAAGCAACATAATGAAAATATAAATATTGAAGTACCGGAACTTTGAAAGTTAAGTCACAGGATGGTGACGCATTCTTCCGTGATACAAAAAATATATGATTATAAGATCAATAATGATATTTCCATGTGATAATAAGGTGTCTTCCGTGCTCATGATAATTCCATGTGACAATAAGGTGTCTTCCGTGCTCGTGATAATTCCATGTGACAATATAGTGTGCCTTCCGAACAGTAATAATTTCTTCGTGTGCAGCAGTATATGTGTACCAAGTACGATATGGTGTATCTTCCGAACAGCGAGTTCCTTCATTTTAGTGACATGTCGGTTGTAATGCACCGATATATGTATGTCAATGTTACAATATAGTGTGTCTTACATGCGGTGATCTGCATTTCTATGACAGATATATGTGCAGTGGATAAAAGCAACATTTCCACAGTGGCCGCAATGTGTACACATATGTGTTCAGTGCGATGTTTACCGTGTGCTGAAATTTTCTCTCTGCAAGGGGGGATATCATGTAACACAATATTTGTATTACATGTTTCCACCAAATTACGGATGCCAACCTAGCTAATGAGCTATTTAAATGCTGCGGAGGGAGCCAATGGCAATACAAACATAAATAAGCAGCGCATCCCCTTCTTCACTTCAACGAATCAACAACGACACTACAATGTGAAAAGAAAAAGGTTTGAGAGAATGTTCTAGAACTTTCCACGGATGCAATTTTTTTTTCGACAGCGTCCTAGACGCACCTGAGGTTTTTTAGTCGACTTAAAACTTTCGAACGAGTCAGCATCATGTTTTCTTGGGTTTGTGAAAAGTGTCTATAGAATGTGAGCAACAAAATGGTAGCGAGTGCAGTTAGATGTGTAACGGTTTTCCTACATCATTGAAATAGCACGAATATGCACGTAACACAAAGAGAAAAGGTAACCAACTTTCAATTGTCACTATTAGCACGGAAGGCACACCTTTAACGTTTATTAAAATAATTGACTACCAGTTCGTATGAGTAGACCATATGAACGAGTTCGTAAATATTGAACTGTAAGAACTATTCTTTATCGATTGATTAAAGGAAACTGTTTTTAAGAAATTTAAGTCAAAGTCATTATGTGTGTAAATATATATATATTAATGTAGTATTGTCAGTATTATGTGTCTTTTAATAATTGATTTAATTATAGCATAGTTACTCCAGATACAATAGATATCTGTTAAGTAAAATATTAAAATAAATTGAGCAATTAAGCATGTGTATTTCTTTATGTTTTGTGTGTTAGTTTTCCGAGCTTGAGAACCGGGAGCTTACATGCTCCACCCTTAGTGGCGGCATCATAGGTAAGTCCTATACAGGTAATTTTTGATAAGGACAATTTTACCTTATGACACTTGGCATCACATTTAGTGACCTCTACCTAGTTCCCCCGTACGAAGCGTTGGTGAAAGTTGTTAGAATCAGAATATTCTCTATATTCAACCTCATCGACTGGAAAAGGTTTAATCGAAATAGACAATGTATTTCAGGATATATGTTACTTGACAGCATATTTTTTGAAATTTCAATTTCATTTATTAAGTTGGTGCAAAATATGAAATAGTTATAGCCACACACTTTCTCCCATTTAAGCTCAAAATACAAAATGACAAAGTATGTTCTCCGGTGAGCCATTTTAGTGCTGTAAGTGGCCATTTCAGACATACCGCAACAAGTAGTATAATTATCGATGATTTAGGTGTAGTAGACATACGAAGTATATGAAGCATTCTCTGGATACATTCTAATTGTCTAAAGAGAAATCATTAAAATCCATCGCGTAGTTCAGGAGATATGTGAGTTAAGTGTATTGGTATTTTTCCGTTTTATATAGCTTTGTTAAGCCCCTTGACTTAGAAAATGCTAAGTCAACTCCGAAAGATCACGCCGCCCACAAAGCAAAAGGCTGGCTATTCTCTCCTGGTCCTCTACTAAAAAATATTAAGAGGCTCCCATGCGGTGGAGGATATGACAGGGAGTAGCTGAGGAAGAGAAAGTACAAGGAGGGACAACTCTATCCCGTCTTTCATACCCCATATCTTTAGAATGGTAGCTCCATGTTCGGCCATCATATTGGAGCGATAATCCAGGGCTGTTAGCCGAGTATCAGCGATGACATGGAGTTTTATATACTAAACTACTAGTATTTAGGTCTGTCACAGACTGGGGAACTAGCACCCATACAAAATTAAGCTGCAAGTATTTTTCAATAAGTTTTATTTTGTTTAACAATGTATGGTGATTAGCTTTCAAAATAGTTGTCTCAATTTAAAATGGGTCCAGTTAGTTTCCGACCCGTAGTCAGGGTTCAGTCTTTTATGTTCCTGGTGGGAACTTCGACAGTATGATGGATTTCATGAAATATTCCCCCTCCCTCGCCTTTTTGTGAGAGAGGAAAATAAAAAAATCTGATGTGGGAAGAACATGACTTTCTTTATATAATGCAATGAATTTACTAATTTTACAGTTAAAAAAAAAGATTATTTTTATAGTAAATATTTATATTCATTCCAAGATATTGAATTTTCGTTAATGAGTCGTCATTTTCATTGATTTAGCGTCATTTTTATCCATTTGGCAAGTTTTTCGTTAATTTAGCAACATTTTAAAAAGTCGCGAAGTTGGCGACATTTCACCAAATTCGTCGCCAAAATCTCGCCAAGCTTTATGGACGGAGAAATAAGTTATTTTTACAGCAGATAGATGACTATTGGCGTTCAAATACAAAAGTATTACTCAAAGTATATTTTTTCATGAATGGAACGAGCTAGATCCACGAAATGATATCACCCAATTTATCGCATGGTATTACATATGAAAAGTGAACATGTTTCTCAATAGGAAATATATATTTTTTATTTTATATGACTTTTCGATAATTTTTTTGGAAAATGTGCATTATCTCGAGAACGGTTCATGTTAGCGTTCTAAAATTTATATCAATCGTTTTCTAATGAAAAATGACATAAAAAATGTCTATTTGCGTAACTTTATTAGTGGTTTTGTTTTTTTGACGATTTTATAAAAATTTTACTCGAAAATTTATAGGGTTCTGGACATTTGATTGCGAATAAAAATGATAGGGTTCCAGTGTTTAGGGATTGTAATTTTTGTACCAAATTTCGTTCGAATCGGTCCATTCGTTCGTCAGATATCATCTCCACAGACTCACTGACACACACACACGCACACAGACATCACTTCAAAAATGTTCGATTCGTGATGAGGGATGCTTGAAACGTGCTTTCTCGTCGAAAATTCGAATTCGAATTTTCGACCCCGTCACAATACATTCCTTATACATTATTGTATATAACGAAAGTAAAAATGTGACTTTGTTAGGCTCCATCCAGGGATCGGTATTATAAGTGTACAAAGTTTCAGGCTCTTTAGCCACTTGAGAGGTTGTAGAGTTCATTTCAACAATAAGAGCTTACAATTCGTTCCCAATAGCTCAACGTCAGCAGCATGAGGCTAACCTGAGGTAAAAATAGCAGGAGGTAATCAGATTATCAGTTGCATGTCAAGCTGATATTAGAATATGGAGAATACAGAATACACTTCGCCAAAGAGCTTGCGATTCCATCCCAGTAGCTCAACACCAAACCGTCGACTGGTCACTACGAAGAGCCGTGGTTCAATTCCCGGCTGGGGCAGCAAAGTTCTTTACTAGCTGCTTGAGGATCTGGAAAAGCGTGTGAAAAATACCATAATATTAGCCCTACAAGTGAGGGTCGAAAACACTGACTACATTAATTTATCTCCAATGCCAATATTATAAATGTGCACCGATTTAGCTCTCTAAGTCACCAGGGTGCTTCGAAAAGGTCTGAAAATGTTTTTAGATACCCACCATTTTCCCTACCCTGGACGAGGGTGTAAATCCAAATTCCGACTCCACTAGGTTCTGTAAAGTAATCGATGCTATAAGTGATAGATTCAGCTTTTTAGGTCACCGGAGGACTTCGGAGAATCTGTAAGGACAAAAGCACGTCATACGCATGTTACATATAGAGATTAATTATGATTTATTTAACAAAATTCATAAACCATCTATATATACTAATTGCCAATGGTCCGTCTGTCCGTTTGTCTGTCTGTCTGTCCAATTGCACATCTGTCTGTCACGCTTTTTTAGGCACTTCGCAAATAGATAGAGTGTTGCAATTTGGTACATGTGTCGATCGTTCGATAAAACCCCCTGGGAAATTCGTATTTTCTGAATATGTTCTGAAGCGAGGGTGTTCCTCACCAAAACATGCGAAAAGAAAGTGAAATGATAGAAAATCATGCTTTGAGATAAGATAGAAACTTCAAATTTGGTGTATGGGTACATCGTTCGAAAGGAAGAAAGCGTGCAATTTCAGATATTCAATATTTGCTACTTAGGGGGTGCCGCGCACCGAAATGTTCGATTTGCAGAACAAATGCGAAAAGCCTGATTTAAAATTTGATACAGGCATATACATTTAGTATATGGGCTAATAATTTGATGAAAATACCCAACACAAAAGAGTTTTTCAAAAATATTCATTTACAGGACTTCTCCAGAGAAAAACGTTTGAAAGGTAAAATGTCAAAAAAACATGTTTCGAGATGCGACAGAGACTTCAAATTTGGTGAACAGGTAGATAGTTTGAAAAGAAGAGAATGTACAATTTTAGGTTTCCGACATTTTTTACTTTAGAAGATGTTGCAAACCCTCTGTGCTAAACAAATGTTCAATTTTCCGAATAAATGAGGAACCCCTCCTTTAAAATTATAATATAGGCTTGATATTTGGTATATGGGACAATCATCTAATAAAAACACAATACGAGTTTTTCAAAACTGTTCATTTAAGGGGGTAGCTACTCCACACGAAAACGCGAAAAGCAACCACACGAAAAGCATGCTTGTCGGTGAGATAGAGCCTTCAAATTTGGTGTATGGGTAGCTATATTGTTCGACTGGAAAAAGGTGTACAAATTCAGATTTCCAACATTTGCTACTTAAGGGGGTGTCACACGCCAAAATATTCGATTTGCCTAATAAATGAAAAAAGCTTACTTTTAACTTTGTTAGAGCCTTGAAATTTGATATATAGGCTAATCATTTGACAAAAAAATCTAAGACAAATAGAGTTTTTCATAAATGTTCATTTAAGAGGGTGCTCCATATAAAAACGTTTAAAAGGTGAAATTTTAGCTTTGCATGCTTCAGTATGGTATGGACTTCAAATTTGATGTACATGCAGATAGATTGAAAGGAAGAAAATGAATATTTTCAGTTTTCCAAAATTTACTTCTTCAGGGGGTTCCGCACATCAAAATTTCTGATTTTCCGAATAAATGTGAAACGTGAATGATTAAAAAATGTACGTTATTAGGGGGTTGTTTATTGTGGTACTGTTGATTTTCAACGGGTATTCAGCAAGTATTAAACTGTGGATTAATCTATAATAAATTGATATGTATTACGTAATCTCCAAATGTTTTAAACACTGGGCTTTAAATATTTTAATCTTGGCAAGTAAATGGAAATTGTAGAGAAACTAAAGCATGTTAACTAAACGTCAAATATGACATTAAGCAGATAAATAAATTAAGAAGTACTAGATAAATACATTTAATAACACTCTATTCTGGTTAACTTTCTGTGCAAATAAGATAATTGCTTATACAAGCAAAACGTAATTAAGAACTTAACTAAACAATCCTTATAACATAGTTTACCAATGTAATTAATTTGAACACTTTAGGAGAATATAAACTTCTATATTTTAACTGATTCTTTGGTACTGAAGTTACAAATAAAAATTTTGTTCCAGATAATTTAGAAAATGAGCAATCAAATAATAACAAATTATTCAACAAACAATTCAATATAATAACAAACAATTCAATATTTGTTTTATACTATTAACGCTTGAAAACTTATGTCTGTTTCTATGATTGTCAGTATGTCTCTCTTATTTCAAACCAATGTTTGGCCTAGAGTCTCGCGTTATTTTTCTTTTAAATGTGGCATTCGATCCGAGGAGTTGGAGGAAACTTCCAAAAATTTGAAAAATTCAATAGTTTTTTAAAAATTTTCGAAAAACTTCTAGGGTTCCCCGTTCCGAAAACGTATCTTCTTCGTCAGTATGATATCTGTGATTTAGAATTATTTTTTCATACAGGAGTCAAAGAGACTGAAGAGTGAAAATTTCGAAAAGTCGATGATTTTTTTTCTTTCCATAGATTTTTAAAATCAGACAAATTTCAACAATTTAGGGAAGGGAACTACAAGAAAACACAATTTAATTAATTGGAGTGTGCTCGAATCGTCTTTATCATACAAAAATTATTTTTTATTTTCAAATTTTACAAATTAAAAAATCGGTATTATGGGTCCAAATGATTAGAACTGTAACGTGTTGTCCTCCATTTTAAAAGGCTTGAAAAACTCTTTCGATTGATATCATACTTGAGAATGTACCCCTCCCGGGATCTAAACTGCCTCCCTTCACGTCACGAACAAAAAAAAATTGTCTCGGCTATTTTTCACAACACTGATTGAAACTATTACTTTTCATGATCATTGAGCTATAAATAAACCTTTTTATGCATGATATGCCAAATATTTTCTTATGCTGCCATGTTAAAAAACTAAAAAATGCCGAATAAAATTCAAAGTTTATGCTCGAAATTAAAAAAAAAATTCTATTTAGTATCTAGATTTTTATCTAGATTTTTTGACGACAAAACCGGATGCAAACTTTCGTAAAAATCCATTGATATTTGTTGCTGCTATCGTGGACACAGAAAATCGACCAGTCAAAACGTGTTCAAGAGGAAGAGAAGTGCAAAGAATTTCAGTTATGTCGCTGAAGTGTTGAAAAATTAAAAATTCTTAATATCTAAATAGGTATTCATCTCCTCATACAATTTTCGTGATAGGATCTCTATTGTTTTTTAGCTACAGCTAGATATATTTTGAAAGTCCTCGTGTTCCAAAATTTTGAAAATGTCTTTCTATACGGATTTTCAAAACATTTTCTTATACATCTTTTAATTTAAATTTTTATTTTTAGCACCATTTATCTTCAAAATCTAACTTTTCATTGCTGAAAACGTTGTTGACATTTCAAGAGAGGTAATATCTAAATAATTTACACAATTTTAAATAAATTTATTATTCAGCGCTCTAATACTGAAACTATGGTTGAGACTTTTATTACGGAACATTCCTGTTGTATTTTGTTGCAATACACACTTACATGTTTGTTTCCCTTATAGATTGGCTAAACTGTTTATCATTATGCTTTTCTATTAGTTCTTTTAAGTGAATTCTTTATTCTAAACTTGGGTATATATATGCATCCCCTCTATTTCTTTAAATTATAAAATTTTTATCTTTTTGACTTCGGGTTTGTTTGTTATTTAGCACTGACAAAGGGGATCCAGCGTATCTTCGAAACCTATGTAAGCAGCTTTATTGTTCTGTTTGTGCTTA
Source organism: Amaurobius ferox (assembly GCA_951213105.1). NCBI lineage: Eukaryota > Metazoa > Arthropoda > Arachnida > Araneae > Amaurobiidae > Amaurobius > Amaurobius ferox. The sequence goes on from OX578148.1 coordinate 80,875,867, forward strand.
AATACCTTGTTCAAGTTTCCCTTATTTATGTTGAATCATATATTTTTTAATTCTGCATAGACATTTTTGTAATGTGCTTTATATGGCGTATGCAAGCAAAAAGTACATTCAAAATTTCCGCATTTCATTCTTATTACGAGAAACATAAATGCTGTCGTTTTTCACATTTATATGGAATATAAACTGGGAACTTTATGCTCTGCAATTTTTATGGACAAAATAAGAATTTTAAAGGCGAAATGTAATATTTTTAACACCTTAACAGCTGCGTTTCAGAAGAAAACTTCGTGTTTAAAAAATTTGTTTGAATCAAGGTTTCAAAGTTCCATCATTGACTTCAAATATTTTACCGAACTGTATTGTATGTTTTGTTTTTGTACTACTACGTCTATAAAGTGTTTCCAGAATTTGTAATAAGGAAATACCTACGTTAAAACAAATAAAACGATTGTTTCATTTGATTGAGATATATTATGTGATATCATGTGATATTTGATCGCTTCATATGATTGTAGATTCTATATTGGTCTTTACTGTCTTATCAATTACTTATTATTTTGATATGGAATCCTAAATGAATCACTATCACAATAACAATTATTTTAACGAAAGTAAATAAAAAAATATCTATCGTTGGCATGAATATTTAAGCCTACGATGCTTTAAAAGATGAGTTTTAATGTGAAAAATACTTTGAAATGTGTTACTTTAAGCAAATAAAGTGTAACCATTTTCTAAAATATATATATACATTCGAAAAGTTATTTAAAAAATAAAATAAATAAAACAGTTTAAATAATTCCTTAAATTAGATACTAAACTGGGGAGGCTGAGCCTTTTAGCCTCTATAGACGCCACACCACTACCTCATATGTATTGAGATATGAATATACGAGCGTTATGATAATAGATGAATTTATTCACAATATCAATATTTTTCAAAGTTGCGTATTTATCGCTCTCCACCTACAGCCACATTTTATCTTCTACTTATCGTCGCACACATCTTGAACTTTCTTTTAAGACTACTTGCTGCCGAAACATCGCAGTTTCATTTTGCAGACTGAATTAAACTTGCATTTTTACAGAGGAGCATAGATTTCTCGAAACCACTCCTTCGCCCAGAGGCTGCCCTGCCTCCCGTTTCAGCATTGCACTAGCGTCAGATCTCATTTATTAGCACTGCGGGATTCATCCAATAGCTACTACATGCATTCTTATCTCCTTGTCGTTTCATGTTTTTCATGCTGGGAAACATCACATGTAACGCCCTTATTAAATTTCAGGGCATATTTAGTGCCATATCTGGAGGCAGCTTATATCCTGTTATTAATGGCTTAAATTGTTGGATTTTTCAATTTATTACACAGTTTTTCGTATTTGCGTTGCATAGTATTTATTTATTCTCAAAAGTTCATCTTTGACTCTGATTTTCATTCCAATTTATTTAACTAAAACTATGTGTCGTAAGGTAAAATCAATAATATTCCCTTTAATTTGACTTAACGTTTTGCCTTACCTTTGGCGGTGTATGATGTATGATATACATCTAGGCTTCTCGATGGATAATATAATGAGGATAGACGCTACTGAGCCCAAAATTGGTGCCGTGACCAAGATGTCAACAACATACCGTGCGACACTGTGTTATCACAATTTGTATGGAGTTAACTAATAAGAAGTTATTTTATGTTAAGGAATGTTAATACTATTTTCAATTATTGAATCACTGTTGCACTTTATATGATTGTGCTATATTTTTCGTGTTATATTAAAAGTGCATGTCAGCAAGTTCAAATATGAAATGATTTTGTGTAGCCCCAGTTGGTTTTTTTCTGATTATATATTTTATTTCGAGTAATATCTTACGACCCTATTTTTGATGGTACTACTTAAATGACATGATAAAAGAACTTCTTAAAAGAACATATTTTTAAGCATTGTTAGCTTATATATTATATTCATTATAAAGTATACTTCGACAAGAAGTTGAAATCTAGTATGTTACGTGTAATTAACGTAATAAATTTAAATATACGTGTTGATTAAAATATACGATTTATTACGTGTGGAATGTCTTCATGTACAGAAATTTTGTTCGATAGGCATTCGATAGGATGTACCCTTTGTACACTGTTCAACCTAAACAAAAATAATTATTTTTTTCAAATGTATATATATATATATATATATATATATATATATATATATATATATATATATATATATATATATATATATATATATATATATAAACGAAATATAATGAACGAGAAGAACATCAATATAATGAACATCAATATAATGAACGAGAAGATCATCAAAAGTAGCCGATGGGGATTGTGACCCCCACTTCCCGGTTAAGCCAGCTTTATGTCATGACGACACTCCCGGCTGCTGATATACTACTGAAAACCAAGTACTCAATATTTAAAACACAAGGTATATAGAAAAAGTACAGAAATTACAGAATTCCTATTACAACAAAAATTGCAACTCATATAGTAGTATATCAAACATCTAACAGATAATAACACAAACGAACCCTGTACATACATTATAATCCAAACGTAAGCATCAACTAAGAGTCTTCTCTTACCATGTTGTATAAAAACACCCGCCCACCTCGTTTCCAATACGTCCATGACAGTGCCATATTTCTAACTGCTCAAACTTCATGTGTGCTTTTATTTAAATACAAGCCGTAACCGAGAAGTGGGGGTCATAATCCTCCACGGCTACTTTTGATACATTGCTGTTCTTCTCTTTCATTATATTTCATTTATATAAATATACTTGGTTGAGCTACTTAGCGCCTATAGGTATGTTTTCAGTTTTTTTGGTTGTGTTTATGTAGGTATAAATATAGTTTATATATATATATATATATATATATATATATATATTATATATATATATATATATATATATATATATATATATATATATATATATATATATATATATATATATATATATATATATATATATATATATATATATATATATATATGTATATATATATATATATATATATGTATATATATATATATATATATATATATATATATATATATATATAAACTTTCTCGTATATTTTTAAACTGTCTGTATAAAAAATTCATGTAATCACTGGAGTTATAACACTGAATGTCACTTAGGTTACAAAAGTAAACAAGAGTTGAAGAAACTACTTTAAAGTCATTCTACTCAAAATGGGATTTTTTGACATTGTGTGCAAAATAATACTAATAATGCTTAGTATTTTGTCATGGAATTTTTAAAACTTTTTATGTATGTTAGTCTCTTTAAAGTTAACATAAAATTTTCATGTTTTTCTGGTACAGGAATTTTTTTATAAAAGCTCGCATTGTTGAAATTTCGAAAATTATGGGAAAGCTAAGTACAATGTGGCATTTAAATTAAACGTATTTTAAATACACATTTATTTAGGCTCAATAAACAATTATTCTTAAACTATAATTAGATACCAAACATTTTGTTTTGGATGCAAAATTTGCCCGCAAGCTATCATACCAATTTTTCGTTCGATATATGACTCATATTTTAAAACGTTTTATAAAAAGTATTTTCTTATATTACGTTTAAAAAAATTATACATTAAAAGGAAATCGAATTTATCGCTAGAAAGTAAAGGCCATTAATATAATATACTTTATGAGTTCTAAAATCCTAAAGATGGTGAACTTTTCTTCCTTTTTACCATTCCAAGAACCCCATAATCTCTTAAACTATTATTTTACACGAAAAAAATGATTACTTAAAATTTACCACATATAATATTAATCTATATTCATAAAATAAAGAATCACGCGAAACACATCAGATATAAAGTATACGAGCAAAATATATGAAAAAATAAAATGTTCCGTCACTTAGAGCACATACAATAAAATTCACAATTTTATCACAATATTTAACGCCCTGTTTCACACGTGCTGTTCCAAAGGATTATAATCTTACGATAGTGCCTCCTGATGCGTGAAAACAATCTGGTAAAACGAATATTGACACGAAACCATAATCCCCCTTGATGAAACCCAGTCAGTGACGTAAGTATGTTTTTTAAACAGTTCTGGTTACATGTAAAGATAATATATATAAGCCGCTCATAGTGATTAGTCGGTTGGATGGCCGGTATGATGTTGTATTACGATTAAGGAGTTCTTTTGGCAAGAAAAATATTAATATCACCTGCAGACCGGCAGTTACTTCTTTTGGGAATAACGTTGTGAATGCTTACATTTAGCTTTGAATAATAAAAAGAAGATACATTTTTAATTATATTTATTTACTTAATATTTCACAATTTTATTTACTTAATATTTAACTATTTTTACTATTAATATTTTCACTATTTTCACTAATACAGTTATATAGTATTAAGTTTTACTATTAATATAACTGCTTTTATTTACTATTAAGGTTTAAAAAACAGTAATTTATTATTCTATATAAATTAGCCCTAGGATTACCAATTTAACCATTCCATAGCTAGAATAAGCTATTTTTACCGTTCCTACATACTAATATAATGTGTAAAGAATGTGTTGTAACGGCGGGATCAAAAATTCGCATTCGAATTTTACAGGTAAGAGCATCCATGAGTATCATGGAACTGGAATTGAACGTTTTAGAGTTGATGTCTGTATACATCTTAGTGTATGTGTGTGTGTGTGTGTGTGCATTAGTGTGTGTATGTGTGTATATTAGTGTGTGTATGTATAAATTATTGTGTGTATATGCATGTTTGTGTTTGTGTGTCTGTGAGTCTGTGGACGCGATATATAATGAACGAATGAAGGAAGAGCTTCCATAATCATATGGTAAGATTATTACAAGCAACTAATTCTGGAACCCTTTTTATTAACACTTTACAACATAGTTGACAAGTGTTTATTACTTTATTCATTCTGTCTGTCTATCCGTTCCTATAATTGCCGTAAAAATGACTTTGAACAACATACCGGCTGAACAACATACAAAATGAAATTTTAGTATGTTGTTCAGCCGGTCTGTGGGACATACGGGAATATAAATGAATACTATCATTTAATTAGTTTGGATTGATCCCGGGTTGAAAAAATGAAATATATTGAACCCTATGGGACCTAATTTTTCAAGTATTTTTTAAGCAGACTTAAAAATGACAAATTGCTTCGAAAGTTTTAGGAAATATTCAAATTATCCCACAAAATATAGGGAAAAAATTTCAGCAAAATATATTTGGTAGTTCTTTAAATAAAAATTAAAATAATAATTACACCCATATTATATGAAGAGATCACGTAATCCACTTTAAAATAAAATATGACATCCACCTTGTGTCAAAATCGTGATTTTTAAAGTTCTTTTTAATTTATATTTAGTGTTGCATCCGTTCTAAAACCGCTTTATTTTTGCGCTACTTCTGTGCACCTACAACGCCAACCTAATTACAATATTTTATAGTTTAATTGATTATCAAATTTTGATTATTTCTACAACGAAGCCTAATTTTAACGTACGCAAAGTGTAAACATACCAAGCTGTAAGACGAGTTGGAATTTTTTAAAGCAAAAGTATTTAGTTCATGAGTCTGGAATATAACTGATATGAATGAAACATTAATTGATTTTACATAAAGAAGCAGTTTTGCATTGCCTTTTTCGATGAAGTTTTAAGCATTGAGTTTATAAGGAATGAAATAAAGTAGGCTCACATGCTTATATTCACTAATAAATATGAAAATATATGCAAATCGTTATTGCACATAGTAAATGACCTTCAGAATTAATTAACTGCACAATGTTAGCAACATTTTATCGAAAAGTAGACATATTGCTTAACTGTTGACACTAAACACAAGGGCGGCTGCCCACAGAAAATTGGCATCCTTGAAAAAAAAATCCTACTTCGGATTATTCTACTTCCAGTATGCATAGTTCGTTTCATAAAGATTTTGTAACAACTTTATTCAGCCATAGATGGCGGTACATACATTAAGGGGTTGCTTGGAGAATGATGCTACTAATGAACAAGATTTTTGTCTTTAATCAATATGTTAAATTAGATAATGTTGTTCAAATAATGTTGAATAACATTATATATAATGCTTGAATAGACAATGGAACACAATGTTCAAATAATGTTGAATAACATTATAGATAATGCTTGAATACACAATGGGACACAATGTTTGGATAATGTTGATTGTCCAAATTGTTTAATTTGGACGATCAGCATTTTCCAACTTACGAACTTCCTAAGGTGAGTTGCTTGTACTATAAGAGAGTAATTATAAGTTCTTCGATTTTCCGACAGGCAATGTTAAACTAAATATTGACTTGACACATTCGTTTCGGTGTTGATTAAAAAAGGATTGTATGTTAAAAGTAATACAACTACACTAATAAAACTATGTCTATGGTATATGCCGTTGGTGTTATGGAACTTTTACAAATACTGACCTAGACGTAAAACGACATGGTAAATTCACTTAGGAAAATTATTTAAAAAATATTGTTTATTTAATTAAAATTTAGGACTTTAGGAAGTATAAAATACTGCTTAAACTTCTGATTTTCGTTACAATAAACTGCATTATTGTTCATCGTGAGAAATAAAATCAAGTTAATAAAATAATAGTAGACAAATTTATAATTAACATGTAATTAGTGGGTATATGGTTAACATTACGATCAATTACGGCATTCAGCTCTGATTTGAAAATAACACACCAGTTTTGGCTGCCGAAGCAGAGCATTTGCGCTTTAGAAAATCCATAAAGATACCGGTCAATGTTCAAAAAGAAAAAAAAAATTGCTTAAACTTCAGCATCGAAAGAAAAAATGTTATATTCCATCAAAACATTTCACGCTTTGTATGACACGTGGCGTTAAAATAGAGGTAAACTTTCATCAGTGTTATACGATGCGTAAAAACATTTCGGTAAAACTTACATTGACACGGTTGTGCTAATCTACTTTGATGAACTCCGGTAAGTGACGCATTCATATTTTTTCAAATATATCAGAGTAAAAATATTAAAAAGGGAAAACATTTTATGTAACAAATTCTGTTAACTGAGGTAAAAAAATGTCTTGATTTTATATTAATACTAAGAAATTATTTTGTACATGCATATCTGAAAGTACGCAGAATAGTTCAAGGAGGTACGTAAAGGAATTTTTAAGTTTTATTGTAGTTCTTGATTTTATTTATTTGTATAAAAATAAACAAAAATGTACTATGCATGAAAGAGGCAACATTTTGAAAGATATAACTTCTACCAGGAATTCAATTTTAAATAATATTTTGGACCAATAAATAACAGTTTACTCAATTATACAATAGCTTAGTTTGTTACAGTATATTTTAATGTTCCATACTTATGTATCGGTATGGTAAGAATGGTGATGGGATAACAAATTCGGTATGGAAGATTCAACGATATGTAAAATTTTATAAGATTTGAATAAACTGCATTTAATAAATCTAGCTTTTCATCCGTTAAAGTAAATATTCGTTAATAGCTTTAAATAAAGGGTGATTATAAAAATACTTTGCCGATATATGAGTCCCTAGCGATCATACCGTTCAAGGAAACTGAAAAAAATTTTGGATGCAGGTATTTTAAGGTGTGCATTCAAGAATGATGCGAAAAAACAACAATCCTGCTCTCACAGTTAGGGTTGCAGTTACACAATTTCGAAATTTTGAAATGGCAACACCTACTTTTTTTTAATTGGAATGTGATACTCACAGTGAAAAACCATAAATGGCGTTGAAAAGGCACCTGCAGCACGAAAAACGCCGGCGCTGGGCAGAGACTAAGAAAAAAGGGATAACAATTGCAGCGTTCACCAGAACACGAATTTCTTTTCCATTGACGTCACATTCCACACCGTGTGTTCGGTTCAGAACCCAGCCTGCTGAATCTCCTTCGAAAATAGAAGAAGAGACCAAGGAATGCAGATTTCCAGGTTCAGCGTAAGACAACGTCATGGCTGACGTCATCGCCGTAGGAGAAAGAAAAGACATTGTGGTTTGAGTGCCGCTTGCTTTCTTGCATTTTGACTTGATCAATATGACGCTCACAGTGAAACAACGAGTTGAAATGGTAAAGCTCTATTACCTGAATGGACAAAAATGCCCCAGAAGCATTGCGTGTCTACCGCACAAACCCTCGGTTACGACGAGACCCGTGTTCTGTACAAGATGTACGGGACTTGATACGCAAATTTGAAGAAACTGGTTGACCATGCGATCGATCTCGGCTTGGACGACATTCCTTCCGTTCATGTCGCGGTTGTTGCAGAAGTGCATGAGATAATAAGCAAAGGTCGTATTGCAAGTGCACGCGGTGTTTCACGAGTGCTGGATTTGCCGAATTCTACGGTCCGCAAGATTCTGCGTTCTGTTCTCCACATGTTTCCGTATCGGTTCCAGCGTGTCCAGATGTTGCAAGCGGGTGATAACCAACTACGCTCAGATTTTGCTAATGAATTCCTCATACGGTATGACTATGATAACAGATGGCCTTTACGCATTCTACGCAGGCACATTTCTCTATGACTGGTAACGTGAATTCAAAGAACTGCACTGGGCAGACCAAAATCCCCATGATGTGGTCTCACTTCCGTTACAGCAAGCAAAAGTGACTGTGTGGTGCGGGATAACAAACATCTTATTCATCCTAGTCCCTTACTTTTTTGGAGAGGTTACTGTTGCAGGTCTATGCACTTGTGCGGTAACGAGTGACCACTATAAAGCAATGATGACCAATTACGTCATTCCCGAGTTGCAACAGCAAAATGCCCTATCTGATGTCATGTAGATGCAAGATGGCGTTCCCCCACATTTAGGACCTTCTGTGGAACGTTTATTGACACAACATTTTAGTGACAGAATTATCTCCCTCCAATTCATGTTTCCGTGGTCATCCAGTTCCCCTGATCTCCACTCCAATGGATTTCTGGCTATGGAGATATATGAAATCCAAAGTGTATGCAGGCTATCCGCAAACTCTATCTGATTTGAAAGGTACCATCACATGTGAGGTTCAACAGATTCCTCTTGCCATGGTAAATGTTTTAGTGCTATCCACCATCTGTCGCATGCAAAGTGTCATCGTGTGTGAAGGCGGGCACGTGGAAAATTTGTGAAACACAATACAATGTTTTGCTTTTCTGTCCTTATTGGTTGTTTTCATTTTTTTTCTTAGTCTCTCCCTAGCGCCGGCATTTTTTGTGCTGCATGTTCCGTTTCAACGCCATTTATGGTTTTTCACCGTGAAAATCACATTCCAATAAAAAAGGAGGTATTGCCATTTCAAAATTTCGAAATTGTGTCACTGTAACCCTAACTGTGAGAGCAAGACTGTTGTTTTTCACATCATTCTTGAGCGCATATCTTAAAATACTTACATCCAAAATTTCTTTCCCTTTCCTTGAACGTTATTTATGATCGCTAAGGTCTCATATATCGGCAAAGCTTTTATATAATCACCCTGTATCTTAACTGGTCAAAAGAGGTAAATTGGCTCTAGGATTTTTAACAAATAACGTTTTTTTAGAATGCATGAATTTTTTTCAATTTCGGTTTGACTGAATAAATTAAAATTCAAGGATACTTTAGAAGAAAATTAAAGTATTTGAAAATACATAATATTTTGCTGTTATGAGGGACATATGGATACTTTTATTATTTTGGTCAAGATCAGAATTATGTAATTGCAAACTATGATACAGCTTAGTGGCCATGCTTACCAATGGACCTCGCACGATCACTTAAAAGTACTGATTAGAAAGGTTTTGTGTTTTGTGCCCTTTCCGCGTATAAAACACTAAATTATGCAGAATGATTTAAATATTACGCAAGGTGTTTTTACCCGTATAAGGCTATTCAAAGTTAAATATGCAGGATCTCAACAGCATGAGCATTCGAAACACGTGTTCAATTCTTCCAGATAAAGGAGGCTATGAAATGATATGTTTATTTAATTCAGGCATTTGTTGGGTTCAGTTTGCAGTGCTTATAAGTGTTTTGTCTATGGTCATCAATCTGCTTGTTAGTCCCTGCCAGAAAGTTTCATCGGTAGATTGCAGTGTTGCTGGCATACTTTCTGACAAACTGATACAGTTTTTCTTCATAGTACAGACTATTTTTAAGGACTGAATCATTGATACAACTGCACACTTGATGCCTTACTTGCTTTCCTCTTGGCTGAAACTAAAGAATATAAGCAATGGAAAGTGAAATGTTAATCGATACTGTATTTTGGGTAATATGATTTCATATATTTCGTTATTAGGTTAGTTTCATTTACAAAATGTATATTTTGCCTTTTTGAAACACAGTATGTGTTCCTAGATTATAACAGTTTATATTCTCAATTGTGAAATTTCATCCATTGGGTTCTATCTTTGGAGGGTTTATCACATTCCATGAAAATGCTGTCTTAGTTATGATGATTAAACGAAAATATACTTTAAATTTTGTGAATAATTTGTGTGAATAATAATTTTAAATAATTCTCCAACGTTTTTTTGCCTTTACAGACCTCCCAGAAAAACCCTGGTGATAAAAAAATATGAATTTTTCACACTTATAGTATTGAATCGAGAACGATATATGATCTAATGGAGCCGAATTCTCGATATATGCACTGGGGGAAAAAGGGGAGAAGAGGGAATTTAAAAAGTTTCTTAAGACACTGCAGAACCCCCTGTGGGTTTTGCAAACTTATGGTAACTTCTACGAGACAGAAACTTAGGAAAATTTATTTCGATTTCACTAGGGGACGGAGAAAATGGGGATTTAGAAAATTATTTTCAGACCATCACAAAGCTCCTTCTATTTGATCTAGAAGTGTAAATATTTGCACAGTCACAGTGGCTTCGAAACAGAGAGAAACTAACAGGGCCAGTCTTTTGATTAAGCCTGCTCTCGAAGTGGGAAAATGCAGGATAATCGAAAGGGTATTTTCAGACTCACGAGGAGAATGGACCACGAGACATAACCTAACTGGCTAACTTTGGAAACAAGTTTTTGACGTCATATATTGCTAAAGAAAATTGAACTAATTTAAAAGAAGTAGTGTAAAAAATTTAAAGCAAAAAGTTCAAAGCAACAAAGTATAATGTAGCACATCAATCTATAATGAGTAACTCTGTTATTCATTATAGATTGGCGTGCAACCTTATACACTTAGTATATTTTTTATGGGAGGAGGTTGACGTGTGTTGAGTGTGACAATAGTATAAAAAACTGTGGGAAATTTCAATCTCTTGATGTAATTTCGTTATTCATTTTTCGAAAATTATACAGTTTTGATAGATAAATAGAATGGATAGATAAATAGAATGGATAGATAAATAGAATGGATAGATAAATAGAATGGATAGATAAATAGAATGGACAGATAAATTGCATGGATAGATAAATAGAATGGATAGATAAATAGATAGATAAATAGAATGGATAGATAAATAGATTCGATAGATAAATAGAATGGATAGTTTGTTGTCGAAACGGATCTCGAGCCATGAAATTATCAACGATAAAACGTTTGGATCTTACGTTTGCAGTTAATCCAACGTGTGCTAGGCGTAAGCAATAAACACATATCCATAAGTAAAAATACACTGTGTTCAAAGGAAAAAGAAGGATAAAATTCCAAAAGAAACAACAAATCCAATGTCAAACAGATGAAATGGGCGCAAATATGAGAATCAGATAGGTCTAAATACAAAAAACATGGATTAAGAATCCACCTGAGACAGCCATTCCAAACATAGAATGAAGAACAGTCCAGCCAATCCGAAACGAGAAGTAACATAAAAGATTAGTGTGCGACACATTACAACAAATATATCCCGACAACACGAAACCAGTCCGAAAAAAACGGAACTCAATAAGACGAAAAATAAGTCTAAACGACACATACTAGCCTCAAAGGCTAAGAAATGGAATAAATATAAAGAAAATGAAAAGAAAAACTACAGGGTACTCCGCCAAACAGAGAACAAAAATGGAGTACTGGACAAGTCATTTACTAAATTATTAAAATGTTTCTGGATATGGAAGGCTTTAAAGAAGTCAATATCATAGATCTAAGTACATTTTTGTATGATCCTTGCTGAAACAAACTCAAAATGGTGGTCAAAATGTTGAGAATGTCATTGTTGAGAAATTGAAGAGTTCCTGTTTTTTGACATAATTTTCATGTTTTTTAATGACATAATTTTCATGTTTTTTAATGACATAGTTTTCATGTTCTTGAATGCCATAGTTTTTATATTCCTTAATGACATAATTTTCATGTTCCTTAATTCTAAAACACATTTAATTTGACGACTATAACACCACAGGCAAAAAATATTGTAAATGTCAGAACTATCAGAAATTTATAAAGTATATTTTAGAAAATCTGAGTTTACTAGAAGGTTTAAACACAATATTGGATTTCAATATTTTAAGGATTTTAGCAATCTGCTGACTGATTTTCCGAAAAAGTGGTAAAATGATAGTGTTGTTGAAATCATTTTCAGAAGCAAGTTTAGAGAAAAGTTTAGAATATTTTTGAATAGCAGGATCAACAATACTGGGAGATAAATCGCGACCGACAGCAATAGCTTTTAAATAATTGATCAAATCCATAATAAAACTAACGTATGCATTATTTTAAAGTAAAGCTTCTTGAAATTATCCATTTTGTTTTATACTCATTATTTTGATGAAAGTTTTGCTCTCCTGGATAACTCTTCAAATGATGCTGATGTTATTTTAGATATTTTGTATTTCTTGAGTTTCATTCAGTTCTTTCTTCATTCAGTTTATATATGAAATGGAATAAAACAATCGGCCTAACCAGAAAATTGCTTCTTTCAGTACGTTTGTCCATCGTCCTTTGACGTTTGTTCTATTTTGGATTTGCTCAATTTTGAGATCAAATATTTAAATCTGTCGGTATTGGTTTTCCTGTCCACATCGTTGGTCGTGCTATTCAAAGGTGTTCTAAACCTTTCTTTAAACTAGCTTCTGAAGAACAGATTTCAATAACACTATCATTTTACTATTTTTTCCTAGATTCAACAGCAGATTGTTAAACCCCTTAAAAAATTCAAGTTTATTATTTTGTTAAAACTTCTAATAAAAGCAGATTTTTGAATCTTAAAAATTCTTTTTAAATCTCTAATAGTTGGGACATTTAAAGTTTTTTTTACCAGTGCTGTTTTTTTATATTAGTCAATCTAAACGTGAATTAAAATTTTGTATTAGGGAACATGAAAACTATATTAAAAAATCTGATGTAGGCAGTACATGACTTTCCTTATATAATGTAATGAATTTACTACTTTTACGGTAAAAAGTAGATTATTTTTATAGTAGTTATTTATATTCTTTTCAAGATATTGAATTTTCGCCAGTCTTCATTTTCCATGTCGTCCTCATCAATGAGTCGTCATTGATTTAGCGTCATTTTTATCCATTTGGCGAGTTTTTCGTTAATTTAGCAACATTTAAAAAAGTTGCCAAGTTGGCGACATTCCACCAAATTTGTCGCCAAAATCTCCCAAGCGTTATGGACTAAGAAATAAATTATTCTTACAGCAGATAAATGATTATTGGCGATATAAATGATTATTATATATATATTACTCAAAGTATATTTTTTCATGAATGAGATAGATCCACGAGAATGATGTCACCAAATTTATCGCATGGCATTACTTATGAAAAGTGAACATTTTTCTCAATAGGAAATTTTTTTTGTATTTTATATGATTTTTTGATAATTTTTTTAAAAAATGTGCCATATCTCGAGAACGGTTCATGTTAGCGTTCTAAAATTTATGTCAATCGTTTTCTAATGAAAATTTACTCAGAGAATGTCTATTTGCGTAACTTTATTAGCGGTTTTGATTTTTGACGATTTTTTCAAAATTTCAGTAGAAAATTTAGGGGGGTCTGGACATTCGATTGCGTATAAAAACAATAGACTTCCAGTGTTTACAGACTGTGATATTTGTACCAAATTTCTTTCGAATCGGTCCAATCGTTCGGCAGTTATAATCTCCACAGTCTCACTGACACACACACACACACACACATACACACACACACACACATACACACACACACATACACACATACACACACACACACATACAAACATCACTTAAAAATGTTTGATTCGTGATCAGGGATGCTTGAAACGTGCTCTCCCGTCGAAAACTCGAATTCGAATTTTCGACCCCGTCACAATACTTTCCTTATACATATGTATATAAGGAAAGTAAACACGGGAATTTAATAAATCTTAAATTGCTCAATATTGCTATAATTTTGACCCACCCCCCCATTTTGATTTTATTTCAGCAAGCATCATACGAAAATACGCGTTGATCTATGATCTTAACTTCTTTGAAGCCTTTTATATCCAGAAAAATTCTAGTAATTTAGTTAATGACTTGCCCAGTACAATGCTTGTTCTCTGTCTGGCAGAGTGCTCTGTAATTTTTTTCCAATTTTTATTTATTTGTTAAATTTCTTAGCTTATGATGTTATTATGTGTCGTTTTGACTCAGTTTTCATCTTGTTCGGTTTCATTTATTCTTGTTCTCACTTGACTCGTGTTTCGGGATATGTCTGTTGTGTTTTGGCACACACCAACCTTGTATGTTACTTCTCTTTTCGGTTTGGCTGAACTGATCTCTTTCTGCTTTTTGTTTGATTCTCTTAGATGGACTCTCAATCCAGGTGTTAGATATATACTATCTGTGCTTCCTTTTACAGCTCATTGAGTCTTTTTGATTTTAGGTTTGTTAGTTCTTTGCACTGATGGTATCCCTCATTCAGCGTGTCTTCAAAGCAGCTTATGTACATTATTATTTTGTGCTTGAATATATAGCTCTTGTTTTCCTGAAAAACGCATACTTTAGTATAGCCCAGTTGTCGATGCGCAGATATTAGACAACTAAAACTTAACGTTTTACACTTTTATACCAGGATTGTTGTATATCACATCTTAAAAGGTATATATAATAAGGTGAAAAATTATATATTTGGTTTTGTGTTCAGTTGAACAGGTACTTTTGCTCATTTCACGTCAACAATTCAACTAAACGATGACTAACTACTAATATACCCACTGTGGAAAATTTGGAAGAAGAATACAACTCATGAACATCTTAGCCAATCTACAATATTCGAGAAGTTTCTGGAAGACATCAAATGTTTGTCAACAATGTCACTGCATTTGTCGCCAATGTTAAGTGACACAATTCTTCAAATTATAGCAATGTTTTTTTGTTAGACATTCTCTAGAATAGGATGACACTTCCGTTAAATATATCCTTTTCATTCCCCTCACATTTCTTTCAAGATTTGCTGTATTCCCCGCGCTCCAAGATATTTCGCAAGAGAATGTTGCAACTTAATACTTTAATCGTGTTAGCTTCCTTCTCTTTGACTAGCTTAAAAAATAATTTGTTATCTTAAGCATAAATGACTGTGTCATTCAAGCTCATAAGTAATCGCAAACACACCGCAAAGAAAACGAACAATAAACTTGAAAAAACACTGTTTAAAGATAAGTCTACAATATAAAATACATTGTTTTATCAAATATTTAACGCTCCGCTTCATATGCGTCGTTAAAAGAAAGGTTATCTTCTGAAAATGTTACATGATGTGTGAAAATATTATGTTAGAATTGATGCTGGCATAGTGTTAATCTCCATTGATGGCCCCACTCAGAACTTTTTCAAATGCTCACCGATAAAAATTATCGTGTGTATACATCAGAAGCATATTCTGATTACTGGATTAGAAATATGTCGCGATGTGTTATAAATATTAAGAAGCTCTTATAATGAGAATAATGCTCACGTCAGGTGCAGGTGTTTGTATGTATATATATATATATATATATATATATATATACATACATATATATATATATATATATATATATATATATATATATATATATATATATATATATATATATATATATATATATATACATATAAATATTACATCTATCACATCTAAATACTGATAACTGAAAATATACTCAAAGGCGCCAAGCTGCTCAGACAAGTACATTTCTATACAACTCAATAATTAGAAAAAGAAAAAAGAAGAATGACATTGTATCAAAATTTCGCCGGGGGGGATTGTGACCCCCACTTCCCGGATTAGCCAGCTTTATGTCATGACGACACTCCTGGAAGCGGATACAATGTCGCCAACCAAGTACATATACTAATACTTTAAATGTAAAAAAGAAAAAAGTTGAAAAACCTATACTTTCCCTAACTTTCTGTTTGGATGTAGTAAAACGCGTAGTCTTTGTATAAGTTAGGGAAAGTATAGGTTTTTCAACTTTTTTCTTTTTTACATTTAAAGTATTAGTATATGTACTTGGTTGGCGACATTGTATCCGCTTCCGGGAGTGTCGTCATGACATAAAGCTGGCTAAACCGGGAAGTGGGGGTCACAATCCCCCCCGGCGAAATTTTGATACAATGTCATTCTTCTTTTTTCTTTTTCTAATTATTGAGTTATATATATATATATATATATATATATATATATATATATATATATATATACGTACAATTTATGGTAAGGTGTGTATTGTCATGCAGACTTATTGCCTGTATATCCTTTTTATTACTCCATAAATTGAAATATAATTTTATTATTTTCATACATAGTATAATGTATAAGGAAAGTGTTGAGACGGGTCGAAAATTCGAATTCGAGTTTTCGATGGGAGAGCACGTTTCAATCATCCTTGAATACCAATCAAACGTTTTTGAGGTGATGTTTGTGTGTGTGTGTGTGTGTCAGTGAGTAATTAGACGTAATGGAGATGATATCTCACAAACGAATGGAGCGATTTGAACCAAATATGGTACAAAAATTACAATTCGTGAATAAGTCAATTGTTTTTAAAAGCAATCGAATGTTCAGAACTCCCTAAATTTTCGAGTGAAATTTTTAAAAAAAATTATCAAAAAATCAAAACCTTTAATAAAGTTACTTAAATAGTCATTTCTTATGTAATTTTTCCTTAGAAAACGATTGACATACACGTTACAACGCTAGTATGAACCATTCTCGAGATATTGCACATTTTTCAAATAATTTAATCAAAAGATCACATAAAATGAATAAAAATTACAAACTTTTGTGAAATATGTTTGTTCCCTTTTCATTTGTAATATAATGCGATAAATTTGGTGACATCATTCTCGTGGATCTAGCTCCTTCCATTCATAAGCAAAGATTCTTTGTGTAATACTACTGTATTTGAACGCCACTAGCCATTTATGTACTATAAGAATAAATTATTTCTCCATCCATAACGCTTGGAGAGGTTTTGGCGACGAATTTGGCAAAATATCGCCAACTTCTCGTTTCTTAATGTTGTCAAAATTAACGGAAATGTTGCCAAATTTATAAAAATGACACTAAATCATTGAAAATTACGACTAATTGCCGAAAATTCAATATCTTGGAAATAATATAAGTGTCTACTATAAAAATAACCTATTTTTCTGTTCGAGACGTGTGGCAAAATTTTGGTGACGAATTTGCAGGAATATCTTGCTGACTTTTTAAATTTTGCCAAATTGACGAAAATGTCACCCACTTGTTAAAAATTCGCCAAATTGATTGAAACCGACGCTAAATCAATGAAATGATGTCTAATTAAGTACAATATCTTGGAAACAACACAAGAGTAAACTGTAAGAATAGCCCATTTCACCCTCCGTCCGTTTTTAAAGCTTGGCGAAAAATTTAATGGGATTTCGCCAATTTGGCTATGTTAAATGTTGACAAAGTGACAAAAATGTCGCCAAATTGTTAAAAATGACTCCAAATGGGAAGTAATGTTTCGCAAATTCTAATTTCCGTCATATGACGGGCATACATTCTAGTATATAAGAAATGCTTTTCTCTTCATTTGTCTGTTACACTTGCTGATGCATTTGGCGAATACTCTAACAACGTATTGCAAATTTGGCCATATTTCTCCCCCGATGGATGAAAATATCGTCAAAATTGCAAAAGACGATAAATTAACGAAAATGACGCCTAATCGATGAATTGATTATTAAAATATTTTAATATATGAACTATGTCGCTTATTGAGGACGCTATCAATATTGATAATTGCATATTTAGATATGAGCGAAATATAAGTTAATTGGATACTTTGAAATAGTTTTACATGTTGTCATTCGAAAAATCGCCAAATGTACAATTCAACGTTAAAAACACACTACCGTTGATCTAATACATTATTTCTTGACTGTAAAATGAGTAAATTAATTGCATTACAGAAGGAAAGGCATGTCCTGCCTACATTAGATTTTTATTATGTTCTATTGGTGGGAAGAGAAAATTTTATATGTATTTTGGGGTATAATAGTGTATTTCGTCCATGAGCGAATTTTATTGTGAATTCCAATCCAAAATATTAATTTTTAATCCTGATCTTTAGTTTAGTACGCATGCCAAGCGAATTTTTTTTCACAGACTGGGGACTTTATGTGAAAACGCTGACTAGAGGTGGCCTTATCCTAACCGCCATCCACTTCCGGATGCGAAACGTTCAATCGGCACAGTGGGACTGTAATATTTGAACTTCAAGGCTGCTTTTTATAAGACGTACTCTGAGGTGGAACAGGAGGTTTGCACTCTTGGACGACTCGAGTTCCATTCTCGGCTCTGCCTAAACTGTCCCCCTGTTCATGCGGAGTACGGGCACGTTAAATACGTGAGTCCATAAGTATTGCTGACTGATTGGTGGTAAGGGAAGGACGATATGGTCCCTGTGGTTGCAGCCCCCACTGGGTTTTGGTCTAAAGAAGGCCATCGCGATGGCAGGCTGTTTGCTCTTCTTACTGGGCCCGAAACCAGGTTTCGTGACGTCACCCTAGTGAACCACGTCGGTTACGGATGAAGTCTAGCTCTCAAACTTCGCCCTTGTTCTTACGTTATTATTATTATTTCATTCTAATTCAAAAGTATTATTTTATGGCAAAATTCCTTGTACTAAATAAATATATTTATTGTTCTATAAAGAAGTGAATATATTAATTTAATTAAATAAATGCAGTGAAACTTCTTGTAAAGGACTGTTAAGAATAGGGAATGCTCCTAAAACTGCCATTTCCTATTCTCCAACTGATTTTTATAGATGCTTAAATTTTTTCCAATAACAGACCCTTTTATAAAAATATATATTTTTCCTTCAACGTCATTGTCCAATATTGAGAAGATGTCCAAAACTGACATTACACAATATTCACATTTCCTGGTAAATTAGGATATGCTAGATTTAATTAAAAAAACTTCATATTAATAGATTATTAATTTATAAAGAATATTTCGTACTTTAGCTATATACTGAAGTGCATTTTAGATATTAATAAAAGAAGTTTGTACATTAAAAAAATGTTTTTTCATACAGACATATTAATGTATTTGCACCATACATATATGTATTACGATGATCACATAATTTGTATTCTTAGGTTTCAATACATAGGAGTAACTTAGTCATACAAAGGAGTAGCTTAGCTGTTAAAACATAGGAATAGCGTAGCTGTCAAATAGGTTTATAAAATTTTATGATATGAAAAACTATGACCCAACATGTTTTGCTTCTTAAATTATCGGTTTTCAAGGTACCAGTCCCACCTTTAAGATTACATGTAAATATATATTCTTCTCTAGGCTGGTTAATAACTACTGGTTAATACTACCAATATTTAACCATACATTTTTTAAAAGTTATATCAAGTTAATTATTACAAGAAAATAGAAAAGTAACACATAAGACATCCCTTTTTAATGAGAAAATAAGTTAAAAAATGTAAAGGGGACCTTCATTTTTGGAATGATCCAATATCAATTTTGCAGAAATAATTATGTATTAACCAAGTCTACATATATATTTTTATCATTCTTCTAATACTATTTATTGAAAGAATAATAAAATTATTTTTCAAAACAAAAAAGACAAGAAATATCAATCATGCTTAAAGCATTGATTATGAAACACTTTCCAACTTCAATGCAATTTTCTTTAAACAAGTTTAAAATGCAATACATTCCTCGGTAATATTTTAAAACTTATCACAATACTATATTAGTTTATTATATTTGAAAACTTAAACCTTCATTGAAAAAAAGGAACTTCATTCAAATGACGGCATTGAAATAAGAATTGCCTGGTTTAAACATCTCTAAAATGCGATACATTCCTCGGTAATATTTTTAAAACTATCATAATACTACGATAATTTATTATATTTGAAAACTTCATCGAAAGCAACTGAAATTCATTCAAATGACGTCATAGGAAAAATAACACGCCTGGATCTCTCTATACAAGCAGCATTTCATTCATAACATTTTCCCATTCATTTCATTCATCACAATACTATAATAATTTTTTTTATTTAAAAATTAAGACCATGGAGCTACAAGTAATTAAACTCTATGCTTAAAACTTCATCGAAAAAAATCGTCCTTCTTTTTGAAAAATCAATGAATATTTCATTCATATCAGCTATGCAGACTCTATGGGCTAAATAATTTTGTGTTAAAGAAATACAGCAATTCTAATACAACTCATTCTACATATTTTGCTGTTTACATTTTACATAAGAGAAAAATAGGCTTCGTTGTAGAAATAATCAAATTTGGATGATCATTTAAACTCAAATTAATTGTAATTGCGTTGTTTAAGTATGTACATGCACAGAATTTAAACAAAAATAAAGTGGTTTTAGGACGGATACAACACTCAACATGAATTAAAAAGAACTTAAAATAATCACGATTTTGAGACAAGATGGATGTCATATATCATTTTGAAGTGGGTCATGTGATCTTTTAATATCATGGTCACGTGATCGCTTCATATAAGAGGTGTATATATTATTTTAATTTTTATTTAAAAAAACAACTGAATATATTTCGCTGAATTTTTTTTATATATTTTATGTAACAATTTGAATATTATTTAAAATTTTCAAAGCAATTTGTAAATTTTAAATCCGCTTAAAAAATGTTTGAAATATTAGGTCCCATAGGGCTCAATGTATTTCATTTTGTCAACCCGGTTCAATCCAAAACTAATTATGTGATGTTATTCATTTATATTCCCATAGGTTCTACTGACCGTCTGAACAACATGCTGAAATTTCATTTTGATTAAGTCACTTTACGGCAGTTATCGTGCTAACGGACAGACAGGCAGAATGAACAAAGTCATAAACACTTTTCAACTTTGTTGTAAAGTGTTAAAAATCAAAATACATACCTATATATTTTCTGGAAATATATAGGTCTATTTGGCTCTGGTTTTCCTTATTTTTTACTATTGAACTTTTGTATGTAGAAAGTAAAATAAATTTGAATGTAGAAAAAATTAACACTTATTGTTTAAATTCCACGTGATTATTTTTATATTAACGTGGTTATTTTTATTAACAATGAAAAAGATTAAAATTTTAATGTTAAATTGTTTCACGTAGGGCGAAGGAAATACTTTTTATAATAAGAAATTGGAAACAATGATAACAATTTTTGTTTAAATTTCACATGATTAAAACACTAATGAACGAATACCACCCTCCAATCCTAATTATCCCGTCAAATTAACGGGCTAACCACTAGTTTAAATATAAAAGAATGTGAGCCGCAAAACCATGACTAGCACGTTTAACATACACGTGCTTATATAAAAACGAACAGGTGAAAATATTCCATTTCCTTAAATTTCAGAAAATAATAATACTTTGCATTACTACTAAACATGCGATAACAATATTAATAATATTGACTCACCTTATTATGACGTAAAATCTTGATTTAAACATATATCCAAAGTGCAATTTTAAGGACACACCACAGTACACATGCTACGATCTGAAAAAACATGGTGACGTCATGAGCGATTCCAGCGCCATAGAGTTCGGCCCGGTAAGAAGAGCAAACTGCCTGCCATCAAGATGGCCCCGATTCAACCCATGCCTAATTTATCTATATTTACCCTATACATAATTTACCTCTATTCACCGCATACCTATCTTCGATACCTATATTTTGCTGTCAATGGAAACAGTAAGTGGAATATATCTGTAATACGATCCCTGACACCGGTTGTATTAGAATTGCAAACGGCATTTATAATAGGATTGTACGACAAGCAACTAGAGCGCTATCGCTGCGGGCGTTTTCTCACTGGCATCGGAGAAGATGGGAGATTGGCGCTGACATGGCGAGGGTACCAATACGTTGTGTACACCGATTGGAGCTGAGGTTGGGTGATGATGGTAGAAGATAAGAAATGATGACTCGAATCCTTTAAATTTACCTTATTTTATTTGATGAATCATTATCATGTTTCAAATCATATACATCAAGGAGTATTGGACATCAAAATTATTGACGATGATACTTGAAGATACACATTGATTTCCAACATATAGAGAAATATTTGTTGAATGCATCGGCGGATCCGATATTGGTTTGCGCCGGTTAGACATCTCGGAATAATCAATCTATGATGAAAAAAATCTCGCCGACATTACATTAAAACACGACTTAAACAATTTACTTTATTATTCATTTAATTTTAGATACATCCCTTTATGAATAACATTCTATTCTTTGCCCCGCGAGCAAGAACACATCCGACTGCCTTGAAATTACATCGCCAACTGAATCTAATCACAATGTTCTCGCCGAAGCGTATTAGTATGATTGCGCGTGCTCATGACAGAACAGAAAGTAGTTCCAATGCATTTCAATACGAAATGCTAATTCGCGGTAAATGTAGAAAGGGCGGGATTGTATTCCAACACCAAGGTTACCGAAACAGGCGGGAAAACTTCAAGAAGCCAAAATACACAATTGGTGTTTTATCAATTTGGAATAAAATATTTAAGAACAAGTTTTAGAATCGAAACAAAGATAAAATTTACCGAAATTTAGATTTAGAAAGGAATAATTAATAAACGCATGTTATGCATTTCCTAACATATCTAAAGTAGAATGACTTCTACTTGAAGTTTAACCACTTCTACTTGAGGGTTTGGAAAGTCAAAAACGCGTTAGACAGTTATATATTAGGGATGTTGTATATTGTTGAATCTAAATATGACAGGCAAATTGTTGTATCATTCAGTTGTTAAGATCAAATAAATTAAATTAAAAAGCTATATCTAGAAATGTATAAAGGACTTATTTAATTTTAAGTGTCAGAAACAAATTCGATTTGTTGAAGATTGGTGTGAACATTAATTAATTTTTACAAATATATACGGATCTTTTATTCAATCCACACTAACCGAACACTTTCTAAGGGTTGAACTATTTTCTGGAATAAAAATACTTAAGCATCATAGATAGTTATAAACAGCAATAATATTTATAGTAGCATAAATAGTAAAATCATTAAAATATTAACCGGTTTTGGGGACATAAAACAGTCTACTTGCTATGAATAAATGAAATAAAATCAGCCAAATCCAGATAAGAAAAATCTCTGTTACGGATAGAGACGCTTGTCACCAAGTGACAGATGTCTTTTTGTCTTTGTTGGTGTGTTTGCTCTAAGGGAGGATATTTTTGACTTCAAAAGTTCTCTGATATTTTTAGTCAAATAATTATGCTGTTACTAATAAAGAACCGGAATTTTAGACAGCAGTATAAGTGAATATTTTATCCTTAATTATTTGCGTTTTCCCTTTATTATTTCCCTTAATTATTTCCTTAATTATTTGCGTATGTTTGTTTTATATAGATAAGATGTTGAAATCTCCGATTTACGGCTGTATGCTATTCGTAAGTATTAATTTTGAGGACTTCAGTAGTTGTTTAATTACATTAAAAACACAATACCACGATAGTAATTGCAACACATCTATATTTTCTCAAATTTGGTCACAACTGGTGTCATCCCAAAACCTGGTTAATATTATTTACATATTAGATTAGATTAGAGTTAGTGAACAAACTCCCAATTATAATTCATCATGACTAGTGAAGGAAGAAAATTGATGCCGAACAGTGAAATTGATACGTCTACATTTGAAAACGGTAAAAATCAATAAATGCGATAATAAACGTTATAAGCATTTATCATTTTCAAGTAAAAGAAATTTGTAATTTGTAAAGAGCCTTGCCGCTAAAACCGGAATCGAACCTTGGATCTTCGAATTGGCCAAGCGATGCTCTATTGTTGAGCTACTGGGTCGAAATTGCAAGCTCTTAGAGTGAAATGGACTTTGCAAGTGCTTCAATATATTTTAGAGACATTTCTCATTATTTTATTGAATTTTTCAAAATACATAAACCGTCTCTCTTTTACCACCCATGCTTGGTACAAAACAGCAGGCAAAAGTTCTCTGAATTTAATGTGGTGAGGGCTTAGATTATTTTTATAGGTCACCATTTAAAAACTCAAGCAAGATACAGCAGGAAAATATCCCTCTAAAACCACTTCGATGCAATCCAGTAACTGAAGCCTCAATAATTTTAAGCATTTCTGGCATAAAAGCATACCAGTAATATATAAGTGGCAAATTCTGATTATTAGGTTGGAAATAAGACATGACGTTATGCTAATGTCAAGATATTCTTGTGTATAGAAGAATGATTCGATCATTTCCAGATTCGTCCTAATTATTTTGTGAGAAATGAATCTACTGAGAAATTATTTCCGTCATGAATGATAAAAAGGACGAACGTATGTGTGTTTCACGTATAATGAAAAGACCAAACATATTTTTGTTTTACATATAATAAAGAAAACTAACACATGTTTCTTTTATATATAACTGAAAGAATGAACATATATTTGTTTTACATATAATAAAAAGAACGAAAGGATATTTATTTTACATGTAATAAAAATAATGAACAGATATTTGATTTATATATAATTAAAAGAACGAGCATGTGTTTGTTTTAATTATAATAAAAAACAGATGTTTTTTACATGTAATTAATAGAACGAACGTACGATTGCTTTACATATGCATATAAATAAATTGATCGAACATATGTTTGTTTTACACATAATAAACACAACGAATATATATGTGTTTTGTATATAATAAAAACAACTAACAGATGCTTGTTTGACATATAATAAACACAACAAACAGATATTATTTTGCATATAATGAAAACAACGAATATATGTTTATTACATATAAAAAACATATTATGTTTATTACATATAAAAAATCTGATGTGTGCAGCACATGATTTTCCCTGCAAACTTATATTTACTTCTCTTAATTAAATTTAATTCATTTTTAATTCAATTTTGGTTCTCATTTGGTAACTGAACTTATTTTCAAAGGTGGCGTAGAGAAAATACGAAAAAACTAAAATAACTCGAGACCGGCTAGTCCTGGTGCAATGGGGTTGGTATTCATTTCTTCGTTAAAAATTACGTATAAAACAAGCATTTAATGGATATATTTGATAATACGTAGATTTTTATTTTAGATTTTGAAGATTCTTGCGGGCTATTATGCAAAAAAAGGCAGGTTACTTTTTCTGAATCGTACCAAAATATAATCAGCATCATAGTAACCCACAAGCGACTTATGTACTGAATTTTGTGAAGTTCGGTCTATTAGTTTTTCAGTTAGAGTGGATACAAACTTTTGCGGGCCATTTCGCAAAAAAAGGCGGGGTCTTTATCCCGAATCGTACCAAAAACTAATCAGCACCAGAGTCGCCCACAAGTGACTTACCTACCGAATTTTATGAAATTCAATCAATTAGTTTTTGGTTTGAGTGGTAACCAAATCTGCACAGACATACAGACACACAGACAGAAGGACACACAGAAAGACAGACACACACACAGACGTCACGCTAAAAATAGTTTTTTCGTATTCTAGAGGTCTCGAAATGTGTAGATCCGTCGAAAATTCGAGTTGCAATTTTCGGCATGATTCCAATATTTTCCCTATACATTACCATATATTGGAGGGAAAGTAAAAAAGAACAGACATATGTTTGTTTTACATGTAATAAAAAGAACAGCCTGAGTTGAGAAAGAGTAAAATAAAACAAATCGGAATTCTCACATACCCTGTTTAAAAATAACCGGAAACTACCTTAATTTGTATCTATGCGGAACTCTCAAATAAAAAATTAGCATGGATGAAAGAGTATTTAGATTTGACAGTTTATTGGTGCAGATAAAAGTAAAAATTTAAAAATGTTAGAATCAACCTCCTATTTTGCGGTAGTATCAGTAGATGTATATCGAACTTGTAAAGGCTCTTTAGAGCAAAATAATAGAAAATACGTTATGCACCGCTATTTTAAAACTTCTACGCCTCTTGATGGTGAAAGTCATACAACATATTACTTTCCTTATATACATAATGTATAAGGAAAGTATTGTGACGGGGTCGAAAATTCGAATTCGAGTTTTCGACGGGAGAGCACGTTTCAAACATCCCTGATCACGAATCAAATATTTTTGAAGTGATGTCTGTGTGTGTGTGTGTGGACGAACGAATGGATCGATTCGAACGAAATTTTGTACAAAAATCATAATTCGTAAACACTGGCAGCCTATTGTTTTTATACGCAATCGAATATTCAGAATCCCCCTAAATTTTCAAATGAAATTTTCAACAAATCGTCAAAAAATCAAAACCGCCAATAAAGTCACTCAAATAGACATTTCTTATGTAATTTTTCATTAGAAAACGATTTACATAAATTTTAGAACGCTAACATGAACCGTTTCGAGATATTGCACATTTTCAAAAAAAATTATCAAAAAGTTATATAAAATAAAAAAAAATATTTCCTATTGAGAAACATGTTCACTTTTCATATGTAATACCATGCGATAAATTTGGTGGCATCATTCTTGTGGATCTGGCTCGTTCCATTCATGAAAAAAGATACTTTGAGTAATACTTTTGTATTTGAACGCCAATATTCATTTATCTGCTGTAAGAATAACTTATTTCTCCGTCGATAACGCTTGGTGAGATTTTGGAGACGAATTTGGCGGAATTTCGCCAACTTGGCGACATTTTTAATTGTTGCCAAATTAACAAAAATCTCGGCAAATGGATAAAAATGACGCTATATCAATGAAAATGATGACTAATTAAAGAAAATTCAATATCTTGGAAAAAATATAAGTATCTACTATAAGAATAACATTATTTTAACTGTAAAAGTAGTAAATTCATTGCATTATATAAGAAAAGTCATGTGTTGTCCACATCAGATTTTTTTAAAAAGCATTCAGGTTAATAGAAGACTAGAT
The DNA here is from genome assembly GCA_951213105.1 of Amaurobius ferox. Lineage (NCBI taxonomy): Eukaryota > Metazoa > Arthropoda > Arachnida > Araneae > Amaurobiidae > Amaurobius > Amaurobius ferox. The sequence goes on from OX578148.1 coordinate 80,903,225, forward strand.
TTTAAGAGCCATTAAGAGCCTGCCAGAGACATGAAAATTAGCACACTTAAATGAAGTTTCAATTTTTTAATAAATTTTATTTTTTTAACTGTATATGACGCTTAACATCGAAAGTGTTCATCTTATTTCAGACTTGGCTCAATTAGCTTCTATCCATTAATCGTACTGAAAATATGTAAATTGGCAGTCTAAGCAACAGTAAGTCAGTCCAAGTATTCTTGAGTTTTTCGATAGCTTATTTACCACTCCCATTTTTTCCGCTTTCAAGGAAGAAATAAAAATTTGATGTGAGCAGTACATGACTTTCGCTGCCGAGTCATATTCATGTTCTCTTCATTTCCTTTATAATTCATTAAATTGAGTTTAATTGCACAAAATAACACTAAATTTGCAATTTCAATTCATTTTTTGTTTTTATTTGATAATTGGACATTTTTCCGAAATCGGCGTAACAAAAATGCAAGAAATCTCAAATATCTTGAGAACGGTTAGCTCTAAAGTATAATGGTGTGCGTTATATTCTTTTCCTCGTCAAAAATTGCGTATTAAACAAGAATTTAATTGATACATTTGAGCATACACTACGTAGTCTTTTTTTAGATTTTGGCGATTTTAGCGACCATTTCGTAAAAAAAAGGCAGGTTGTTCTCTTCCGAATCGTACCAAAATCTAATCAGCATCAGGGTATCCCACAAGTAACTTATCTACCAAATTTTGTGAATATTGGTCAATTGGTATTTTAGCTAGAGTGGATACATTTAATTTTTAAGAGCCATTTCGCAAAAAAAGCCTGGTTCTATTTTTACGAATCCTACTAAAAACTAATCATCACCAGGGTCTCACCTAAGTGATTTACCTACCAAATGTTATGAAATTCGGTCCATTAGTTTTTAGTTACAGTGGCTCCATACGTTTCACAGACAGACAGACAGACATACACACAGACAGACAGACATCATGCTAAAAAGAGTTTTTTCGTATTCTAAATGTCTCGAAACTTGTAGATCCGCAGAAAACTCGAGTTGTGAATTTCGGTATGATTCCAATACTTTCCCTATACATTACTATGTATTGCAGGGAAAGCAAATATCCTCCTCCATTAATATCTTCTGTGTCGTAATCAGTACAATTGGTGTTGAAGACCCAGACCACACGACTGACCATAAGGCTTTCAGCAGCTAAATGTGTGGTGTAAAAATTCTTCCTTCTCTGCCACCGGGGGACCTACCCCCTGGAGGCCCACTCTTTGAGGGTTATTTACAAATTTCAGTTCCGTAGCTCTGATCTTCTCTTCCCAGGGGATACATAAATCCGAGGAACAGGGCTGTTGGGCGTTTCAACTAGGCAGTCCTTGACTCGAACTCTTCCAGATGACATGGGGACGGACTGTGTCTATTCACGATCTGAGTCTAAACCCGTCGGCGACTGGGGACACGACATGTCTAATTCATCTTCGGACTTCGTCCTGTGATTGATTCTGCAGATTTCGCTCTCCAGGTTGCATCCTCGCTAGTTAAGAGATATGTACCCTTTCGACTCCCATGTTCAAGTTGATAAACCCTAGTTGGTCAATCAAGAGCACGAGTTTATGATATCACCGGGAGGGGGGGTGAAGTTTATAAATACTTTTCGAAAAATCCTCATTTCTTTTCTTTCCCAGGTAGATGGAATAGAGACGTGAATTCGTTAGTTTCTTTCTTGCAGTCGACACTATAAGTGTGGAAATATTCTGTCTTTAAAGTCAAAAGAAGGTTTCTGGGGTGTCTGGAACGGCGAAAACAAGCTATAGAATTATTAAATAGATTGATCTGTCATGTCGCAATTCTGCGCCATGAGCCTTTCTTATTTTTCTGCGAGAGAAACATCCTTCTCTCCGCTCGTGCCTGTGCTGTGTTTTTCGTTAACACTTGTTTCTATTGAAATTGCATTAAAAAGCGCATTTGGTCGTGAATTCGTTGGAATGTCTGGACTTAGTGTCTGGCCGGGATGCGTGACGTCAGCTCACTTGTTACTAGGAGAAGCGCGCCTGTCCAATCAGGAAGAGGCGAAAAGCGAAGGAGAACCTTTTTGCGTGGGCTCGAGCGACCCATGCTTTTTCTCTTCGAGCTGAAAACTTCCGGCTGAAAGGTCGCATCGAAAGTTTTGTCTGGTAAAAGACAAAGGGTTTTAGCCGAAATGGCTAACTGGCGGAGATGGGCATTTTGGTTCTAAAGGAAACCGCCCCTGCATTTCTGGAGATGATTGAAGAAGATCCTGGATACTTACATTAATTATTCTGTACATTTTCTAAAATATATTTTTTTCCATTCCAGGAAATCTATCCGACATCGACGCCGAGCTTTGAAGTAGCTATTCAGATTCGTTCGGAGTGTAAAATCGACTGATGTCTAGTACTTAAAGTTTTGGACCTTTTTTCCCTCATCGTGTCCTTTTGAGAACTTTGTTCTACTTAAAATCGTGCACATCTGATGAGAGGTATTTTCTGAAAAGCGTGAAATGCATAATAGCCAGGTAACATTTTCTTTACGGGAATTTTAATGCCGTACAGCACCGGCATAGTGAAAAATGATTTCTATAATTAATCGGCTCATATCAAAATGTATTGATGGCTAATTTAAATTCATAACTAAGGCAATATGATTATTGAAGTGAATTGTTGTATGCTATATAAATTTTGAACAGAGCAGAAAGGCAGATTGTGTTATTTTAAATGAAGCTCTGAATTTGAAATTGATTTTTAAAGTAAAATACTTAAGTGTGATTTAAATAAATAATATTTTGATTTTTACTTTGCTTCTGATTTATTTGAAATGCCTTTAATTCCTCTGCTATTCACTGCATGTCATCTAACAAACAATCCTGTTAGACTGAGAAAGTTTCTTGCTTGGGTAAATTTAGAATGGTTGATTAAATTGCTAAAATTCCACTATACGGCTTCACCGGCTCTTGAGTTGTCTGGTGCGCCTTTGCTTTTGTGAGTTGGCAAGCCGCGCCATGACAAATTGGTGCTCGTGCCCTTTTTTTTTCTCAGAGTACATCAGTGTTAGCAAATTTAAATTTTGTTGAAGGCATATCAAACCATAAAATATTGATTTGTGTTATTTAAATATTGCAGAATTTGAATGTCGAAGTAAGTCACAAAATTTCTTTTAGTGGTGCAAAATATTTGAGTTTAATGGGCATGAAAATTTTTTATTTATGTGTCATATAGTAATAAGTGCAAAAGCACATAAGCCCAGATGCACCAGAGTATTGTTTGCATGTTGAATTTGCATTTTACATATTGAAATTGTGTTACACATATATTTTTGAGGTATTTGACATACTTAAATACACAAAATTCTATATGATATATGGGTAAATTGAAATTTCCAAATACACATACATTGAAAGGTAAATACATAAAGTGCATACATTTATTTTGAAAAGTGAATACAAAAGTTCTGTGCACATGCAAAAGTGATTCGAAGTTCATGATAATGAACAAAAAGTGAAAAAAGTTACACGTAGTGTTTTTCGGTGCTCTGCTTACACATAAATAAGTGATTTAAGCGAAAGTGAAATCAATTTTCCACAATAAACTGTGCTCGTGATAAATTAGAATCTGTGTCGGTGAAAAACCTTGTGCTAAAATGCCTAAATCTAGAAGTACGAGAGCAAGTAGGAGTAGAGACTCCTCTGCACAGCCAAGTTCATTGAACCGTATTCCTTCGGTGTCTCCACCACGACCTTCTCCAAATTCTGGCAGATCAGCTTCCGCTGTTAGAGACTCTAACAAAATGAAAATCGGAGTTGGTTCTCAGTTTCTTGGATCCATTCCGGGTTTTGCTGGCAATGCAAATGAATCTTTCCAGGTCTTTTTGGAAAAGTTTTTATTAGTGGCTGAACACGCCGAATGGACAAATAGAGACAAGATTTTCGTTCTAAAGTTGAAATTGTCTGGTCGGGCGGAAAGACTGATTAAATCAATTCCAAAATTAAATCAAAGCACGAATTTTACTGAAGTTGTTAACGCACTCAAGGACAATTTTACAAAAAAAGAAAATATTGCCAAGAACGTTGCCGCACTAGTAAATTGCAAGCAAATGACAAATGAGAGTGTACGCGATTATGCGAATCGCATAGAAGCCGAATCCTATATTGCTTTTCCGCAAGATGGTGTGTCTGATAATGAAGATTCCCTGAGAACTGCTATTTTGATCAACTCATTTAAAAAGGGGTTGAAAATCATTATTCGAAAAGCTGTGTTATCTGCAAACCCACAGTCATTTGAAGCTGCTAAAGAGATTGCAATATTGGAAGAAGAAGTGCAAAATGAAGTGCTGGAAGAAATGACAGAAGACATAAATGCTGTGAGAATCGAAAATGACCCTAAACATGAAATTGAAGAACTGAAGAAAGAATTGAATACAAAGAAGAAAGAATTTGAGAAATTAAGAAGAAAATTCAGTGAGAACTCAGAAAAAAGAAAGAAAAGACTGAATGAAATAAGAGAAGATCTGGAAAAGAGCAATTCCAGTTTTGAAGGATCTTTTATGGATACGCCCTCTACAAGCAGATACAATGAAAATGAATTGGAAGAGGAAGATTGGGAAGATATTCCAGAAAGAAAGAAACATAAACCATCAACATCTTTCAGAACTTCTACACCATCCAAGAGATCTGAAAATAGAAACCGTTTCAGTCAAAGAAAAATTCCGGTTGCCTCACAGGAAGAAGAGTGGTATGTTAAAAGTCCATATCAAAATTATTCTCCAAGAAAGAACTCTCTAGCTTTTAGAAGACCTTTTCGTAACAGTTCATATAGAAATTCAAATTTCCAGAGAAGAAATTTTTCAAATTTTAGAAATTCTTTTGACAATTATAAATCTCAAAACTTCAATAATTTTGGATATAGAAGAAATACCAGATATTTTAATAATAGATTTGGTAATAGAAGACAATTTAGAAGACAGAATTTCAGAACACAAAATTTTCAATCTCCAATATTTAATAGTCCAAATTCTGAAGTTAGTTACATGACAGAAATCGAGGCTCCTTGCCAAAACAATTTTCCTATTATTCAAGTTTTTGTTGAAGATGTCAAACTAAATGCATTAATCGACACTGGAAGTTCTATAAACATTATCTATAGTGATGCTTTACACAAAATCAACCCGGGGCGCGGTAGCCCATTGGTTAGCGCGCTGGAGTTGCACTCGGTAGGCCCGGGTTCGATTCCAGCCACTGCCAAAACTGCCGCCGTGTTCATGCGGAGTACGATCACGTTAAACATGTGGGTCCGAAAGTCCTTCCGAGAGGTTGGTGGTAGGGGAAGGAGGGTACGGTCCCTGTGGATGCCTCCCCCACTGGGTTCCGGTCTAAATTGGGTGGCACTTCCCGACCGTCCAAACAGTTACCTTACACCTTTCTGGTAGGTCGGACGGTCTGGGTTTCAACAACAACAACAACAACAAAATCAACCCGAGAAAAGTACAATTAAAACATACATCCATTTTTGTGAAGGGAATTGGGGATCATGACGTTTGGGCTGATGAGAAAGCTTCCTTTCTTTTGTCCGTTGGAAAAGACAATATTGTGATTGAATGTTGCATTTTAAACACACCTGCACCAAACGAATACAACATGATTTTGGGAAGTACCTTTCTGCATAAAAATAAAGTAACCATTACCTTTGGACACAAAGATGTTCAACCTGAAATATCTGAGTGCAATGCTATAAATTATAAATATGATAGAAGAAATTACAATTTTACAAATGATGTGGATTATAGATCCAAAGACACAAATTTTTCAAGAAATTTTAGAGGATATGAAAATAAGTGTAATAATGGATATTTATTTGAACAAAACAATTTTCACAATGAATTTAGAGATGTTGATTTTAGAGATTTTGATGCAAATGGAAATGAAAGGTCAAATATTGAATGTGAAAATGATTTATATGAAAGACAGATGAATGACAATGTACATACAGACAGATTTTTGACAAAAGACAATACCAGTGACAATGAAATATTTCAGACAGATTGTGATAAACATGATGAAGGAAGTTCACAACAAAACCAGGCAATAGGGATTGCCAAAGCGTTCAACAAATGTGTTTTGAAACCTTTTACTGAGTCTTTTATTAAATTAAAAAGAAATTACAAAATTAAGAAAGACACGACAATTTTACTTGAACCTATCAATAATAAAGAATTTTCTGCAAACAAAATTTTCGTAGCCAGAAGCATCCACAAAATTCCTGAAAATGACTTTTTGTATGCAAGAGTTGCAAATCCATCTGAGAAAATTGTTTATATAAACAAAGGTATGAAATTGGGAACTTTCGAAAACATCCATGAATCTGATATTGACATAAATAATAGAGTTGACATTGAAAACTGTATTGAAGAAAATGAAACATTTGATGCATGGGGAGGAGATTTTGATTTGAAACATATGAACTATGCTCAGAAAACTCTACTTTTGAAATTATTAAGTAAATATAAACATGTTTTTGCTAAAAATATGAAAGAATTGTCTGGATGTGACACTATTTTGCACGAAATTAATCTTGAGTCTGACATACCTGTTAGGCAGAAGCCATACCGCATTCCACACAATTTACAGAAAGAACTTTCACGCCAGGTCAACGAATTGTTAGATGCCAAAATAATTCAAAGAAGTACTTCTCCTTACAATACTCCGGTGTTGTTTGTTAAGAAACCTGATGGAAGTTATAGGTTAGTAGCCGATTTCCGAAAGTTAAATAAAATTACGATTGTAGAAAACTATCCGATTCCGAATATATCGGAATTAATCGATAATTTGTCTGGAGCCTTGTATTTTTCGACTCTGGATCTAACCAGTGGATTTTACCAATTGTGTTTACATCCTAATGATTATCCAAAAACTTCTTTTTCAACACCTGACGGTCATTTTGAATGGACCAGAACTCCATTTGGTCTTAAGAATGCGCCCGCATCCTTTCAGAGACTGATGTCTCTGGTGCTGGCTGGCATATCTGGAATTTACATAGATGATATAATAGTCGCTTCAAGAACATTCGAAGAACATTTGAAAAAACTAGAAGAAATTTTTGTAAGATTAAGTAAACATGGTCTTAAATTGAAACCAAGCAAATGCTATTTTTTCAGAAAAACAATTAAGTATCTTGGATTTTTGGTATCAAATGGAAAAGTACAACCTGATACTCATAATTTGGAAGTTGTAGAAAAATTTAAAATTCCTAAATCAATTAAGAATGTGAGACAGTTTCTTGGACTCACTGGATTCTATAGAAAATTCATAAAAGACTATGCAGAACTGACCCTGCCATTAACAGAATTATTGAAGACTAAGAATAATGAAAGTAAAAAGAAATTTATTTGGACTAATGAAGCTCAAAAATCTTTTGAAATTTTAAAAGGAAAACTTTTGTCAAAACCAATTTTGACCCTTCCAGATTTTAGAAAACCATTTATTTTACATACTGATGCTTCAAATCACTCTTTAGGCTGCTATTTGTCTCAAGAAGATGAAAATAAAATTTTGCATCCAATATCTTATGCTAGCAGAAAATTAAATGAAGCAGAATGTAAATACAGTGTTGTCGAAAGAGAAGCATTAGCCGTTGTTTGGGCTACAAACTATTATAAACACTATTTAATTGGAAAACCTTTTACAATTTTTTGTGACCAAAAATCCTTGTCCTTTATATTTAAATTAAAAGATCCTACATCTAGATTGGCAAGATGGATTGCATCTCTATCACAATTTGATTATCAAATAGTACATAAACCAGGAAAAGCAAATGTGGTTGCTGATTATATGTCGAGAAATGTAGATGAATGTACAAATACTATTGACAATATTCCACAAAGATTTGTGTCACAATATAAAGTTATAAATCAGAATGTTAATCAGAATTTTCCAAGTGTAAATCCAAATTCTAATAGTAGCAATATAAGAGAATCAGAAGTCAATTTGAATCCTGCCAATACAAATGAAGCAAATGAAATTTGTGCTGTTGATGTTAATGAAAGTGAAATTCAAAATGAAAATAACATACAAAGTGGTCAATTGGAACAAACATTTACTTGTCCTACCTTGCTCATAAGAATTAAGAATGCTCAAAAATCTGACCCAAGGTGCAATAAAATTATAGACCTCTTAGATAAAAACATAAAACCTTACCCACAAACTTTGGTATTTTTTAGAAAAGATGATATCTTGTGGTGTACTCATAGACACCCTAAGCGTAGACACCAAGAACAAGAAAGAGTTGTTGTTCCACAAGAACTTGTGTCTGAAATTTTATGGCTGCATCATGATTGCCGTACTTACGCACACTGTGGATTTAGAAGAACTTTAGCTTCTGTAAGTAGAAAATATTTTTGGCAGGGAATGTATTCCCAAACACAAAATTATGTATCTTCGTGCGAAATTTGTGTGGTAAATCGTGGTTTTAGAAATAACAAAGCACCCATTCAAAAATTCTCAAAATCCACATATCCATTTGAGCGAATAGCCATGGATTGTGTCGGACCATTACCTATATCAAAATCTGGAAATAAATTTATATTGGTAATCACTGACTATTTTACAAGATGGCCTGAAGCATATCCCTTGGCTTCAATTAAAACTGAAGACATTTTAAGTTGCTTAGAGCACTACATGGCTCAGCATGGTATACCTAAATTCATCGTCTCGGATCAAGGGACGAATTTTGTTTCTAGAACAGCTAGATGTTTTTATAAGAAATTAGGAATAATAAAGAATACTACTACTGCCTACATGCCATCTGTAGACGGTTGTGTTGAAAGATTAAATGGTACCTTGATCAGATCCTTGAAAAATATTGCATATAACGATAAAGATAACTGGGACAAATTGATCCATTTTGCTTTATTAGCACATAGAAATGCCATACATGCTTCTACGGGTGAATCGCCTGCTTATTTACTCTATGGTAGAGATTTAACAGTTCCAAATACTTTGATTGCTGGATTTAAACCTCCGACATATGAATCAACATATGATTATGGTGAAGACATGAGATTCCGACTTAAAAGAACATATGATGTAGTAAAAAGTAACTTAGAAAAAGCTGAAAATTCACAAATTTTACAACAGCATAAGAAAGCAAAGATGCCCAATATTAAAGTTGGTGATTTAGTGTATCTTTACACTCCCTTTTTGCCTCAAGGCCAGTCAAGAAAACTGAGCTCCTTTAATAAAGGCCCTTTTAAAGTGATAAAACAAACTTCTGCTGTCAATTTTTTAATAAAACATGTAATGAATCCCAAAAATGAACAACTGGTTCATGTGAACAGACTGACTCTTTTACCTCCAAGAAGAGAGGAATTGCAAAGATTTTCAAAACAAACTACTGAAAGTCAAAAATTGAACTCTAAGTCAAATAAACTTACTCCTGTGATCACCGCTGAGAAAGACTCTGTGAAACTAAAATCTTGTTTATCAAGAAATTCAGAAAAATCTCAAAACAAAAAGACTGTGAAAAGAGTAAGATTTAATTTGCCAAATAAAAGGGTAAACGAAAATACTGTTCATACTAGATCAAACTTTCATGCTAATAAAAGTCAACAATATGCACATAGAAATAATTCAAATAACTTTGATAATAGAGGAAACGGAAGAATCATTTACAACAATAATTTTAGAAATAATTATATACCACACCAAAATCAGTATTATATGACAAACAGAAATACACGTACACCTTATAATCTGAGGAATCAAAGATTTTCACAATATTAAATTTTAGTTGAGTTCACAATTTTTCAGAAATTAAATTTTGCAAGAAAAATCTCATTTTAAATTTAAGTTATACTTGTTTAAGTTTTTATATTTCAATATTGTCTTTTAAAATAGAATTTATGAAAAAATTGTTGTGATTTTAAAATTTATTGGAAATCTTGCATTTAAGTTAAAAAAGTAAATAAGAAAAAAAAATTGATTTGTGAACTATCATTTATGAATGTTTATATTATAATTTAAATAATAAGTAAATTTGTTAATTGACTCTCCTTGGACTTTAAAATTTTTCGAGAGTCTTGTTTTGATTGACTTTGATTATACTGATGTGTTTTATGAAAAAAAATGATTGATTATTTTGTTAAGTTCTTGAATGAAAGTAATTAAAATGGTGGTGGTAATTTGTTGTTCCCCTAAGTAAAAGGGAGGAAATTTTGAATTCTGGAGGAAATTTTGAATTTTGAAAAAAGTAAATGATTTGTTAAAATAAAATTGAAATTAAAATTGAAATTAATATAAAGAAATTGAAGTAATTTAAGTAATTTGAAAGTGAAAATGAAAGGTTTGAATTTGAAAATTTTTGAAAATTTAATGAAATTTTTTTTTTTGAAGATCAAAAGTAAATGATCTCTTGTGAAAAATGTTTTTGAAACTTTGTTGCTGAGAGAGGTGAAATTTTTGGCTGATGTTTTGTTGAAATTCTGTTCTCTTGAAATTCCATTTCACATTGTTGTTTTTTTTTTGACCAGCAGTTTTCAAACATCTACACACATTTCAGTGAGTCATCATATTTCTATGCTGCAAACCTTTTTCTGAAAGCTGGCTGGTGGACGCAAACATGGACATATTTACATTGGATCACAGACGAAGAAGCAGCTTAGCAAATTAAAAGTTCCGAACTTTTGTGGCAGGACTGGAGTCCTGGACGACAACTTGCTCCGAGCCTACCTAGGACGGTTGTGATTGGCCAGGTGGGAAACTGGTGAAGCTGTGAGGATGATGTTGATGAAGAAGATGATGATGATGAGGATGATGGGGTCAGCGCAAGCTGTCCAAAATTTTGGTGATATCCGTTGCTTCTGAGGCATGTCCTGGCGTCCTGTTTCTGCTGCAATCGCTTCCTGCACGCGAGTATTTTTTTTCCTTTTTACACCTCCCCTTTTCAGTTTTTGGCAACTCGTTAGTCCCCGCCGAGTTTGCTCTTTAGATGTGTTCCTGCTCTTTTACACAACTGACGTGAATTTCAGGAGAAATTTTTCTCCTTCTCTCTCTCTCAGTAGACAAATGTATATAAATGTAAATTTTTCTTTTGTGACATGAAATGGTCACTTGTTGAAATAATTTCAGAGTGAAAGTTGTTAAAAGTAAAGTAAATTGAATTTTTAAGATAAATTGAATAATGTAAATATAAATGAATGATTTAAAGTAATTTATGAAAGTTGAGTCAGAATGAGAAAATTCTGAATTGTCTTGATGACAAAAATAAGTTGAATAAAAGTTAATGTTAAATTTGTTGAATAAATGATGAAAAGTTGAAATGTTGAAAAATTGAAGAAAATGTAATTTAAAGTTAATATGTTGAATTTGAAAGTAATTTAAAGTGAAAGTTAAGATTTTAATGAAAGTTTTGAAATGAAAAATTGAATTAAGAAAATTAAAAATTGAAAGTGTCTTTGTTCTCAAATAGTGAGACAATTTTTGAATGAGTAAAAGAATCTCATTACCTGAATATGACAAATTTAAATTAAATTAATTTTCAATATATGTAATCCTTAAGAATTTTTGTGTCACTTGTGTGTTTTGAAAGTGACAATTGTTTGAAATTGTTTGAAATTTTTTAATTGTTTATATTGTTAAGTTTGTAAATTCATATTATATCATATTTTATTTTTCATATCACCTGGTTGATCTCAATGTGGTTGATTGAGATATTGTGTGTCAGGCAAAGTGCCCTGACAAACTTTCTGGTTTAAGTGTAATTTAAATGTGAATTTTTGTAAAGGTTCCTTTAAGATGTGGTGACGCCTTGTCATCCTTTTGGTTTTCTTTTGGTCTTTACCTGTGGTGATGAGTGGCTTGGCCAGTCATTCAGATCTACAGGTTGTTGCTTTTGAGAGAGGTGAACGATCGCACTTTTCTCGCCCAAAATTTTGTTTTAAATTATTTTACACTTACAGGTTCCTAAAACTCTTTGTAAATTTTTGTGTTTTTGTGTTTTTGAGTGAGAGAAAAATTTTCCTCACTGTGTTTGGAAAATTTTTGCCTCCCAGAAGGGGAGAGCTGTCATGTCGCAATTCTGCGCCATGAGCCTTTCTTATTTTTCTGCGAGAGAAACATCCTTCTCTCTGTTCGTGCCTGTGCTGTGTTTTTCGTTAACACTTGTTTCTATTGAAATTGCATTAAAAAGCGCATTTGGTCGTGAATTCGTTGGAATGTCTGGACTTAGTGTCTGGCCGGGATGCGTGACGTCAGCTCACTTGTTACTAGGAGAAGCGCGCCTGTCCAATCAGGAAGAGGCGAAAAGCGAAGGAGAACCTTTTTGCGTGGGCTCGAGCGACCCATGCTTTTTCTCTTCGAGCTGAAAACTTCCGGCTGAAAGGTCGCATCGAAAGTTTTGTCTGGTAAAAGACAAAGGGTTTTAGCCGAAATGGCTAACTAGCGGAGATGGGCATTTTGGTTCTAAAGGAAACCGCCCCTGCATTTCTGGAGATGATTGAAGAAGATCCTGGATACTTACATTAATTATTCTGTACATTTTCTAAAATATATTTTTTTCCATTCCAGGAAATCTATCCGACATCGACGCCGAGCTTTGAAGTAGCTATTCAGATTCGTTCGGAGTGTAAAATCGACTGATGTCTAGTACTTAAAGTTTTGGACCTTTTTTCCCTCATCGTGTCCTTTTGAGAACTTTGTTCTACTTAAAATCGTGCACATCTGATGAGAGGTATTTTCTGAAAAGCGTGAAATGTATAATAGCCAGGTAACATTTTCTTTACGGGAATTTTAATGCCGTACAGCACCGGCATAGTGAAAAATGATTTCTATAATTAATCGGCTCATATCAAAATGTATTGATGGCTAATTTAAATTCATAACTAAGGCAATATGATTATTGAAGTGAATTGTTGTATGCTATATAAATTTTGAACAGAGCAGAAAGGCAGATTGTGTTATTTTAAATGAAGCTCTGAATTTGAAATTGATTTTTAAAGTAAAATACTTAAGTGTGATTTAAAAAAATAATATTTTGATTTTTACTTTGCTTCTGATTTATTTGAAATGCCTTTAATTCCTCTGCTATTCACTGCATGTCATCTAACAAACAATCCTGTTAGACTGAGAAAGTTTCTTGCTTGGGTAAATTTAGAATGGTTGATTAAATTGCTAAAATTCCACTATACGGCTTCACCGGCTCTTGAGTTGTCTGGTGCGCCTTTGCTTTTGTGAGTTGGCAAGCCGCGCCATGACAGATCTCAGGCTGAATAAGGCTAGAAAAATCAAGTTTATAGTTATAAAACTCGTCTATAGGAAGTACACCATAAGCTGTCTTATTACAAAAGCTTATTTACAGACATTTTATATCTCATCTGCTTCATGTAACGAAACTATAGCAACTAATTTGTAGTAAAATATTGAGTATAAAAAGTGTGGCAACCGAAATTAAATTGAAACTTAAAGTTGAACTTTTAACTATTAAATACGTTAAAGATATTATTATTTTAATATTAAATTCATTAAGATGACATGGCCGTTGATTTCTCTTATAGTGGAATTAATATTAAATCGTACATTGCTTGTTGTGCCGATATAAACCCTCCAATTATTTTACCTTTCGTGTGAGCCCTGTAAAGGAATAATTAATTAAATCGTGTCTAGGACCTGTGATAATCGCTGAGCACATACCTTCCAATTAGTCTTGGGTTTTATCATATCTCAAAGGCTTGCATCAGTCTTAGTACTGCCCAACTCTTTGGTGTGTGGCTCCTCCTCGTACTCTGAATGCACTCGTACATTGATCTATCTCCATTAATTTGGAACCTCTACGTGACACTCTACAAATCTGTTGGTTTTTTCATTCTTCTCTACTCGTGCTCTTAAATCAAAATCGTGATAGTTTTTCTGGCATGCTTCTGAGTCAAAATTCCATCATCGTCTCTGCTCTCGTTCTCGGGTCACAGGCTGTGGTTCCCTCGGTGTGTGGGGGTGGGGGTAACTCCGCCTTTACTTCTTTTTGGCGCTCATTGGTTCTTCTTTACCCAATGGAATCATTCCACATTTAGCAAGCCCCAGCTCAGCCCCTCTGGTATGGCACCCCTAAATTTATAGTATTTTGACCTTTAGGTTCACGTCGTCATAAACCTTGGTGCCAGCCAGACTACAAGCTTTGTTTGCCGTTCTGGCCACCATAAATTCCACACATAAAAGTGTCTCATCAAATGTGAGAACAATTTCTGGTCTCACAAAAAGTGTATTAGTTTTATTTATGTATTTATTTAAAAAAATTAAATGACTTTTAATGAGTATGTTCAGGTGCAATACGTTCTTAAACTGTGTGGAACAAGACCCGTTAGTAGTTCATTCATTCGCTTGTTAATATGAATGAAACTATTTTTCTATGAATCAGCTTGTTTATATTTCTCGTTTGACAGATAATAAACACCTGACTGTTGAACGTCTGAAAATGTTTCAAAAATTAGATCTTCCATAATGTTATCTCTAACAAAATCAATAGGTTTCCGTTATTTACCCAATGGAATGATTGTGCTAGATATAGTGGTAATAGCTGAATTTGAATCAGAAATATTGACAGTCATAGACGCACATATAAGGCGTTTAAATTATTCAAACTTGAATGTTATTTTGAGACCAAGTCATGAGACTTTCCCTATATATTTTCTTTCTATGTACGGTTAGTAAGAAGTGAATTTTATTTAAAACGGCAGAATATTTAGTTATATATTCAAAGTACACATGTAAAAATAATATGTAGTTTATAAGCAAATATGCCATTAATAGTAAAATACATTGAAATTGCTATTTCAACGAATGTAGGTGCAAATCAGGAAATGAATCTCCTTTTCAGTTATAAAATTATTTATAAAATTGTATCAATTTGTCCTTTGGTTTCCAGATAAGAAATTTAGGTATAGGGTTATATCTAAATGCGGAGCACAAATAAAATGGTTTATGTGGGATTTTAGACTTATTAAATTATTCATAATATAAATGGCCGAATATCGTGCATCGTGAAACACTAAAACACATTGCGTTGTGTGCCGCTTAAACCCACCGTATTTATCTTCAGTGCAAGTTCCTAGAAATGTATAATTATTAACATAATGCTACTCAATTAATTGCACAATTTTTAACTTTAAAAAACAGCATTATTTATTAACAACATTTGGTTAATTATTAAATTAATTACAATAATTATCATATTATTCGCTGAGGAGCTTGAAAATGTGAGATTGGATATGTGAGATTGGACACGTAAGACCAGTAAGTTATTATTATCAAGTGGCAGTTATTATTCCAATAAGACAGTTGCGTTTTGGAACTGGATAATGTGCTACAATAATTAATGGACACATACCTTCACTTTCACCTTTGGCCATTGATCACAACACTTGCATCAGTGTATATCGTATTGGCACTGACTGAAGTATCGTGCTTCTACTCGTACTGTATCTGTTCATTTTGTTGAAGTCCATATCAGGACAATTTCTATGGACTCCGTTTGGAATCTCTGTGGAACACACGTTTACGGAATCATCATGGTATTACCTGCTGAATTTCTCCTCTAATCTCATGTAGAAGTCGTGCATATCATTTTTTCAGAGCCTTTCGGTTGCCGCCCCTTTTTCCTAAGATCTCTAATGCCCATTAGGCTACCATTGGCCTATCTTAGGCCAACGCGATCAGACACTATTCATATTGGTCAACGCTTTTAGCCAATCTCGTGGCTGCAATTTTTCATCTTATGTCTATGGCCTAATTAACCTCGCGGGTCAGGGTGCCATAAAACTGGCGTCCTTAAGTCTGATGCTATTGCTAACATTACAGCCCTAATAAATATTGCACATAAAATTGTCTCACATATTCCTGGTCTCACACTAAATAACAGTCTTCCATTCTCACAGAATTCACAAAAGCAAAAATAAGACTGTGTTTGGAACTGGATAATACCGTTTATAATATTTTATGTTCTGCTTTTAATGAAATTTTTACTTTTTAGCTACTTTTTCATCAGCTTTTTGATTTTTTTTTTGTGAACGAAAATAAAATTCGATTTGAGTTCAAGCATGTTGAAATCGTATAACTCCGTTTCGAAAATTCGAATTTATAATTTAAACTCGATGACTCTTCTTCCATAGAGATAAAATTAGAATTACCATTAACTCCATTACTCTAACTCCATAACTCTGACTCCAAGACTTTTCTTGTAGTTGCATGAAAGGAAAAGGGAAAAAATAATCACAATAGTTAAAGTAATGTGCTACCTACATTATACACAGATTATCGTTACAATCTGCGCACCAAGAAGTAATTGTCTGGTCGTAACGAAACTTAGCATGGACGTACATATTAGGCATATATGCAAATGATTAGAAATACAGCGTGATTGCGCATTGCGTAATGCCAAGAGAGGGCGTTGAATTTCGTTCTCCCTGACGCAGAAAAATACACATAGAGTCTTTTTGCCTGTACTTTATTTGTTGCAGAGGGACGCTTCTTCATTAGGGATACCGTTACGCCGCCATCGAAGGTAATATGATCAGCTGTCAGAGTTTGAGAGGGGAAGAATCATCAGGATGATGGTAGCCGGTGGTCAGCTCGGCCAATAAACGGTCACCTAGGCCGTTCTGACTTTACTGTGAGGAGGTGTTGGGATCAGTGGACGAGAGAGAGGCCGCATACACGGCGGCCAGGCTCATGAAGCCCTCGATAGAATAATAACCGAGAAGACCGTCACATCACCCAACAGGCATGCACAGCGTCAACTGCATCATTGTCCGCCATACGGATACAGGCAACACCTTCACTGCAGACCTCTCTGTCTGTCCGTACCATCGCGAGACGCCTGTCTGAAGGACATTTGGTATAGCGGTGCTCATTACGTGACACCTATCCACCGTCGCCTCCGTTTGGAGTGGTGTCGCGCTCGACGGGATTGGATCGCAATCGAATGGAACCAGGTCATCTTTAGTGACGAATCGAGATTCAATTTTGGCAGTGATGACAACTGTGTGTGGACACCCCGTGGTTAACACCTCAATCTTGCCTTCACTTTTTAGCACCATATCGCTCCCACAGCTGGTGTGATGGTATGAGATGTCGTCGCATACAACACCCGGCCACCTCTAATATTGATTCACGGAACCATGACAGCCCAGCGTTATGTTCGTGACATCCTTCAGCCACATGTGTTGCCACTCATGGCAAGTATCCCAGGAAGAATTTTTCAACAGGACAACGCTCGGCCACTCACTATAAGTGTGTTATAGGAATGTCTACGCCACATTGCCACCCTTCACTGGCCTGTCCGATTCCCAGATTTGTCACCGATCGAGCATGACTGGGATCACTTGGGACTGCAAGTTGGACAGCCTACGAGTTTGACCGAACTAGAGGCACGCATACAACAACTGTGGAATGAGATGACGCAGAACACTATACCATACCTGTATGCCTCAATGCCCGCCCATATCACATTGTGTATTTACGCTAGAGGTGGCTCAACAGGGTACTAGAACCTCCATTCATTTGTAGTTTATCTTGTAATAAATTATCCTTTTGCTTTGAATTTTTATCACTTACTTATATCAACGTTGCACTCACATGTATAAAATTTCGTTCGATTCTGACAACTCTTTATTGGTGCGCAAATTTTTATGACAAGGGGATTATTTTAATATTATCACTGGTTTAAAGTTTAGTACCAGTAAAAGTAAAATAAAAATTATTTAATACAGTTTACTTGCAAACCATAATTCACAGTCTTGCACACCTTAAATTGTGTAATCCACAGCAACATTTTACATTTACAAATTTCCAACTGAAATAGCACAATTTAGTGCATAAAAAGTTTTTATAGAGAACATTATTTAAAAGATCAAAAACAAGAAAAAAGCTAACTGAAGTCTTATCTTGGAAACAATCGATGCATTTTATGTAGCGCTGAAAATTGAAATGATAGTGAATGGGAGAAAAGTGTCATAACTATAAATTCTCCTCGACATGAAGCTTTTTACACGTGTTAACTTTATGTTTTTACTGCTTCATCTCAGTCAGCATCTCATTTATTACTGGAAGCTATCAATAGCAGGTTACGCATCCGGAAAATGAAACAAGAAAAGAAATTTTTACAAGAAACTTTATTTTACGGCATTCTATTTTTTGCAATTGGAAATTTGCCAGTTTTGTAACAGCGAGTCAAGATCTGTAGTTTTAATCAGCTACATAAAGTCTTGAATACTATAAAAATAATTCTATCATTTTATACGCCATAACATTTTATAAACTTGATAGATGATAAAAATAATATTGCTATTAATATTTGATTAAATAAGATTTATGAAATTACATGTTGTTTAGTTTTTAGGTCAAATCTGCTCTTCATAATGTAAAGATGATACACTTGCATTTTATATTATTTCACGGTTATGGTCGTGCTTTGCACGTTTGAAATTTTATTCTAATAGACCGATTTTAATGACGGTCAAAATAAAATGGTCGCACATACACTTGCATTAAACTAAGAAATAACAAGACAGATTAATCATGCATACAGCATTAATTATGAAACACTTTCCAACTTCAATGCAATTTTATTTAAACATCTCTAAAATGCGATACATTCCTCCGTAATATTTTTAAAATTATCACAATACCACATTAACTTATTATATTTGAAAACTTAAAACTTCATCGAAAAAAATGAACGTCATTCAAATGACGGCATTGAAATATTAATTGCCTAGTTTAAGCATCTCTAAAATGCGATATATTCCTCGGTAATATTTTTAAAATTACCGTAATACTACAATAATTTATTATATTTGAAAACTTCATCGAAAACAAATGACATTTATTCAAATGACATCATCGAAATATAACATGCTTGGCTCTATTTATAAAAGCAGCATTTCATTCATAAACAATTTTCCATTTATTTCATTCATCACAATACTATAATAATCAATTTTATTTAAAACTTAAAATCATGGAGGTACAAGTAATTTAACTCTATGATCAAAACTTCATCGAAAAATCGTTTGCTTCTCAGTAATATCAAGGATTGTTTCATTCATATCAGCTATATTGCAGACTCCATGGGCTAAATAATTTTGCGTTAAAGAAATGCAGCTATTCTTATACAACTCATTCTACATCTTTTGGTATTTACATCCTCCATAAGAGAAAAGTAGGCTTCGTTGTAAAAATAACCAAATTTGGATGATCATTTAAACTCAAATATATTGTCATTGCGATGTTTCAGTATGTAGATCCACAGAATTTAGGCAAAAATAAAGCGGTTTTTGGACGAATACAACGCTAAATATGAATTAAAAAGAACTTTAAAAATCGCAATTTTGACACAATATGGATGCCATATTTTATTTTGAAGTGGGTCACCTGATCTTTTCATATAATGATCACGTGATCTCTTCAAATAAAGGATGTAATTATTATTTTAATTTTTATTTAAAAAACTACTGAATATATTTTGCTGATTTTATTTTATATATTCTATGGGATAATTTGAATATTTCCTTAAACTATCGAAGCAATTTGTGAATTTTAAATCCGCTTAAAACATGTTTGAAAAATTAGATCCCATAATGTTCATTGTATTTCATTTTTTCAATCCGGGTTTAATCCAGAACTAATTGGGTAATATCATTCATTTATATTCCCATAGGTCCCACAGACCGTCTGAACAACATACTAAAATTTCATTTTAATAAAGTCATTTTTACGGCAGTTATCCTGCTAACGGACAGACAGACAGACAGAATGATAAAAGTCATAAACACTTTTCAAATATATTGTAAAGTGTTATTAACGGACAGACAGACAGACAGACATAATGACCAAAGTCATAAACACTTTTCAACTATGTTGTAAAGTGTTAAAACCACTTATATAATATATGAACCAGAAATATTTAGATAATACAATCAAAATCGTCCAGATGTTTAAAATATGAAATTTGAATAAATTATAAAACAAAATATTTTGGATTGTGTACACCACAAGTCATATTACGCTTCAATGCATCAAAAAACTGGGCAAGTTTAATAAAATTTGAAAAGACATGTTATATACATAAAATATTTATAAAATTTTTATAACCCTTACAAATACATATCACGAGTTCACTTTCAAATTCCTCTGAACAAAATGTTTTAAACTTTTCATTCCTAAAATTGAATTGGTATCTCTACTGAATAAAAAAGTTTGGATAGAATTTTAGAACGGTTTGTTCTCAAAGGACCAGGTAGTCAGTCAAATGTATTGTGTATATTTTTTAGGTAGAATTTATTTACGATGTTGATATCAAGATAACACCAATGTAAACTTTACCACCCCTTTGGGGAATTACATGTTCAGCTATGAAACGGATAATTCCCAGTGTAAAACCTATGCAAAGAAAATAGTTATTTTAATAGATAACTATTATTTTTTTTAAGTTTAATTTGAGTAAAATAGTATAATTTTTATTTTATGAATATCTCACTTTATATTAAACGACGTAAATTATTGCAATATATATATATATATATATATATATATATATATATATATATTGTTTTGTTATGGGCATTTGTTTGGGTTAATTGGAATTAAATACTCAGACCTGAAGATGAATTTAATTCTGATTAATCATCGAATTTGGGAAGGTTCTGTTCTTTTCGCTTATCGGCATTATGACCGTGAATTTGCTTCTATGGTGATGTTAATATTACTTGAATTGTATTTTTATTTTTATTTTTTTATTTTTACATAATTCTTATTATTACATTTCAAATATATATATATATATATATATATACATATATATATATATATATATATATATATATATATATATAAATATAAATTATTAAATCCAAAGTTAGAATGTATGTAGTAACTCATAATACACTATTCCAAAATTTTCTACAAATACAAAGAAATAAAAGAAATTAAGACAAAAAGAGGAAATAATAAAGCATAATGCAAGTCATAAGGACAAAGACAATCAACAAATTTCAAAAATGAGGAATGCAAATAAGAAAACAAAAAAATCAAGCAAAAAAGCTTGCACATGGAGGAGATTTAGGCTTACGAGATTAGGCTTACGAAAAGTTCATTTCGAAAAAATTCTCGTCGGGTCCATATATCCTTTCGAAATGAACACAAATTATATATATATATATATATATATATATACATATATATATATACATACATATATATATATATATACATATATATATATATATATATATATATATATATATATATATATATATATATACATATATATATATACATACATATATATATATATATATATATATATATATATATATATATATATATATATATATATATATATATATATATATATATATATATATACCCACGGACAATGAAAGTTGCACACCAAGAAGGAGGTATAGGATGGACCAGAAACTTTATTAACGGAAGGATATACATGGTCACAAAAACACCAAAACAGCGTAGGAGAACACGTACAGAGGAAACTGTGGTGCACAGTCCGGTCATTCTCAATAGCGCGTTGTACCTCCTCGTGCTACGAAACAAGCAGAATACAGTTCGGCATGTGGTCGAGCAGACGCCAGATGTTGTCCTGCGGCAGACAAGTCCACACCTGTTGGACGTTACGTTCCAAATCCCGAAGATTGCGGCAACGAGGCAGCCGGCGTTTCAACTGAAATTTATTATAAATTATTTTATCAAGAAGAAAGACAATTCTACTGATACAATTTGAAAAATTTAATTTTTTTTAAAAAATTTAGATAATTTTTAAAACCTATCTTCTTCTACAATTTCTAACTTTTTGCAACCCTTTTTTTTATAAGGTTCGTTGAAGTGTCTTCTATAACTTCAAGGATCGGATTTTTGAAAAGTTAATTAGTTCGGGAGAAAAAAAATAAAATGTTGATACATATGTAAAAATTCAACAAAAAATTGAGTTTTTTGTACATATCTATTTTTAAAAAAAAAACTTTTGATTTTATTGCAAATCCGATCCTTAGTTTCATAAAATGCACTATAATGAACATCCAGAAAAAAAATCAAGTCAATTGAGAAATATATATTTAAGTTTTATCATTTTGAACATATTGATATACTGAAAAAACACGAACTGAGAAAAAACACTTTAAAGGTTTTACCTTTGAAAAATTATTCCAAATCCATTTTAAATTACTTTAAATGTTATTTTAAATTATTTATTATACACTTACCTTTAAAACTGTAGCTGTTTCATTGAATTTAACTATATTTATTTTATATAAGGGACCATTAGCCGAAACCTTAGTTGTCACACATTGAAAAGAAAATCGAGTAAAAATATAAATAAAAATTGATTTTACCAAATTCATTATTATTTTTACACCATGAAATACAATTGACTCATTTCATTAGGTTTTAGCTTAACTATAAATATGATGATGTTTATATTATAAAAGAAATACAAGATTTGAAAATATATTCGTATCATAAAAACACACAATATTTCGTAACCTTATGCATATCATTTCTGCATAACTACCATTATTTCTTAACTTTCTTTTAAAAATACCCTGCACTGTATGTTACACCTTCCTTTTTTTAACTAATATGTCTCTTTTTAAAATTGCTTTTTTAACCAGTTTACGTGCAAGTTGATATTTTGCACTTCGTCGTTTTTGTCGAAACATTTTTTTTTCGAAAATCGAGCGCAACACCGAGATTCATGGAGCACTTTCCTAAAGGTACACCTAAGGCATTTTGTGCTTCTTTTATGCAGCGCAGTGTACCTTTATTATATTCACACACAGCTTCCATTACACAGAGTTTTACACGTTTTTTATGTACAAATGTTTCTTTAGGACATTTTGCCCACGTCGCACTGTGCAAGCTTTCGTTTGCATTTTGAGTTCCACAGTTTATGCACGGGCCAACGACGGTACCGTGCTGAAAACACCGGTTCTCGTTAGATCACCGAAGTCAGGCAGCATCGGGCGCGGTTAGTACTTGGGTGGGTGACCACCTGGGAACACCGCGTGTTGTTGGCTCTTTTCGGGCGCGGCAGCCCAGTGGTTAGCGCGCGATTCTCGCCGCTGCCAGAACTGCCGCCGTGTTCATGCGGAGTACGATCACGTTAAACATGTGGGTCCGTAAGTCCTTCCGAGAGGTTGGTGGTAGGGGAAGGAGGGTACGGTCCCTGTGGATGCCTCCCCCACTGGGTTCCGGTCTAAATTGGGTGGCACTTCCCGGCCGTCCAAACAGTTACCTTACACCTTTCTGGTAGGTCGGACGGTCTGGGTCTCAACAACAACAACAGTTTATGCACGATATTAACGAACGAAAGCAGATCGGAAAACTTAAACAAAGTTTCTTTATCAATTAAAATTATGATTAAGCACTTTCATCTTCTTCCTGGTAGAACTATTTTGTAAAACAGGGAGTATTCAGTTGCAGATGCGATGTAAACAGAGCGTAAACAGAGAAATAGGCGTGGTATTTAAAGAGACACAGTTGCAGTCAAAAGCCTTTTTAATATATTTATAGTTCTCTGATCTTCACGAAACTTTGTCAGGATATACTAGGGATGTCAAGGTATATTTTAAGCAAAAAATTTGAAAATCGGTATTTTCGGCATTTTTCGCCAAATGAAGGGTACTGAGTCCCCTTCGTCATTCGTGCTTTAAATACATTATTTCAAATTTTATCACGTAAAATAACACACAGATTGGCATTTATATGAAATTACATTGAATCTGCAGTTTTCAAAGTATTTCAGTTTTCAATTGGCTGTTGATGATTGACTCCTGAAACCAAATTTTCTCAAAAATTGTTCATCATAACGCAAAAATAGTGTTTAATTCATTTTGTACAATTAAAACAAACAATTAAAAATAATGTTCCATTTAAAAAATAATAATTAACAAAGATTCAAAATGACGGTTGCGTCAGCCTGTATATATAGGAGCCTCACTTATCAGAATACTTGTAAGTCTGGGTTACTTAACCTTAACCTTCAGTGGCCTCGACAACGAATTCGGCAAAATATCGTCAACTTGGAGAAATTTCATGAGTTCTAGAAACTTCTATAACTTTGTTGATTGACAGAGAACTTTCTCAAAACTTTCCACAGTTTCCTTATCATTCAATAGGGCTTTTTATGGGTGGAACAGCACAGTATATAGAGCTCGAGGATTGAACTCGGATGACCTGATTTCGATTCCCGGTCTAAACTGTCCCTGGGCTCATGCGGATCACGGTCTCGTTACATATAAGTCCTTCTGAGAGGTTGGCGATAGGGGAAGGCGGATACGGTCAGAGGCTGGGTTCCGGTCTAAATTGGGTGGCACTTTCCAACCGTCCAAGCAGATACCTTACACCTTCAAGTATGTCGGATATTCTGCGTCGAAAAAGAATAATAGGGCGTGATGCGAGTAGAAGTATCTGTCGAACTTTTTGCGAAACCATATACGTTATTTGGTTTTTTACATTCTTTAAGATGTTAAAAAAATTCTGGTACAAAAGAATTATTTTTAAATAAGTTTTATATTACCAATATCGAAATTTTCCTTAAGTAGCTGACGTCATTGTCACACATAACACATGAGAGCTACCGGCCCTACCTTGCTGAAAACACCTGTTCTCGTTAGATCACCGAAGTCAAGCAGCATCGGGCGCGGTTAGTACTTGGGTGGGTGACCACCTGGGAACACCGCGTGCTGTTGGCACATTTTCGGGCGCGGTAGACCGGTGGTTTGCGCGCTGGATTTGCACGCTGCCACAACTGCCACCGTGTTCATGCGGAGTACGATCACGTTAAACATGTGGGTCCGTAAGTCCTTCCGAGAGGTTGGTGGTAGGGAAAGGAGGGTACGGTCCCTGTGGATGCCTCCCCCACTGGGTTCCGGTCTAAATTAGGTGGCACTTCCCGGTTGTCCAAATGGTTACCTTACACCTTTCTGGTAGGTCGGACGGTCTGGGTCGCAACAACAACAACACATAACACATGAACTTTTCCCCTTACGAAATATGGAAAAATATGTTTTCCATCAATCTACACCTAGCAACAGTGTAACTTACTAATTTTTTCCGTTTAGGTAAGAAATCCTTGACATTTCGGGGATAATAAAGGATAAATTTTGGGAAAACGTCATAGTTCTACTAGTTTCGTATAAGTAAAGGCATTACTAATCTTATTCCGAATGTGGCGACACGTTTAATTTGTTGAAGCAAGTCGTCAAAATAATTAATTTAGATGGTTCACAATTATTTACAAGTTACTCACCCGGTTTAGATGTATGAATTACACCATAATACCAACCATATTAATAATGCTAAACTCAACATTGTTCAATAAATCCGTATCTAATATTAATCAAAATACTCCGAAACATAAATAGCAACAAACTTAAAACAATCCGCAATCCCTACATTCTAAGTCGCTGCAACGGTAATTCCCCATCCTATGATTTATGAATGTATTACAGCGGAAGTAATAACACACGCAAAAGATTGTTAATGTTTCTTGATATCATTGCTGACAAATTGATCCTGGAAGTTTTGAAGCACTATTCAATTAAGTGTTTCATATACATATGCCGGAAGCAATTTCCGTTAATTCTGCGAGGAACTCAATTTTACAACTGATCTGCAAAAATAACTTAGAACCAACATTTTGTTAACGGTTGACAGATTTCACAACTTGGTAATTTCTTTAAATGATTTATGAAGTTGCTGAGACAAAATTATTCGTGTGTATGGAAAAATATGTATAACAATCTAGTGTAGTCATAGCTTTTTTAGAAAACTAAAGATTTTAATGGTTCAGCGAAGGTTTGTGATAAGCTGAAAAAAGAGTATTAGTTCATTTCTTTTTAAAATGTAAAACGTTCCTTCACTTCATAATAGCAATACTATTTTTACCTTTACTAGAGAGCTTCCTCTGTTCGTTACGCTTCGCCAACCCGTAACTGATTTAGCGAGTTATTACAAGAAACACTAAAGTTAAAGTAGATAAATGGTGTTTATTACAGCTTGTTGCCCTGCTAATTCTCTACAAATGTATACAAAATTTCATATTTTGTCTATGCTATAGTTTTTACCGTACGAGACAAAGAAACTCGAATCAAACTCAAACAAAAGGAAAATTTTTACTTTAGCAGTGCATAAAAAAATCTGATGTGGACAGCACAAGACTTTCCTTATATAATGCAATGAATTTACTACATTTACAGCAAAAAATAGGTTATTCTTATAGTAGAAACTTATATTATCTTCAAGATATTGAATTTTCGTCAATGACTCGTCATTTTCATTCATTTAGAGTCATTTTTATCCATTTGGCGAGATTTTCGTTAATTTGGCAACATTTAAAAAAGTCGCCAAGTTGGAGACATTCCGCCAAAATCTAGCCAAGCGTTATGGACAGAGGAATAAGTTATACTTATAGCAGATAAAACTATTGGCGTTCAAATACAAAAGTATTACTCAAAGTAGCTTTTCTCATTAATAGAATGAGCTAGATCCACTAGAATGATACCACAAAATTTATCGCATGCTATTACATATGAAAAGTGAACATGTTTCTCAACGGTTAATATATATATTTTTTTAATTTTTAGGATTTTTTGATAAATTTATTTGAAATATATTCAATACCCCAAGAACGGTTCATGTTAGCGTTCTAAAGTTTATCGTTTATGTCAATCGCTTTTTAAGGAAAAATTACATAAGTAATGTCTATTTGCGTAAGTTTATTAAAGGTTTTGATTTTTGATGGTTTTTTCAAAATTTCACTCGAAAATTTAGGTGTTTCTGAACATTCGATTGCGTTTAAAAACAATAGACATCCAGTATTAATGGATTGTGATTTTTGTACCAAATTTCATCCGAATCGCTCCATTCGTTCGTGAGATATCGTCTCCGCAGACTCACTGACACACACACGCACACACACACACACAGACATCACCTCAAAAATGTTTGATTCGTGATCAGGGATGCTTGAAACGTGCCCTCCCGTCGAAAATTCGAATTCGAATTTTCGACCCCGTCATAATAGTTTCCTTATACATCATGTATACAAGGAAAGTAGAAAGAATAACTGATAAACTACATCAAAATTTAAATAATAGGAGCTCTGTTTTGCAAAAATTCAGCTATGTAGGTACGATCCAGAAATAATTCTTGGCATTGCTCTATTAACCTGTCCAGGATGCGAATTCGTAGCTCAAATATTCTATCTTTGACTTTAAATGTGTTTTTAAACTCAAGTCTAAATCGAAAAACAGTTTATGTCAGCGTGTTTCTCTAACATTTTTCTAAAAGTGTATCAACTTTAATATTTTTGTATGTTATATTTTTTGTGGTACAGCAGAGAATGTTGAAGAATGGGAAATTTGCCAACAGCGGCGGTTTACTGTTAATATACAAAATGGCTCTGCCCCTTGCTCGCTACATTCGCCAACCCCTGTAACTTGCTTTGTGAGAAGCCGGATGGCTTCTCCTTCTACCCGCTAGTGCTCGCTGAGTTTGCTCCGCGAGCTGTTTCAAGTCAAACTAAAGTTCAATTCGAAGAAAAACGATTTAATTCAGCGTGTTTTCCTGATGTTCCTCTGAAAAAGAACCAAATGTTATAATTTTTACAATAGTTTTACTTTCCTTATATATAATAATGTATAAGGAATGTATTGTGACAGGGTTGAAAATTCGAATTCGAGTTTTCGACAGGAGAGCACGTTTCAAGCATCCCTAATCACGAAACAAACATTTTTGAGGTGATGTCTGTGTAAGTGTGTGTGAAAGTATGTGTGTGTGTGTGTGTGTGTGAAAGTATATACGTGTGTGTGTGTGTGTGTGTGTTTGTGTGTGTGTGCTAGTGAGACTGTGGAGACGATAACTGACGAACGAATGGACCGATATGAATGAAATTTGTTACAAAAATCCCAATCAGTGAATACTGTAAGCCTATTGCTTTTATACGCAATCGAATGTTCAGAACTCCCCTAAATTTTCGAGTGAAATTTTGAAAAAATCGTCAAAAAATAAAAACTGCTAATAAAGTTACTTAAATAGACATTTCTTATGTAATTTTTCATTAAAAAACGATTGGCATAAATTTTACAACACTAACGTGAACCGTTCTCGAGATATTGCCCATTCATCAAAAAAATTATCAAAAAATCAAGTAAAATAAAAAAAAAGTATTACCTATTGAGAAACATGTTTACTTTTCATATGTAATATCATGCGATAAATTGGGTGGACATCGTTCTCGTGGATCTAGCTGGTTCCATTCATGAAAAAAGATACTTTGAGTGATGTTTTTGAATTGGAACACCAATAGTCATTTATCTGCTGTAAGAATAATTTATTTCTCCGTTCATAACGCTTGGCGAGATTTTGGCGATGAATTTGGTGGAATGTCGCCAACTCGGCCACTTGTTTAAATGTTGCTAAATTAACGAAAAACTTGCCTGATAGATAAAAATGAGGCTAAACCAATGAAAATGACGACTAATTGATGCAAATTCAATATCTTGGAAAGAATATAAGTATCTACTATAAGAATAACCTATTGTTTTTACTGTTAAAGTAGTAAATTCATTTCATTATATAAGGAAATTCATGTGTTGCCCACATTAGATTTTTAATGTTAAGGGCAAAGAAACTCGAGGAATGCAAAATTTGTCTAACAGTGGCGGCAGCGGGCGTCAATTATTTTCTTTTAGTATAGAAAGATTGTTTTGCATTTATTTTTATATCGGCAACAAGTTATATCCCGAGAAAGTGTATGTTAGTGTCTTTGTGAAATACTTATCTTGTGATATTCTTATTTCGAGACATACACTCTTTCTCCTTCTGATATATCTTGCGCAGTGACGTAAGTAGAATATTTGGGCTTACAAGCAAAATTCTTTTGAGCCCCCCCCTCTTACTCTTCTAGACATTTTTAGATGTATTCTGAAATAATTTACAACTGATGAATTTATTAATTATATGGAATAAATAAGGAACACTTCTATCACATAAATATGCTAATAAAACCTTTGCAAAAATAAATAATTAAAATAAAATTTTAATAAACTCTGTCAAATTCATTTTTCAGGCCATAGTTTTATCAATTACCTGAAAAGTTAAATTACTTAATCGTGATTCTCCAACGCATTGTGTTTTATAAATGTTTTAATTTATTGAATGATCTCTTAACAGATGTCACGGTGACTGTTAGGGTGAAGAACAGCAATAATACAATATTCGCATTTAAAAAATCATGTTGCATCGATTTATATTTCTTAATTAATATTTCTAAGGATTGTTTTATTCCACAGCTCTGGTCTTAGATCATTTTCATAAATGTTTAAATGCGTGCAAAATCGTGTGGAAAAAATATGAATATTTTTTTCTGGCAAATTTCGCCTCTTTGCAATAATTACAAATTGGTTAATTATAACATTTATCTTAATTCTAGAACTCTAAGTATGCCGTTTATTCCCCGCATTCCTTGTCAGAGAGATGAAAAGAGACGGTAGAGATTGGAGGATGCAGTAGAGATGAGAAGAAACGCTGGATATGAGAGAATGCAGTAGAGATGAGAAGAGACGGAGGAGATGAAAGGATGCAGGAGAGATGAGAACAGACGGAGGAGTTGAAAGGTTGCAGTAGAAATGAGAAGGGACGGTGGAGTTGAGAGGATGCAGTAGATGAGAAGAGGCAGTGGAGATGAGACCAGACAGTGCTAAGCTTATTATTCATTTCTCATATGTTCTATTAAAAATATTGTTGTGACGAAAATTTTCGATTTCGGGATTTTGAAGCCAATATACGTTTTAAGATATCTTAAACACGTTTTGATTATTTTTTGAGTGATGTCTGTCTGTGGTCGATTTCTTGTGCACACGACAACGGCCACAACTATTAATGGATTTTCACAAAACTCTAGATCCGGCTTTGTTATTAAAAAGTTTAGAATTAGATAGAATTTTTTCTTTAAATTCGAGCAAAAACTTCAAAATTCATTTAACATTTTGTATTTTTTTAACATGGCAGCATAGAACAAAAATTGGCATAATCGTAAATAATAGGCTTTATTTATGGCTCAATTATCACGGTATTTTATAGTTTTAATCACTGTTATGAAAAATAGCCAATATATAATTTTTTTGTTCGTGTCGTCATTACCTGCCTTCGGGGGCAAGTTACCCGCCCCTCCCGGGTATACATTGTCAAATATAGTATTAATTGGAATATTTTTTTAAATCCTTTAAAGTGGAGGGTAATAAGCTATAATTGTATTCATTTGGTACCATGGTATCAACTGTTCAAAAATTTGTTTGTGAAATTTGAAATGAAAAACTACAAAAATAGATTCTGCCAGAGAAAGTCGAGTTCAGCTACATTCCAGTGATTTTATCATATCTATTGGCGAATATTTAGTGATGACGTGTTGTCTGAGGCCTCTAATCTTCCCTTGATTTTGCTACACGATTGTTGGCCCCGATTCTAAAAATACATTAAACTATTTTGATTTACAATTTGCATTTGACTTTATGAACTAGGTGCTATATTACTACTAAGATAATTTGCACAGGATGAGTCAGAATACTTCCTTAATTAAACTCCTTGCACTTAATAGAAAATAAATCCCCTATTAATTAAATATTTTTAGAAAATAAAAATGATAATCATCAAATATTTTTCTGCTAAGCACACAATAATTAAGATATACTTCTTAATGCTAGCCGTTTTATGATGCGTGAAGCCATTACAGCGAAATTAATATTACAGGTAGATAACTGTAAATTTTTATGACTCTGCGTTAAGCAAGATTATCCTGCGTATTTTTAAATGTCGTAAAATAAATATGCTATCAACACTGTTAACAAATAAAAACGATCGCCGACCAGTAAATATATTATGAGCCGTATTTAAATATTTTAATGACATATGTTAGGAAGATGATTAAATATCAGTTATACCGCAATTTCCTTCGTTAAAAGTTGTTTCTATAAATTATATTTATTAAATTTTGAATAACAAGTTTAGGAAAATAATTTTTCTCTCTTTTGAAAGAAAATTTAATCTTTAATAAGAAAGTGTAATGAAATATTGGATATGCAAAATTTATATCAGAAAATTTTATATCTAGATAAATAGAATCAAAAATCTGTCTGTCTGTGTGTGTGTTTATCTAATCACGGGAAAACGGCAGTGACGAATGTCATGAGATTTTGTGAGTAGACATGCATTAGCCAATCTTGAAATGTTTTTCCATGTCTCGAGTCTATGGGACCAGGGGTTGTCGAGATATTAATACGAAACTGACCTCACATAGAAATAGCTTTATATGGACGATATTTTTATCGGATATTTATTTGAAGAAAAATATATCATATTGCTTACAAAGGAATTAAGTCTAATGTGCTTCTACATCAGACGATTTTATTAAGCTTTTTAATTTAAGTAATAAAAAAATGTATATAAAAATGAATTTTATCGGAATTGCATTTTTGACTGGATAACATCAATTAAAAACTTGGGATTCAATGATTACGGGAAACTTATTGGTATTTTCAATTACTTACGTCTTCTGCTTTATTATGACAAAGATTTTTCAAACCCATATATTGCGTTTAGCTAATTAACTCATATATTGTGTTTAGCTGATTGTTGAAATAGAATAAAAGTACTACCATTTTAGCGCATTCATTTCGGCATCCAATTTCATATATTTTATAAATTTATTTATTAACGAGACCAGGTTGTTTTGTTATTCAGATCTACACGTGAAGATTATTTTGTATAGCAATAACAGAGATTCTTATATTTCTTTTTAGGAGAATTTATTTCAATATTTTAATAGAATGATTTTTCGTATATTTTGAAAATTTGTTTTCACACTGGACTAAGGTATCTTATTCTTCAAATCTACACGTGAAGATAATTTGGTAAAACGAGAACAGATTTTTACTGTGCTTCCTTTTAGGGTAATTTAACTAATATAATGTTTTAAATAACAATATCATCTAAAATACTACAGGAATTTGCACGTACTTGTGAGTTTTAAGTTTCATTATATTATATATTCCGTAAGAAGAACAGGCTTACTGCTAGTGCTTATATGAGATAGATCTGGTTGTCCTCTGTTTCATGGTTAGAGTTGTCAATAGAAAGTAAGTTTACAAATCTCGAGTTCAAGCCTGCATTTTCTGCAATATTGCAATGGGAAATGAGTCTATTTAAATCATGTTTGATTTGGAATGAATAGTTGATTGAAATGGCTTAATGACAAATTTTCTAATTATCACGTTTATATTGAAAACTGTAAAAGACCATCGGGTAATAAATGTTTCAATAAATCAATATCTTTACAGATTCTGCAGAGTCCACTTCGATAGGAGTTTGCAATTCCGTCGCAGTAGCTCAACGGTAGAGCATCGGCTGACAGCACAAAATCCGTAGTTCGATTCGCGGTTGGGTTCTTTGTGGCGCAAAACGGTGGTGCCCCAACAAATCAACAATAGCCCTAGTACAACTATCACTGAGTCAATTCCCTCTGGTATATTGAGCTCAGATTTCAAATCGGGATGTCAAAAACCACGCAAGGCGCTAATCTGGAGGATAAAAATAGCAGCAAGGGATAGCCTGAGGTAAAAATAGCAGGAGGTGGGCAGCCCGATTGCTATTTGCGCGTCAATATGACATTAGAAGGTGGGAAATGTGGAGTCCACTTCCGCGATAAGGGCTTGCAATTTCGTCACAGTAACTTAACGGTAGTGCGTTGGTTGAACAGTCGAAGATCGGTGGTTCGATTCCCGGTTGGGTCAGCAAGGTTTTTTACTATTTTTAACCTTCGCTTATTTAACTGCATGTTTACTTATTCCAACTGTGGCTGTTGAATGTTTTCTCTCCCCCCGGGGAGGCCCAATCATTGAGTGTGGTGTACAGATCTTAGCTCTGGTTTTTCTTTGGCTCTGATCTTTCCTTCCTAGGGGGTACATAGATCCGGGTGAGCGGTATTCCTCGACTCTTCCAGGTGACGCGAGGACGGATTGGCCTATTGATGTTTTGAGCCTAAACCTGTCGGTGACTGGGATCAAGAGTCTGCGGGATCATCTTCAGCCTCTGCCCCGTGACTAATTCTGCCTTCATTCTCACTTGGTTGAGGATTTTCTGGAAAAGGGAATATACTTGCGGAGACCCACACTACAAATACCTCTATACACATAGCTGGTGAGGTTGTGTAACCCCCCATCGAATCTGTTGACTGTTTTTGAATTTCACTCATATTTTTGATTAATTGATTTCCATGTGGTGATTAATTGATTTCCATTTTGATTAATTGAACAATGTGGACCAGTGACGCCTCCGTCTCGGATGTGACCGATGTCCAGGTTGTAAAGTGCCATCTGAAGCCTCATATATCAATTTATTATTGGCTTTTCATACTTGCAAGGATATATATTTTTAGGTGTAAATATAACATCTTCCTAATCATAAATATTTCATTAAATATGCCATCATTGTCGCAATTCTGACAATTCCTTTAAAAGTCCAGTCATCTGCATTGTCCACTGTCCATGCACATTTATAACATAACTTTATTACAATATTACTCACATGTATTAAGTTTCCTTTTCAGGTACCACATTTATGCAGCGCCAATGTGCATAATATTGAATTAGATAGAATTAAATAATGTGCGACGATTTCTAATTAAGACATGTTTATAATGAGAGTGAACATTTTCGCTAACGTTAAAGTTAGAACCTACGCATTCATTGGAGGTGTAGCTGACTTATCATTTAAAAGAAATTTAGAGACAGTATTGCAGTTAAATATACAGTAATAGCTGTCGAAAGTATTATTCTATATGATAGCTTTTAATATGCATATTTGGAATAAGGAAGCAGATGTTACCACTGCCTATATTCTGGAAATTCCTTTAAAAGTCCAGTCACCTCCATTGTCCACTTACAATACACTTATAACGTAACTCTTACAATGTTACTCACATTTATTAAGTTTCCTTTTCCGTCATCACGTATATATGCAGTAACAATTTGCATAATATTGTGTTAGATAGGATTAAGTAATATGCTAAGATTGCCAATTAAGAAGTGTTTATTATAAGAGTGAACATAATTGCTAACATTGGGTTAGAACATACACATTCATCGTTAGGAGATGTAGTTGAGTTATTATTTAGAACATATTTAAAGACAGCATTGCAGTTAAATATACAGTAATACCTGTCGAAAGTATTATAATCTTTGAAAGCTTTTAATATGAGTATTTGAAATAGAAAATATGTAAGTCAGCTGAGCAAAGATGTCATAACATTTTTGGAGAATTGAGAATATAGCGAGTGAAATATGAAATGAAGTAGCTTATTAGTGGTAGCACTAGGGGAAGTTTTAAATATTATTCAGGTTGAATGAAAGATATATATTTAGAAAAGTGGCTCCAGTATAAGTGGATGACAATATTTTAAAACCTTTCTGTATTACCTAACAAAATTATTTTACTACATCCATTGTTAATCAATAGTTTTATCATAATTTTTATATATAGGATAAATTAAATTTTCTGAAATATGTTTTGCTTATATTATATATTTTTTCTGATATTACTATTATGTGCAATACTGTCTGGTAAAAACTTTGCTCTAGCCGGTTCAAGCAAGGTACTTGAAGTAAATAATGTATTATTAAGGCATCGAGAAATTTAAGTAGCTCTACCGGAAACAAACAGTGTGTCGTTTTTTTACTTACCGTACCATATAAGGTAATGTATAGGGAAAACATTTGAATCGTGTCGAAAATCGCAACTGGAGTTTTCGACGGATCTACACGTTTCGAGTACTCTAGGACGCCAAAAACTATTTTTAGCGTAATGTCTGTGTGTGCGCCTATCTGGGCAATGATATATCCACTTCTTTACCAAACTAAACCAACTTCTTGACCACACTTAAAACTAATTGACCAAATTTCACAAAATTTGGTAAATAAGTTACTGGTGAGACTCTGGTGCTGATTAGATTTTTATGATACGCAAAGAAATATACTGCTTCTTTTTTTGCAAAATGGCCCGTAAAAATTACCAAAATCTAAAATAACAAACTAAGTATGTTCATATATACATATGTATACATATGTATACATATGTAATGTTATACTTGTTTTTTAAGTAAATTTTGACGACGAAAATAATAAGTCCAACCACAAAACTGCAAGACTAACAGCTCTCGCGCGATATTTTATTCATTAGTGCTTTTGCCGCGTTACTTTCGAAAATACATCCGATCCCCAAATGAAAACGAAATTGAAATAAAACTTCAAACTCAGTGTAATTTGAAATAATTGTACGTGTTGTTTTGTGAAATTAAACTCAATTTAATGAATTATAAAAGAAAGAAATAGAAAAGGAAGTTGAATCTGTAGGGAATGCCATGTGCTGCTCACATCAGATTGATTGTTGTTGTTGCTCATAACCGCCTGTTTACATCAGATTGATATTTAGATTATTGATAGTTAAATATCAATACATTTTTTATACCAGCTTCTGTTGTATTTTGTTATATACACTTATACCAGTGATGGACAGATGTTTAATTGACGTAGGGAATTCGTTTTCTACGGAAACACGTTGATACCATTAATCTATACCTTATGCTGCTTTATTAACAAAGTATATTTTCACATCTACAGTTTTTGATGGAAATATCTCAGTCTGTTCAAGATCTACGTTTACTGTTTCTACTGATTATTCCACGAAGCGAATCGGAAAAACTGTCATTTGATTAATATATCTGATGTCAATATATCTGAAAATGTGACTAGACCAGCAAAAATCCGAGCTCTGGACTCACACATATGAAGTATGCGAGCTGCTAAAATTTTCACATTAAAACTTTATTTAACAATTAATTTTGAAATTAGAAGAATGGAAAATAATTTTAATATTTGGTAACTCTGATATTAAACTCAATTAAATAATACATTCGACAGCATATTAAATAATATATTCGAATATTAAATAATACAAATGAGAATACAGGAAAACAATGGAATCAAAGTAACACATTTAAATAGTAAACACGATTTTAATGTACATAAACACGTTTAAATCACAATGCATGCAAGTTCAAACGCTTTGATTTACTGTTTAAAAAGTTAATTACTTGTCATGTGTGCGAAATATAGCGAGCATGCGCGATTTAAAAACGGGCGTTTCGCCCTGTTAGTTTTGGTGAGACCAGGAGGCAATGATGCAGTTTTGAGATTTATACGGCTATATACTACGAAACAAAGCGTAGATTTGTAGAAGCCGTTTCATGACACTCTCTGCCCGGTGGATCATGACCCCAATAAATCCAGTTCACATAAATTACAGGTGTGGTTGGGGCAAAAATCTCCTTGGGGCCAAAGCTTAAACAAAGCATCATCGGATAATAAAGTAGCCAATCAAGCTGCGATGCTACATCACACTGATGAGCAACAATAGCGATACGGAGGGCGTATCTGGACCTCAGGAAACATGATGTGGCAACGAGGAGAGTATTAAAAATCGATTCAGGCAAATGGAATCCAGAATGTCCAAGAGTAAGGTAATGACATAAGTAATGACTATCCAGTAACGTAAAGAGATATTCAGGCAATGATTCCAAAAGATTATTCATTCGGAATTGGAATACAAGGAGCAAGAGAGAACAGTCAACAAGAATTACTGTTCAGTCGCGTTGATATTCAGACAATGAAAATCAAAGAGTGCGTTTCATAAGCAATGGTGGTACAGAAACGTTGAGATATATGAATGTGTAGTGGTTATGTTGAAATATAAGAGTGTTGTTGTTGAGACCCAGACCGTCCGACCTACCAGAAAGGTGTAAGGTAACTGTATGGACGGCCGGGAAGTGCCACCCAATTTAGACCGGAACCCAGTGGGGGAGGCATCCACAGGGACCGTACCCTCCTTCCCCTACCACCAAC
Source organism: Amaurobius ferox (assembly GCA_951213105.1). Taxonomy (NCBI): domain Eukaryota; kingdom Metazoa; phylum Arthropoda; class Arachnida; order Araneae; family Amaurobiidae; genus Amaurobius; species Amaurobius ferox. The sequence goes on from OX578148.1 coordinate 80,940,220, forward strand.
CTCTCGGAAGGACTTACGGACCCACATGTTTAACGTGATCGTACTCCGCATGAACACGGCGGCATTTGTGGCAGCGTGCAAATCTAGCGCGCAAACCACGGGGATACCGCACCCGAGATGGCCAACAGCACGCGGTGTTCCGAGGTGGTCACCCACCAAGTACTAACCGCGCCCGATGCTGCTTGACTTCGGTGATCTAACGAGAACCGGTGTTTTCAGCACGGTACGGCCGTTGGCCCGAAATATAAGAGTGTGTTAGAATAAAGAAAGCTGACTTCAAAATGTCAGAAAAAGAAACAGTCAATATTCTAAGCATAATGAGCAACAGAGCGATAAACAAATGTCTGTGCAAATCTGCATGTACATTATGTCAAATACATTATTTTGAAAAAATATCAAAATTTGATCTCACACGTGCATTTTCTCCTCCTTAAGAGTGTATATAAAATTAATATTAAGTTTAATCGTAACAATAATATGTGTTAATAAATAATGTTTATTTTAAAAGTTAAAAATGTGGAATTTAATGTATAGTGTTTAAATTAAAGATTATAGTTTAGGAACTCGTGTAAATAACTAATGGTGGATTATTGCATCCACAATAGTATGTACGACTATGCAATTCACAATCAATTCAATTCAGAATAACAATTCAATCCAAAGATATATATTATATTTAAAAGGTAAAATCAACTCCTATGTTCATTTCATTTCACCACAGATTCAATAATTGAAAGTGTGATTCTAAGAATGTGCGTGCAATTTTAGGTATGTATGCAAAATTTCATCCTCCTACCTAACGTTGTTTTCGAGAAAAAGTGATAACGGAATTCAAACAAATATTGAATAGAGAATAGACTTCACTCGTTTATAATAAAAGTATTAAACGTCTCTCGGACATGAATATTGCCCAATCAAAATCACTGGAAATTACATACGGTCTTGCTTAATCTCAACATATAATGTCAAATCAACATTATTGGAAATTAATTAATACTTGATCAATCTGTTCCAGATCTAAGTTTACAAATGTCAAATATTTAGAGTTACATTGGAAATACGTTTATGGTAATCAAGGTAAATGCCTATTTATTATCTCACGAAATGAATCAGAAAATATCTTAAGGGCCGAGATCTTAAAATATCACGAGATAAAATTATGGAATGTTTCTCAGGCATATGTATTGCCCAATCAACAGTAATTGGAATTAATTAAACCTTTATCAATCTATTTAAGATCTAAGTTTACGAATGTCAAATATTTAGAGTTATATTGGAAATATAATTAGAGTAATCAAGGTCAAATCCTAATCATTATCTCACGAAGTGAATCGGAATAGTCCTTAAGAGCCAAGATCTTGAAATCTCACCAGGCAAAATTATAAACTGTCCCTCAGGCATATATATTGCCCAATCAACATTATTGGAAATTACGTAAATCGATTAGTTATGTTATCTAAGAGCGGGATCATTTACGTAAATTATTGAAATTGAATTGCAGTTAAGTCAGATTGTAGTGAATTAATTTAATGGTGATGAAATCAGCTAATTCACTGTTAATCTTAAACTGTAAATAAGAAGTTATAGTCAATCTGTTTGACCTGTATATTTGATTTCTAATCTGATATTTTTAGGCTTAAACTTCGATGAGTTCAAACAGCGTTAAACTCTTAAGAAAATGGAATTTCATTTCAGTAATCAACCATGTTGTTTATAGTCTCATTATAATAAAAAAAATCTGATATGGGCAGCACATGACTTTCCTTATATAATGCAATGAATTTACTACTTTTACAGTTAAAAAAATTCTATTCTTATAGTAGATACTTATATTCTTTCCAAGATATTGAATTTTCTTCAATTAGTCGTCATTTTTATTGATTCAGCCCCATTTTTATCCATTTGGCGAGATTTTCGTTATTTTGGCAACATTTAAACAAGTGGCAAAGTTGGCGACATTCCACCAAATTCATTGCCAAAATCTCGCCAAGCATTATGAACGGAGAAATAAATTATTCTTACGGCAGATAAATGACTATTGGTGTTCAAATTCAAAAACATCACTCAAAGTATCTTTTTTCATGAATGGAACCAGCTAGATCCATGAGAATGATGTTACCAAATTTGTTGCATGATATTACATATGAAAAGTGAATATGTTTGTCAACAGTTAATATATTTTTTTTTAATTTATGGGATTTCTTTGAAAAATTTATTTGAAAAATGTGCAATATCTCGAGAACGGTTCATGCTAGCATTCTAAAGTTTATGTCAATTGTTTTCTAAAGAAAAATTACATAAGAAATATCTATTTGCGTAACTGTATTAAAGGTTTTGATGTTTTGATGATTTTTTCGAAATTTCACTCGAAAATTTAGGGGGTTCTGAACATTCGATTGTGTTCTAAAACAATAGGCTTCCAGTATTCATGGATTGCGATATTGTACCAAATTTCATTCGAATCGCTCCATTCGTTCGTGAGATATCGTCTCCACAGACTTACTGACACACACACACATACTTTCACACACACACACAGCCATCACTTCAAAAATGTTTGATTCGTGATCAGGGATGCTTGAAACGTGCTCTCCCGTCGAAAACTCGAATTCGAATTTTCAACCCGGTCACAATACTTTCCTTAAACATTATGTATATAAGAAAAGTAAGCAGCATTTTTGTAAACAGTTGGCGAGAGGTAGGATGTGAGAAAGAGCAGCAGATAAAAATGATTGAAGTCACTGCAAAAAATATAAAGTCTTATTAAAGTTAGGCACTTTATTTTTTTAACCGTTCCAAAATAAGATAGATGGGCTTTTAAACTCCCAAAATATGATTGGAAAAGTTCCTAACATAAAACATGATGCATATCAAATTGGAACAAATTGTGGAATTGTTAAGACTTACTTTGCTAGAAGGTTCCAGGTTTCTGGCACACAAATTCATGAAAACATTCGTGAAAAATATGTATTTGTTTTTGAAGCTGAGGCAACAAAAATTTGGTGATCAAGAATATGCCAGTTGTATCAGTATAGTTCAAAAATCCGTGCCAAATGAAAAGCGTGCGTGTAAACAGGCAACCCAAGTGTTCATATCAAAATATTACAAAAGTGCACTGCTTGAAAGTAAATGATGTTGTATCATGTGTAGAGTATTAATTGACAATTGGCTAATGCTACAATAAACGTGTAAAATCATGTATTGGTTTTGTGAAAGAAAGATAATTATTTGTTTTAATGTTTCAATACAACACTTTTTAGTTTAATACTATTATACTATTAATTTAATACTATTTAGTTTAATACTATTTAGTTTAATACTATTATACTATTAGATTAATACTATTTAGTTTAATACTATTATACTGTTAGTTTAATACTATTTAGTTTAATACTATTATACTATTAGTTTAATACTATTTAGTTTAATACTATTATACTATTTATTTAATACTATTTAGTTTAATACTATTATAACTTAAACTAGAACATTTTCAATCCAAATTTGTAATTGCATTCAATAAGTTAATTTAAGTACATCTTGAAAGAGAAAATACTATTTCCAGTTGATTTTTAACAGGTCTGTATTGTCCCGGGCTTATTATAATAACCATGAATTTAGCTAGTTTGATGAGAAAAAGAAAGTTCGCGTTTTTAATAGCATAGCACTGGTTGGACTCATTGACATAAGTCTATAAAAGATCAGACTGAAAAGCAAATATATTTATTATCTAATTAGCTTGATGGATTCCAAAAATTCTTTTGGATTTTCAATTGTCCTACGACACATGAAATGAAGTATATTATTCAATGAAATGGAGTATATTTTTACTTTCTTTATATACAATAATATATAAGGAAAGTATTGTGATGGAGGAGTCGAACATTCAAATTCCAGTTTTCGACGGGAGAGCAAGATTCAAGCATCTCTGATCACGAATCAAACATTTTTGAGGTGATGTTTGTGTGTGGAGACGATAACTGGCGAACGAATGGACCGATTCGAACGAAATTTGGTACAAAAATTACAATTTGTAAATACTGGAAGCCTATTGTTTTTATACGCAATCGAATGTTCAGAATTCACCTAAATTTTCAAGTGAAATCTTGAAAACAATCATCAAAAAATCAAAATTCTAATAAAGTTACGCAAATACAGATTTCTTATACACGTTTTCATTAGAGAACGATTAACATAAATTTTAGAACGCTAGCATGGACCGTTCTTGAGATATTACAGATTTTTCAAAAGAAATATCCAAAAATTACATAAAATAAAAAAAAATATTTCCTATTGAGAAACATGTTGACTTTTCATATGTAATACCATGCGATAAATCTGATGACATCATTCTCGTGGATGTATCTCGTTCCATTCATAAAAAAAGATATTTTGTGTAATACTTTCGTCCAACAGTCATTTATCTGCTATAAGAATAAATTATTTCTCAGTCCATAATGCTTGGCGAGATTTTGGTGACGAATTTGGCGGAATGTCGCCAATCTGGGGACTTTTTTAATGTTACAAAATCAAAGAAAATCTCACCAAATGGATAAAAATGACGCTAAAACATTGAAAATAACGACTATTTGACGAAAATTCAATATCTTGAAAAAAATATAACTATCTACTAAAAGATTAACCTATTTTGTTTTTACTGTAAAAGTATTAAACACATTGCATTATATAAGGAAAATCATGTGCTGCCCACAGATGATGAGATGTATAAATATAAAGGAAATAAAGCTCAATAGAGAGACGTTTTAAAAAATTAGATATCCTGTCATTGCAAATAGAAGGGGTTTGTTTATTCGGGCAATGGCAGACGTTTATAGTAAAAATAAACCAATATTTTAAGTAATAAAAATATTTTGAGATAATTTTTGTAGTGAAACCTAAAAACAAATCTATCCAAAATATTAAAGGATTACACGTTAAAGAAGTGATATCTAACAAGAATGGTTATATTATGAATCGTGATAATATGTCGGAAAGGTAATGTCATTGGCAGAAAAGTATATATTTTCCTTATTAACGCCGCCTTCCAAAGATTTTCCGAACACTTTTGTCCCATGCGTTTCGGAACATTTCCTAATAAATGATCCATAAACATAAGCCAGAAGCAAATGCTGCTCATTGAGCGTTAAATATGACAACATAAGGTGGTTTCTGAAATTGTTATGTAGTTCACAAAGTGAGAAGATGAGCAATCATGCGGAAGTGTGCTGAGATGTATAGAACAGTGATTTTGAAAACAGTCATCTTATAAATTCATGCGCAATAACTATGTACGTAAGTGAATATGAAAACTAAACTTTATCCTTAGGTGTTGCATTTGCTGGACTTTCTTTTTAACTATATATATATATATATATATATATATATATATATATATATATATATATATATATATATATAATATATAAAATGGAAAATGGAAGTAATTAAGAATTTTGAAGTGTTATAGCATATATGCGCAAAGCAGCTACAAATACTATACACGATATAAATATAAAAAAGTATAAAAATAATTAATAATAAACTAAGAAAAAAAAATTAGAAAAATCAAAAAATCGGAAAATAAGATGCATTGACATTAATGTTTTGAATTTTATTTTCGCAAAAAAATTGTAACTTTTGCCAGTATTGAAACTACGATTTGAGCGCCCTTATAATGATGTATAGTGGCATTCTCGTTTATCCAGTTTTCCTCTGAATTACTTGTTTAGTAAGAATTTTCATCTTTGATTCATGTTCATATTCATGACTGCATATATAGGATGTTCATTTTCTGAATTGCTTGTCCGGTCTCCAGCTTAGACTCACTGGACGGGTCTGGGAGTATTACTGTGAACGTTCGTACTGCCTCCCTGGTAGAATTTCGACTTGTTCATTCCGGTGCTTCTATATAATTAAGCTGTTGAGGTTGATCGTGTATACACCTGGTGGAAGAAGAAGGGTTCATGCCGCATGGTAGTACAAATTTTCATAATGTATCCTAATTTCATTTTTTCATTTTTTTATGCCTGTAGTCTGAGTTTGGGTATTTATAGTAATGTACTATTGCCCAATTTGAAACAGGCATATGTTTTGGTTTAAATAAATTAGGTTAGATTTAAATACTCAGACCTGAGGAGGAATTTAACTCTGACTAATCATCGAATTTGGCTTGGTGCTGTTCTCTACTCATGTCGGCATTGTGCCCGTGGTTTTGATTCTATGGTGGTGTTGATATATTATTATTATTATTATTATTACATAATTTTTTTATTATTACATATTTCTAATATATATATATATATATATATATATATATATATATATATACTCACGAACGGTAAGACCTGCTCATCAAGAAGGAAGAATAGGATGGATCTGAAATTTTATCGATGGAAAGACGCAGATTAATGCAGATCACAAAAACAGCGCAGCAGAACACGTACAGAGGGAGTACACACTTCGGCCATCCTCAACAGCGTGTCACACCACCTCATGCCTCAACACCAGCAGCAATATGGTCCGGCGTGGTGTCAAGCAGACGCCTGATGTTGTCCTGCGGTAGACGAGTCTACTTGGACGTTAAGTTCCAAATCTCTGAGATTGCGGCAACTAGGTACCTGGCGTTTCAACTGGTCTGACACATGCTCGATAGGGGACAGGTCTGGAGAGCGTGAAGACCATGGAAGTATCTGTACATGACTGGTTAACTCGAGTCGTGTCCGGCCGGACAGTATCCTGCTGGAATTGCGGACCTTGAATCCCAACAATGAATGGGAGCATATGGTGCCGTAGAATCTCATTCACGTACTGCTGGTCCGTCAGTGTTCCAGGTACCAGTACTAGAGAGGATCGGCTGCTGGCTATGGTTCCCCAGCGTCCTGTGACCAGAGCTTCCAACACCGTCGGACGGTATAGTCCGAACGATTCAAGTGACGGAATATCCTGCGCGCTGACCACCCTGCGGTTTTCAGACCGATGACCATGTCTCTCTCGAAAATCCATCGGTTGCGTATATCGACGTTTCTGGCGTCTGTCCACCACTCTTTTCACTCCGTACTCGTGCATCGGCCGAAGCTTCTCGAAATTGATGGGGCGTCGACTTTTCGCCGGTTTATAAGGTCGCTGGTTCATGCAAGCAGCGCCACTCACGGCTGTACGGTCATCCGCAATTGCACCAGACTGGGATCATTTGCATACCAGACCGTTCTCTAGCTATTTATATCATCTCGCGGTTGTCTTATGTTTTTATTTGGTGCGCAACTTTCATCGTCCATGAGTGAATATATATATATATATATATATATATATATATATATATATATATATATATATATAAATTGAAGGGTTTTAATCGAAAACTATGCATAAACTACTGTATGTACAAAAAAACCCATCTCTAGCATATCTGTTACAAATGAGTAACTATAGGCCAAGACTAAGGATAAAGATAGAAGGTAACATATCACTACAATGGAAAGGGGGATGAGAAGAATATTAGGATTCAAAAATCACAATTAAAAGTATATAAAAGTAAATAAAAATAAAACTCGGCAAAAATGGGAATAGGCAATAATAATCAGATCAAGATAAGAGATTAAGAATAGAGAACAATCAATTGAAACTACACAAAAAATGGCGGTTAGTTCGAAATTGCATTCTCATCAGGACAGCCATACAATTCGAATTAAAACCGATAGAATAGCCAGTTTCTGACAATGGCGATAGTATTTAACTATAGACACCATTGGAACTGTCTACTGGCTAGTGGAAGGAGAAAAATAAATCAATTGAATTATACAAATCTGAAAAACAATACCTCCTCGAACAGAAATATGAAATCACAAACATAGCACCACGTGTAAGATAAACTAGTGACAGAGCATTTCACCTCACTTCGTCAATGCGAGTGGGCACCGGAATGAATACATTTGAACGATACATAATATGTATGGAGACTTTCAAAAATAGTAATCAGTATAGGACTCAGGACAGGTGGAAAATAGTCATTCGAAAATAGTAAACAGTATTAGACTCAGGCCAAGTGGTAAGTGAGGTGATAAGAATGGGTGAATTTTCAAAAATGAGTTAACCAATCAAAGATAAATAATGGATGTGTAAAATTATTACGTGGTATATTTGAAATTATTAATAATATTATTTACAAATACTTCCGGATATTGGTAATTTTGACAAATGCGTTTAAGATTATTGATGTGGAGAAAGTGAAACTGAGGATCAGAAAGTCGATGTATTCGAAATAGCTGGTTTAAAATGATGTTTCTAAACATATGAATAGCATTACAAGATTGATATGATAGCAGCTTTATGATAGTGAAGTTGTAAGAATCTTTTTTGTCATATAGATTTTTGAGGGTATCTAAATTTAGGTCTAAAAATTAACAGTTTGACTAACGCAAGGCTCATTAGGAATTAATTCTAGGTTAGACGGGTAAAAATCAATATTAATGGGATAGGAATCATCAATGATAATACAAATTAAGTCGTCAACATATCTATATATAATATATGAATTAGAGTTAAAATGACATTCATAATAATAAAGATATAAGTTAGCGAGTATACTACTACTACAGCCACCTTGTGGTACACCAGATGTTTGTAAATAAATGTTATCACCTTGGATAATATAATTGTTGTATAACACAAAGTGCAAGAGCATAGGAAAATTTTTGACATTAAAAGCAACATGATTGGAAGATATATAGTCATGATATAGAGAGAAAATAACTTTATGTAAATCTTTAATGACAATATTATTAAATAGGTCTTTAAAATCAAAGGTTTGGAAACCAAGAATTTGTGGAAACTTGCTAAGGTGATTAACTAAATCAAAACTATTGTTCAAAATGAAATATCCTGAATTCCTGAATTTAAGAGATTCATTAATTCGATTTAAACAGTTAAGGGGACTCAGTACCCTTCATTTGGCGAAAAATGACGAAAATACCGATTTTCAAATTTTTTGCTTAAAATATACCTTGACACCCCTAGTATATCCTGACAAAGTTTCGTGAAGATCCGAGAACTATAAATATATTAAAACGGCTTTTGACTGCAACTGTGTCCCTTGAAATACCACGCTTACTTCTCTGTTTACGCTATGTTTACATCGCATCTGCAACTGAATACTCACTGTTTTACAAAATATTTCTACTAGGAAGAAGATGAAAGTGCTTAATCGTAATTTTAATTGATAAAAAAACGTTGTTTACTTTTTCTGATTTGCTTTCGTTCGTTAATATCGTACATAAACTGTGGAACTCAAAATGCAAACGAAAGCTTGCACAGTGTGACGTGGGCAAAATGTCCTAAAGAAGCATTTGTACATAAAAAACTTGCAAAACTCTGTGTAATGGAAGCTGTGTGTGAATATAATAAAGGTACACTGCGCTGTATAAAAGAAGCACAGAATGCCTTAGATATGCCTTTAGGAAAGTGCTCCATGAATCTCGGTGTTGCGCTCGATTTTCGAAAAAAAATGTTTCGACAAAAACGACGAAGTGCAAAATATCAACTTGCATGTAAACTGGTTAAAAAAGCAATTTTAAAAAGAGACGTATTAGTTAAAAAGAAGGAAGGTGTAACACACAGTGCAGGGTATTTTTAAAAGAAGAACTAATGGTAGTTATGCAGAAATGATATGCATAAGGTTGCGAAATATTGTGTGTTTTTATGGTATGGATATATTTTCAAATCTTGTATTTCTTTTATAATATAAATATCATCATATTTATAGTTAAGCTATATCCTAATGAAATGAGTCAAATGTATTTCATGGTGTAAAAATAATAATGAATTTGGTAAAATCAATTTTTATTTATATTTTTTCTCGATTTTCTTTTCAATGTGTGATAACTAAGGTTTCGGCTAATGGTCACTTATATAAAATAAATATAGTTAAATTCAATGAAACAGCTACAGTTTTAAAGGTAAGTGTATAATAAATAATTTAAAATAACATTTAAAGTAATTTAAAATTGATTTGGAATAATTTTTCAAAGTTAAAACCTTTAAAGTGCTTTTTCTCAGTTCGTGTTTTTTCAATATATCAATATGCTCAAAATGCTAAAACTTAAATATATATTTCTCAATTGACTTGATTTTTTTTCTGGATGTTCATTATAGTGCATTTTATGAAACTAAGGATCGGATTTGCAATAAAATTAAAAGTTTTTTTAAAAAAAATAGATATGTACAAAAAACTCAATTTTTTGTTGAATTTTTACATATGTATCAACATTTTATTTTTTTTCTCCCGAACTAATTAACTTTTCAAAAATCCGATCTTTAAAGTTATAGAAGACACTTCAAGGAACCTTATAAAAAAAAGGGGTTGCAAAAAGTTAGAAATTGTAGGAGAAGATACGTTTTAAAAATTATTTAAATTTTTAAAAAAAATTTAAATTTTTCAAATTGTATCAGTAGAATTGTCTTTTTTCTTGATAAAATAATTTTCCTTAATAAAATCATTCAATAATATGCAAAAAGAGTTTTGTAAAGTGCTTAAACAAAAAAAATTGTTCAAAGGGTACCGAGTCCCCTTAAGCAAGTACTTACTAGCTGTAGTGGTAAAGGTATTATGTCCACAAGTGATTCTAAAACTGAGATGTGATTTGTGGAATTTAGGAACCAAAGTAACATAAGGAAATTTAAAAAACTTACAATTAATATTTAATTGTGTATATAATTTTAGCATTTTAGTTTTGATTTGGATAGACTGATTATTAATGGGTTTAAAAATTTGATTATTTTTTAAGTAATTCTGTAACAGAGAAACATAATATTTTTTACATATGATGGCATAATTATTAGAAGCTTTATCTACATAAGTTATGACAAAATGTTGTTGTAGTTCTTTGATAGCAGATAGGAGTTGTTTATAAGGATACCTAGGCTTCGTTAATTTAATGTTTATAATAACATTTTTAAGTAGATGTAAGGTAGTATACTTCCATAGATTGAATGCTTCAATAGGAATAGAATGTGAACAAGCAAGTTGATATATGAATTTATCAAAATCAAATGATAGAGACTGAAGAAGTTGTTTAGGGTGATGGCAGAATGGAATGCGAAATTTAGACCCTTTATTCAAAATATCCCTAAGTATATCATCCTGAACTATACTGAGATCCCCAGTAATAATGTGAACATGAGTGGAGTTGACATAAGGGGCAAGATTTTGATTGCTGCATACACATGATGTAAGATCATCGGAGTTTAATGTCCTGGAAACTTCATTGTAATTGTAAATAGTTCTACCAATTGGTAAATTATATTTGAATGATTTTTGTATTTTGATATCATTTACTGGTAACAAGTGCTGATGTTTTGCAAATAAATTATTGAAGTTAAGAGAATTAAGAAGAGGGTGTTTAAAAGAAATTACACAGTAAGCTATTTTAGTATGTGGATTTGGTGAATGGAGTAGGTGGTAATTTAAGAAATTTGTACGTGAAAGAAGCAAATCAAAAAATAAATGTTTAAAATGCTCATGAGTTAATTTTAATTTTAAAAAATTAGTATAAACAATACTTAATTTGCTTTTTCTGATTTTATATAACCATGTTCTAACAGGTAGAAAATTGAAAGTTTGAGAATAATTATATTGTAATTTCAAAATGTCTGCTTTGTAATCAATAGTTTTACTTAAGTTACTTTTTCCTTTGCCACGCTTATATCGCTTTTTACTAGGAGTTGATGACTTTGAATAATGAAAAAGATGTTTATATACTGAAGATTTGTGAGAATTGTATTCAAAACTATTGTTAACAACATTATTATTATTATAAATTTGATTTAAGCCATAGGGGAAGAGTTTTATATTTTTTAATGTAATAATTTTCAAATACTAATCTATCCGTGAGTGAAATTTTAATATCTAAAATATGAAGGGATACATTTTTAAATCCGTGTGTAGCAAAGTGCTGTTATTCAAATTGATTTTTAGTAGGGAGATCATTAAAGACTTTATGGTCAAATTTTTTAATATGATCCCTGTGGACATTCATTCTCAGATATAAAGGGTTGCTGGTTTGGCCAATATAGGATAAGTTACAAATACTACAATTAAGTTTGTATATGCAATTAAAAACTTTGCAGAATTTTTGTGAAGTGGAATTATTATTAATTTGTAATGCGTCAGCATAAGGACAAGATTTGCACCTAAGATTGTTGCATCTATTGAAGGAATATGATTTAGATTGAGAGAAGGTATGGTATTCTTCCAAATCGTCTATAACGCTTAATTGGTCAATGTTTGTCGATCTATAATTATCCCAATTCATAATAATAATAGACCGGACACTAGGTAATGAATAAAATTTACATCACGAATTCTAATTAATATTCCCAATATAAACTCATTCAAAAACTATTTTGTCAGGTACGAATTTCAAATTTTAACTAATACCATAAGAATTGAATCGAAATTTTGGAGAGTAACAAAACAAGCATAGTAGAAAAGAGATTTTCATACGAAATATTCATAAATAAGCGAAGTGTGGGCAAATAATCATATTCATCCGGAATGGAAGATATACATAACCGTTAATACGTATGTGTCTGACTGAATCCCTACAACTGCGGGCAAAAGAGGGCCACATATAGTGGAAATACTTGTCTAGATTAAAATGTAAAAATAAGCAATAAAAGATATTGACGTCTGGGTTAACTGAAAGATACAGAAATAAATAACACAAAAAACTCTAATGCCTGCCGAGAGATGTCAGCACTATACACACACATATATAACGAGTGAAGAATCGAGTGTGAAATCTACCAAAAAGAGCAATAACCCGCAGAAAAAATCTTAAAAGCGATGAGAGAACTCAAACCAAAATACTCCATAATGCGAAATGTGAAGACATACCATAATCAATCAATAGAAGGAATGAAAGGGTTAGATAAATAAAAACAATATCCAAAGAGGGCCATATTAAGACATTGATGGGCTCGTAGTTAAACTATAGAAATGCGTCAGCGATAATAATAATAATAATAATAAACAAAATAAAATTAAAATTCAATCCCATGCAGTAGTCAATCTTCCGGATATGTGCAAAGTCAAAGACACACGAATATAGAAACAACCAGGAACGCAAATGCAGGAAAAGAAAAAGCCGTAAATGTCAAGGTAGATGAAGTCAGTCTGCTCTCTATATATATCTGCCGTTCACGCATGCGCAATACTACGTTATTTGCACTTTCTATGTCATTGCCATATCCCTTAAGTAAGAATTTTCTCCCCTTTTAGTATTAAAAAGGGAATTATGATAACATTTTAAGAAGTTAATTGGATATTTCCGTTTCAGTGCCTCGTTCATAATCCTTTTATTATGCATTATGCAGTATGTCTTAAAAGTATTAATGCATTGATTACGTTTGAGGTGTCTAATGACAACGTTTCTGAAGATGTTTTTGGTCAGATTGGACCTCCAGTCAATATTGTGATTGATCTTTATATTGAAATCATTTCGTTTGTCATGTAGGACGGTATATGTACCGCATCTGCTGTGATGTTTGAGCGTAACGTCCAGAAAATCAACTCAATCCTCTTCCTTACTTATGTTCTCAGTTAATTCCAGTTTGTCGTAAGGCGTGCACGACATTTTTAATTTCAATTACGGATGCCAAGCAAGCTAATGAGCAATGTAAATGCAGCAGAGAAAACCGATTGGAACGCAAACATAAATGAACAGCGTTCATCCCCTCCTTCACCAACGACAAATGGGATAAGGTGGTATGAAACCACAGGGGGAAAGAAAAAAGTTGTCCCACAGTTTGTTCCAGAAAGTTCGATAGATTTGACTTTTCGACAACGACCTAGCTACATGTCAATTTAGTTTGTTAAAAAAATATCTACTATGAGCACAAAGAAAGCGTGGCTCAGCAATGAGATGTGTGATAATATCATATGCATAGTGAAATACTGGCGTATCAAAATATATGCAGGCATCCAGCAGAGTGATGGCACGATTAAGTGTCAAAATGCAAGAGAATAGGTATTTATGTATTTACAATTGTCACTAGTTACCATGTAAGGCACACCAACACGTATCGTAGAGTTAACAATAAGCTCGAACGAACCTATCGCAATGAAGAGCTCGTGTATTTAAACTAAATGAACTACGCAGATTTTCGGTAGCTAATAGTAATTAATGTGTTCTAAATATAAGTGTCAATTAAATTATGTGTTATAAATATATGTATCAATTCAATTATGTCTCATAAATATGTGTGTTAATTAAATATTGGTAGAGCTAGATGTGTCAGCAAAAAATGGATTTATGAATAATCTTAATAATCAAGATATATATAGATATCTATGAAATTAAATATTAAAGAAATTGATCAATTTAAATAAGTGTGTTTATTTTATATCTTATGGGTTTTCTTTCTCTCCGGCTCCAGAACTAGGAGCTTATATGCTCCACCTTTAGTGAAGGCATCAAAGGTAAGTCCTGGTATAGTAATTTTGGGTAAGGACTATTTACCTTATAACACAGTTTACTTGGGTAAAATGTAAAATCACACGGAGGTGTATTCTTATATTGTCCTAAAAGGATGTCGTCAACGTAACGAAAAAATGGTATCTCATTTAAAATATGAGTGCCCTTTTCAAATTTACACAAATAGAGATCGGCGAACAGTGATGAGTATCTCCCTTCCATGGGAATTCCTTTCACCAGTTGAAAACAGTTGGTACCATCATATAAGATGTTTTCAAACAGCACCAAGGGAACCAAATCTGCATACTTCCTGTATGTAATATATCCCTTTAATCCATAAACTTGATGTAATCTCATCAGAATGTTCCAGATTGATGTTGTTGAATAAATCACGAAAATCGCAATTTTTAAAACGTATATCCTTGTTGCAGAATTGAAGTCGATTGATGACTTCGTAACTATTATTGATCATTACAGTTCCTTGTTTCTTGAGCAAAGGTCATGACATTCTTAAGTCAAGTTAGAAGTTTTTTATTATAAAACTTGTTTTTACTCTTATGTTGTCATTAATAAACTAATCTGAAACTAGACAAGAAGAAGCCTGTAAGACCAATGTCCATGATAAAGGGAAAAATAGATTACAGTTTCTGTTGGTTTAAAGACCAAGTTCATGGTAGAAGTCTGAATTCTGCTTAATGCCACACATATTAGAACGAAAGCAAGTGGCACGACAACCACACCGACTGTATTTTCCTTCCTATGACCCAACACTTCTCAGAAAAGCTTTCATACCTACAGATTTATAGTTCCTGAAATCAGCGTAGGCATGGATATAGTTTTGGACGATGTGGAGGACCCACCTCCTATCATTCTGTCGTTATAACCATTGGGCTATCCCAGCATATACACTATAATACTGTCCTGTACATGTACTATACATTCTAGAGAAAGTAACCAAAGCGGAAGTTGTGCAATAAACGCAAGGTTGAATAAATACGTGAGCTGTAGAAGAAAAACATCAAAAATTTCAACTCGCTATATCAACAATATATACTATATACGATTGAAAGTGTATATACCATATATATACGAAATTTCAACTCGCTATATCAACAATATATACTATATACGATTGAAAGTGTATATACCATATATATACTCGTACTATATACGATTGATCCACCTCCTACCATTCTGTCATCATGACCATTGGGTTATCCCAGAATATACATCATAATACTTTCCTGTACATGTACTATACATTCTAGAGAAAGTAAACAAAGCGGAATTTGTGCAATAAACGCAAGGTTGAATAAATACGTGAGCTGTCTAAGAGAAACGTCAAAAAATTCAACTCGCTATATCAACGAAATATATATATATCCCATTACCATAGGCTATTTTATGAAGCATGAAGGCATTTCCGATAAATAATTACCACTTTATAAATTATCTTTTATAACCTCCCTTATCAAACGTATACGGTGACTTACCTAACATCGCCAATAAACGTTTCATAAAAATAATGCAGACGCAAATTCTGCTCATTGAGCGTAAAATATGAAATAATTATGAAAATGTAAATATTATAAGAGCTCCATACGCTTAAAAGTTGCATTAGATGAAATTCTGAGGTATTCAGGTTTACGGAAATTGATTTTACAATTTAAGCAATTATATAAATTTACACTCAACTCTTAAGGGACCTTAAAAATAGCAAGTAAATATAGACCAATTAGTAAAATACGAATTTTAGTCAAGGGTATTAATGATACCTTATAATTCTAATTTTTTTTTTATAAAACGGTATATAGTTATTAAATTCGGTCGAAATGTTGTCTAAATGTATCTTAAAAATAAAATCTTCATAAGTCGCAGCATACAAGATTAAAAAATCTGATCTGGGCAGCTCATGACTTTCCTTATATAACACAATGTCTTTACAACTTTTACAGTAGATACTTATATTTTTTCCAAGATATTGCATTTTCGTCAAATAGTCTTTATTTTCATTCATTTAGCGTCATTTTTATCCATTTGGTGAGATTTGCTTTGATTTGGTAACATTTAAAAAAGTCGCCAAGTTGGCGACATTTAGCCAAATTCGTCGCCAAAATCTCGCCAAGCGTTATGGACGGAGAAATAATTTATTCTTATAGCAGATAAATGGCTAATGGCGTTCATATATAAAAGTATTACTCAAATTTTAAAAGTAATTTGAGTAAAAGTATTACTCAAATTACTTTTCATGAATGGAGCGAGCTAGATTAACGAGAATGATGTCACCAAATTTATCGAATGATATTACATATGAAAAATGAACATGTTTCTCAATAGGAAATAATTTTTTTTATATCATATAATTTTTTGATAATTTTTTTGAAAAATGTGCAATTTCTCG
This sequence comes from Amaurobius ferox, assembly GCA_951213105.1. Lineage (NCBI taxonomy): Eukaryota > Metazoa > Arthropoda > Arachnida > Araneae > Amaurobiidae > Amaurobius > Amaurobius ferox. The sequence goes on from OX578148.1 coordinate 80,957,089, forward strand.
AGAACGGTTCATGCAGCATTCTAAAATTTATGTAAATCGTTTTCTAATGAAAAATTACATAAAGCATGCCTATTTGCGTAACTTTATTAGATGTTTTGAGTTTTTGATGATTTTTTCAAAATTTCGCTCGAAAATTCAGGGGGGGGGGGGGGGTCTGAACATTCGATTGCGTATAAAAACAATAGGCTTCCAGTATTCACGGATTGTAATTTTTGTACCAAATTTCGTTCCAATCGGTCCATTCGTTCGTCAGTTATTGTCTCCACAGACTCACTGACTCACACACACAGACATTTTCACACACACAGACATCACCTCAAAAATGTTGGATTCGTGAACAGCGATGCTTGAAGCGTGCTCTCCCGTCGAAAACTTGAATTCAAAATTTCGACCCCGTCACAATGCTTTCCTTATACATTATTGTATATAAGGAAAGTAAAAAATCTGATGCAGCACTTTTTCTGCTGACTCAAAACCATTTTCTCTTTATTTCTTTAATACATTAAACTAATTGCATTAAATTAATTCTTTAATTTCATTAAATTGAGTTCCATAACACTAAACAACACGCATAACTATTTTAAATGACACTGAATTTGCACTGTTAATCCAATGTTTGTTTTCATTTGGTTACTGGATTAATTTTCAAAGGCGGCGTAGCAAAAGCGAGAAATAATTATATATCTCGAGAACGGTTTGTCCTAGAGGATTGTTCCTATTCATTTCATCGTCAAATATTACATATAAAACAATCATTTAATTGATAAATTTCAGCATATGTAGTCTTTTATTTTAAATTTTGAAGATTTTGGTGGGCAATGTCATAAAGAAGACAGACTTGAATTTTTTCAAATCGTACTAAAATCTAATAAGTCCCAGGGTTACCCACAAGTGACTTATCCACCAAATTTCGAGCAAATTAGTAGTTTTTGTCTAGGGTGGATATATGCTATTTTGTAAGCTACTGTGTATAAACGGCAGACTCTTTTATCTGGAATCGTAAATAAATCTAATGGGTACTAGGTTAACCCACAATTGATTTGCTTATAAAATGTTTGAAATTTAGTCAAATAGTTTTTGAGTTGGATTGGATACATACATTACGCAGACACACATGTAGACAGACGCACTCACACACGTAAAGACACACACATCAGTCACACTCACACACGAAGAGACACACACACAGACAGATACACAAATACGCCATGTTAAAAATAATTTTTTCGTGTTCTAAATGTCTCAGAATGTGTAAATCCGTCGAAAACTCGAGTTGCGATTTTCGACATGATTTCAGTACCTTCTCTATACATTACCATATATTGCAGGGAAGGTAAAAAAATATCAACCGGTTAAAAATGAAGCTGATCTTTCTTCTTCAGTATAAATGAGACAGAACACCAGTATCAATGGCGGCGAAAGCCAAAACAAAAATTTTGATGCCAAACCAAAAATCAAAAAAATGAAAGAATAAAAGATGATATTGCCAGCAAACGACTTTCCCTATTTAATGCAATTTACTTCATTTGCAATGAAAAAATTATGAATAAGATCCAGGTCACAAAGTTTTAACTTTGAATCGTACATTTGACTCTTTTCCGGATGACAACATCTAAAACTATTTCGACATACCCTATACCCAATTAACGCTTATGTCGCGCAACTCAACTTTAAACTGACGATTTTCTAAATTGATAGCATCAGCAATAAGCAGTGTAGTCAATATATTAAAACATTTCCATTATTTATTCAACAGTTTGACTTATTCCAGTAAATTTAGCTTCATTTTCGCAAATTTGACGATATTATCTTCAATCGTGGGCTAAATATAGTCGTATTGGCGATATATCGCCACATAATATTACTAAATTTAAGTATAGCCATTTTGGCAAAATATAGCTAAAATATAATCACCAAGTTGGTGATATTTCGTCCCTGAAAATTACTTAGTTTAAATATGGTCGTTTTGACAATATTTTGCCAATTTTATCGCCAAGCAGTAGAGACAGGCGAAGATAAGAGCATTTATCTCTATATGAATGACTATTGACGAACTGTTGGGTGTCAAAATATTGTACTATTGCCCAAAATATATTCCCTCGTGAATGAAACAAACTAGATCTACCAGAATGGTGCTAACAAACTTTTCGCATAATATTATATAGGAAATTGAACATGTTTCACAATATTTTATACTTTTAATTTTATGTAATTTTTTTTTTATAAATTTATTTGAAAACGTGCAATAACTCGAGAACGGTTCATGCTAGCAATTTAAATTTTTGTTATCTTTTTGATGAAAAATTATTTACAAAATGATCAATTATGTATTATGTTTAAAGGTTATTATGTTTACTGACTTTTACTAAATTTCACTAACAATATTAGGTTTCCTCCCAATATTCATTTGCGTTTGAAAACAATAGGTTTCCAGTATTCACTAATTGTAATATTTATACTAAATTTCGTTCAAAACGCCACATTCATTCATGAGCTTCACCTCCCTACCCCCGGGCGCGGTAGCCCAATGGTTAGCGCGCTGGAGTTGCACTCGGTAGGCCCGGGTTCGATTCCAGCCACTGCCGAAACTGCCGCCGTGTTCACGCGGAGTACGACCATGTTAAACATGTGTGTCCGTAAGTCCTTCCAAGCGGTTGGTGGTAGGGGAAGGAGGGTACGGTCTCTGTGCATGCCTCCCCCAGGTTCCAGTCTAAATTGTGTGGCACTTCCCGGCCATCCAACCAGTTATCTAACACCTTTCTGGTAGGTCGGACGGTCTGGGTCTCAACAACAACAACAACCTCTCTACCCCCACCCCAACGTCACACACACACACATGCACACATATATCACCTTAAATCATCACACATATATCATCTTTGATTCGAGTTAAAAGATGCTTGAAACGTGCTCTTCCGTCGAAAACACGAATTCGAACTTTCGTAAGCCCCATTAGAGTATTTTCCCTATGCATTATGCCACGTGTATAGGGAAAGTAAAATCCAAGAAGAAAAATATATCTGACAATGATGAATGTTGATTCTTCAAGAAACTGGAAGCATCAACAACTGGGTGATGCTCAAGGATTAATATCCTACCGTAGACAGTTTTATCGAAATACTTCAAATTCCTAGACGAACTGGAATTCTTGGTATCCAGTGTCTCAAAAATGACTTATAGAACAATTTAAGCAAGTATCAAAGAAAATGCGACAGTTCTAAGTCCCTTTCTATTTTAAAAGCATTTGAAGTTCTTTGTGAAACACGATGTTGTATAATCTTTCTTACGTACTTTGCGTTAATTTTATTTATGTACTAGCAATATATCCGTTCTTCGCATGGAATATATAGTATAAAGAAATTAAAACATCACAATTATGTACATATTCCTATAATATTTTAAATGACATTGTTATTCTAAACATTTTAATAAAATATTTAATTTAATTCTCCTAAAAAGATGTATAATATGTTCTCGCTATATAAAATTCCCTTTACAGCCAGATATGAAGAATAAACCATCCTGGTCCCGTTTGTAAACAAATTTACAAAAGCTATTATTTAATTACCACAAAACGACAGGGATTATCAAGGAAATTGAACTTCATTTTGCAAAATATTCAATTTACGTCAATTAGACGTCATTTTCAATTATTTAGTAACATTTTATCAATTTGACCATAATTTCGCTAATTTGAAGGCATTTTAAAAAGTCGCCAAATTTGGAGGAAAGTGGGACAGTTGGATTAACAGACAAATGATATCAAAACATCAGTACCATACTATCATCTTTCAAAATGCATTTAATTTCATTCATTTTGTATGATTTTTATCAATTTAACAAGAGTTTTATCAATTTGGCGATATTTTCGTTAATTTGGCGATATTTGATCAACTAGGCCACATTTTAAAAAGCCGTCAAATATGTTGTCAAGTAGGATGTTTGTTCCGACAGTCAAACGCTATCGAAACATCCTTACAATACTATCTCCTTTCAAAATAAAATTATTTTAATTGATTTCGCATCATATTTATCAATTTGGCAAAATTTTTATCAATTTGGCAAAATTTTTATCAATTTGGCAAAATTTTTATCAATTTGGCAACAATTTATCGATTTGTCAATAATTTGATTAATTTGGCGATATTTTAAAAAGTCTTCAAATCTGTGCCAAGTGGGATGGTTGGATTAACTGGGAAACTCTACCGAAATATCATTACAATACTATCCCCTTTCAAAACACAATTTCATTGATTTGGTGAAATTTTTATTAATTTGACGACATTTTTATTAATTATGCAACCTTAAAAAAGAATCGTTAAATTGGCGATATCCCGCCAAATTCCTCGCCAGGCGTTACAGAGACGGACGGACGTAGCTACTTATATTATCGTAGATTAGAAGATTATACCTCTGAATTGGAAGATATACCAGTACATAGATTTGAAAAATATTTCACCAAAATAAAAAAAACAGACATAATGAAAGAATTTAAAAATATCAATAATCCCTGTAATAAACCCAAATTAACCCAATAAACCCAAATAAACCCAAAGGCCGTAATTAATATAGTCAAATGAAAATAGAAATTCCGATAAAATTTATTTATATAGTACATTTCATTATTATTTAAATCGAAAACGATATACTGTTGTAATAACTCATTGGGTTTAATTCCGTCTCTTAGCAACATGATATTTTTATTTTCAAATATAAATTCACTGGGTCGCTTAGCAACATTGTACATTTTTTTTTTCAAATAATTTTGCGGAACAAATATCGTTTGCACAATGCTATCTCAATGGAAATTTTATAGTGAGTTTTTTATAAATATCTCGATAACCCCTGGTTTTAAAAACTCGAAACATGGACTCAATTTTAAGTGGGGCTATTTCAAGTCGACCCCAAAAATTTTCATCAAATTCGGTGCAGTCGGTCTCCCGTGATGATGAAACAAATAAACACACAAGCAGATAGATTTACAATTTGATTTATATAGATGTAATATTTCTGTGCGACTTATCTTCGGAATTAAGAAGTTTTTTAGCGAGCATATTTTAGAAATTTAGGTCTTAACTTGTTGATACATTCAAATTTAAATAATAAATCACAGAACTCACGACAGTGTTGTTGTTCCATCTAATATATTCATCCTATATGTATTCACATAATGGTTTATATTGTTTAGTGTACTGAATGTAAACCGTAATTGATATTGTTTATAAGACATTTACAAGAACGACTAGATGATGCTAAATCGCTGATGAAACTGCTAATCACTGCAAATGTGTATTCTCCTTGAATCGATCAGAGGTCTTAAATAGAAGCAAAGATCGGCTATGTATTATTTGAATACAGACATAGCACAGTGAATTCGTAACATTCGTAACATTTCTCTCCTATTCGTAACATTTCTCTCCTTAAAATTTCAAATTGAGGTGCAATTTCTGACAGATGTGAATTTTTATTATGCTGTTTTAAAACTGTGTAGTATGCTTTTCAACGTAAATCTCGTTTAATTTTAGCCGATACCATACATAATTTCGACCCGTAGATATTTCAAATTTTGTATTATTCAGGCATAGGACATCATTAGCACCTGACCTTCCAGGTTAAGTCACTTTAGAGGTAAGTACTTTTGTCACAATATAGTAGGAAGGATCAACTCATTCCTGACTAAATGGGCGATACTCTTACTGCTCCACTGATCTAATGTAATGAGTACATGTCTTTATATGCAGGGTGAATTGCACCTAATCGGCCAAGCGAAAGGGGGTTATAGAAGAGCCCATGTGCAGTATAGAACACCATAGCAACCCTGTCCTATCTCTAACCGTTTCCGAGTTATAGTGGATAGAAGGAAAATGCTTCAAGTCTGAAAATATCTTAATTTGTGAGGTTTCTAAAAGATCTACACTCTAAATAAGCGTATAATTGGAAACAACAGAAAAAATACTATAAGATGATACCATTTTCATCAGGATATCTAGATTTAACAGCGAGCTACAAGCGCTGAAACATTGGAGAAGTGCAAAATCGAAATTTTGCTAAAATCTGTAACCGACTTCATTGCAAAAACCCTTCTAGCTACAATCGGTTAAATTTAACAAAAACTTTTCCATTTCCCCAGATTTCGAATGAGCCTACAATAAACCATGTCGGTGTTTTAGTTCAGGAGAAATTTACCTTTCTGTTTGCAATACATCAGTGAAATCGGCGTTCGTCGAAGTAGACAGTCGTCGAACATACCGCAAATGAAAAGATGGTGCATAAATGGAACGCATAGAAATCCGTCACTATCTGCATATGAACTCTGTCAGATATGCATATGTTAGAAAGCTCACAAATTTGGATTTTTTCCAGATTTGACACACTTTCCTTCTATCCACCCTAACTTGGAAACGGTTAGAGATAGTTGATGTATTGCAAAATAAAAGCTAAATTTCTCCGGAACTAAAACACCGATATGGTGTTGGTGGAATAGAAAAGTTTTTGGTAAATTTGACCGATTGTACCTAGAACGGTTTTTGCGATAAAACCGGTTACGTGTTTTAGCAAAATTTCGATTTTGCACTTCTCCGATGTTTCAACGCGTGTAGCTTGCCATAAAATCCAGATATCCTGATGGAAATGTTGTCATCTTATAGAATTTTTCTGCTCTTTTCAATTATGAGCTTATTTTGAGTGTAATCCTTTCAGAAATCTCACAAATTCGGGTATTTTTAGATTTGACGCACTTTCCTTCTATCCACCATAACTCGAAACGTTTAGAGATAGGACAGGGTTGCTATGGTGTATTATACTGCACATGGGCTGTTCTATCACTCCTACTCATTTGGCAGATTAATTGCAATTCACCGTGTATATTTGAAGTGAATGCTACAGAATAGCTACGAATAATAACTAACTACAGATACCATACACAATAATTTATTCAAAAGAAAACCTTAGCGCGATTTATGGGTGAATAATATTAAATTCCAGCTGTTACAGCCATCATATTTCAGTGTGCGCACAGTTATGCAAAGTATTTCCTCCCATTGTTATGCCTGCGGCTCTGAAGCTCTTAAAATAGCTATACACACGTGAATCATGCACCTCAATCATTAATATATATTATTAATATAAATTACGGTATGACCCTATAACAAAATATAATTATAACCGAAATATAACAAAATGCATCGGTCTCGTTATATTTAGAAATTAGCTATATTTTGAATCAAGATTATACAAATTCATAATTCAAACGAATGAATAGGGATTATCAAGTAAATTAAATTTAGCTTAAGATATCGAATTTTGCTCAACTTAGCGACATTTATGAGATGTCGCCAAGTCGGTGATATCGAGTCAAATTTGAGGCCGAGTCCGCCAAACTTTTTACCCAGAATGACAGCCAGCCAGACAGAGCTAATAACTTATCTCCTGTATGCTATTTGTATTCAGTAAATGATTTTGTAAAACGCTAAAAGTTTCATTTCTTTCACATAAAATTATACGTATAATCAAATTCACGTATAATAATAACTGACTTGAGTTCACGCTTGAGTTTTCCATAAATCAATGGTGACAATAGCAGAGAAACTTATGTGATATTCCCTCTCACAATCTATGATTGCTAAAGTTGTAACATATGTTTTTCTGTGTATTATTTCATATCTTATTTTTAGTAACTTCTGTTTACTCCATAAATTAATCTTCCTGTCCTCACGATGCATTCGCATTTGTTTTCATTTTTAGCATTTATTTTTTGTTTCTTGTGTAGCAGATGTTCCATGAAAAAGAACATTTGCCTGACTTTCTTTCTCGTGGTGTATTTATATTTCATTTGTATTATTTATTACATAAGAAGCCTTACATATTATTGCTACTTTCCTTGTATGCATATGATTGAGAAAAGTTGTGAAGATAATGCACGTCCCAGCTGATATTCGAACAGAAATAATTCGCAAAGCAATGGTTCTCAAAATAGTTCGCAAAGCAATGGTTCTCAAAATAGTTCGCAAAGCAATGGTTCTAAATGTGTTCGCGAAGCAATGGTTCTCAAAATGATAAAACGTCTAAAAATCTTACAGTAAAGAATGAATAAGAGTAAATATACTAATTATATACTTTTTTATGCGTAATTTGTATGACAAACTAATTAAATATAACTCCATTAATCAAGAAAGAAAGTTTCGTGAGAAATTTAAATGATTGTTGGAATATTGGTGACTTGTATTCTATTAAGAAATGCATGTGGCCAAATAGAACAAAAACAATTTTAAAATTGAAAAATCAAATTATAGTTTTGTTGTGCTAAATTATGTATATGAACAAAACTGAATTTGATGTATTTTTCTTTACAAACCTGACTTGATTGCATACCTGACGGACTCAAAGTTGATTTGACATGAATTTAATTCCGTGAAGTTTACCTTCACTCAATTTTGCAACATTATCCTTGAAAATAATTAATTTTTATGTATTCTAGTCATTTTTTCATCGAAACTAATAGACGAAGTTTTCTGTATTTTATTAATAACTATTAATTCATACTTGACATCATATTAAATCTTTTCCACAGATCTAAGATAACCAGTATTTAAAATTATTTTACGTTCTTTGGAATAGTATTTGGTGAGCAAGCATTATTAAAATGTATTAAATTTTAATTTTATTCAATGAAATTTAAATTTTTATTTATTTAAACTCAGTTGCTTAATAAAATAGACACATATATTTAAAGCAAAAATAAAAAACTAAAAATATACTAAAAGTATATTGGAATAACCTACGCCATCACATAATATATTGAATTAGATTCTTGAATACTTTATAAAAGCGTGTAAAGCATGAGATTCAACTCCAATTTTGTCATACATTCATAGTGAATAACGTTGTATTTTACTTGTATCACATACTCATTATTAGAATCAAAACAAAATATACGTAAAATTTCCTAATTTCTGTACAGAATTTATTTTTCGTATATCTTTTCAAGTTAATAACGACTGACTGGTTCCAATAGATGCATTTGGTTTAGTTATGTTAATTTAAAGGATTTTATATACCATTTATTAAGTATTTTATATACCATTAAAATACATAGCGCAGTTCCAATAATTTCCTCATTAATAAATTCATCATTTCCGGTACAGGATGACTCATAACTAACTCTCTGTACAGATTTTAATGGGATATAGAGAACGATAAAACAAACTTTTTCGTTGATGAATGTATGCCCGCGAACGTCATCTTTTGGGACTGGAATCATCATTTGGGACTGGATTGCCATTACCATTTGTAATGCAGAACTTGTATAACGTGGAACATTTTACAAAAATCTTTGTTGGACGACATGCATCTAGCGCATCAGGATACTAATGGAAGCGAAACAGCTTAGATTATCGGTAAGATTAAAGATTAGCAGTATGATCTTACAACAGTTTTTATGTTTCTTTTGGAAACCCCATTATGTCAGCCGTACCACGCAGACAATCCAATTTACTCGAAAATATAAGGTATCTGTTTGGACAAAAGGGAGAGTACCATTTCATGTAGATCGGAACCCAATGGAGTTACGAATTAACAGGGGCCATCCTTTCCATAACCCATCACTGCTTGGATAAAATTTCGGGTCTCAGATATATTGGATTCATATTCAGCTCAGACGCGGTGATAGTTTAAGACAGCGTTGAATATCGAACATGAGAATACCACGTGGCATCTTCCCTCCATTACATCTGAGCTATTTCGTCCTAACTGCATGTCAGCCATCTCAGCATTCGGAAAATAATCCATTTTCATGTATAAACTCAGAGTTACAAATGACGACGAAGAAAATAGACTAATTTTCCTAACGCCCAACAGTTACTTCCAGCGTGAAATGGTCACTTGTGCGTACATACACTCATTAACAAAAAATATTAATTTTAGCTTTAGCGTTTCTTATCCTCCTATATAATACCATATAATACAACTTATATACTACCCCTATATACTACAATGCTTAAGGTATCAGTATTACATTATGACATATGGCTATGAAATCCCGAAGTTGGACTAGTTTGAGTTCTACTTAAATTTCTAAAATTTCTCTCTCGATTTGAGTTTTCATATAATGTATCTACACATAGAATTAGATAGTTACTAGCCAAATACCCGTTGAAAATCAACGGTGTCGGAGTAAGCAAACCCTGAATAATGTAAATTTTTGAATATATTGCGTTCTACATTTATTCGGCACATCGAATATTTTGGTGTCCAGAACCGAACCCCCTAAAGAAGAAAATATTGAGAAACTTAAGTTGCGCATTTCTTCCTTTCAAACTATCTACCCGTACACCACATTAAAGTCTATCTCATTCCGAACCATGCTATTTTATCATTTCTCCTTTCAAAAGTTTTTCTGTGAAGCACACCCATAAATGAACATTTTTGGAAAACTCTGTTTGTCTTGTGTTTCTTATCAGATGATTGGCTCATATACCAAATATCAAGCCTTTATAACATTTAAAAGGCCTCATTTATTCGGAAAATCGAACATATCAGTGTGCGACGTCCGTTAAAGTAGCAAATATTAGAAATCTGAAATTCCACACTTTCTTCCTTTCAAACTATCTACCCGTACACCCAATTTGAAATCTCTATCCTATCGCGAAGCATGTTTTTCTATCACTTCACCTTTCGAACGTTTTTTTGTGTAGCATCCCCTTAATAAAATTTTTTGTCAAACCGTATTTATCTTTGTTTATTTATCAAATGGTTAGCCCATATACTAAATTTCAAGCCTCTATCACATTGTAAAGGAGGCGTTTTTCATTTGTTCGTCAAATCGAATATTTTAGTGAACGGCACCCCCTATAATAGCAAATGTTGGAAACCTGAAATTGCACATTTTCTTCATTTCCAACTTTTTACCCGTATACCAAATTTGAAATCTCTATCTCATCGCGAAGCATGCTTTTTCTATAATTTCACCTTTCGAATGTTTTTGTGTAGATACCCACTCCTTAAATGTAAATTTTTGATAAACTCTATTCTTCTTTTGTTTTCTATCAGATGATTCGCTCATATACCAAATATCAAGCCTCTATCACGTTTTAAAAGGGGCGTTTCTCCTTTATTCCGAAAATCGAACGTTTTGGTATGTGGCACCTCCTAAAGTAGAAAATATTGGTAAACTGAAACTGTACACTTTCTTCATTCCAAACTATCTACCCTTACACTAAATTTGGTATCTCTATCTCATACCGAAGCATGTTTTTTTTTATCAATTCACCTTTCGAACGTTTTTCTCTGGAGCACCCACTTCAAAGAAGATTTTTAAAAAACTATATTCGTCTTGAGTGTTTTAGTCAAATGATTAGTACATATACCAAATTTCAAGCCTCTATCAATTTTTAAAGGAACATTTTCTCATTTATTCGGTAAATTGAATATTTTGGTGTGCGGCACCGTCTTAAGTAGAAAATATTGAAAATCTGAAATTGCGCACTTTTTTCCTTTCGAACGATTTACCCATACACCAAATTTGAAGTCTCTATCTTATTGCAAAGCATGCTTTCCTAAAATTTCACTTTTCGATCGTTTCGGTGTCGGGCATCCTCTCTAGAGAACTTTATCGAAAATTTCGATTTTTCTAGGTGGTTTTATAGAACGACCAAGCCCTGTACCAAATTGCAAATCTATTCATTCGGGAAGTGTCTGAAAACAGCGTGACAGACGGATAGGCAGGCGGATAGACAGATGGGCAGATGGACAGACGGGCAGATGGACAGACGGACACTTGGCAATTAGTATATATAGATAGGGGCATTTTTTCTTGTTTTATTACGTGTATACTTCACACACACTGTACATATATATATATATATATATATATATATATATATATATATATATATATATTTATATACACACGGACTAATATCTCTCTACACATGTTCATAATGGATTCAGGAAGTCATGAATGCGCTTATACCACAAATTTTCGAATTCGAATATTTCAGAAATACCTGTTTTATTGAGTTGTATGTAAAAGTAAAATCTAAAAATGCCCAAAAGTCAACCTCTTTTGACAATCCGTTAACATCAATGTTTAAATCCTTGCAGTTTATAGAACACTGTTAGATTTCACATCTTAAATAAAAAGTATATTTTAAATTTTGAAAAACCTCTTTACTTTAAATAGGATGCATTAAAAGATGATGCATACATACTCTTTTTAGCGTATTTCATCCTAAGAAAAGACAATGAAAAATGGTATAATTTTGAATCTTTAAGAAGGATGTGTAATGTTCTGTTAAGTGTTTGACATCGACATTAAAGCTGATTTAATGTACATTTATTTGAGTGAATGTTACTTGCACTACATTTCGCGTCATTATCCATGAAAATATCTTTTAATGCATTTTAGAAGTCAGTGACGCAGAAATCGCCATCTAAATTTAGTATAATGTTAGATATTGAGTAACATTTAATATCATCGTGCAGGATGAATTGTTCTAAGATGAATTTGCTAAAGCCATGAGGATTATATGTGCCATTTAAAGGGTTTTATTATGCTTCATGAAGAAATAGTGAAGATATTCTCGGCGTTATTTGTGCTTAACAATATGAGTAAAGTCTAACAGTATTCAAAACAATATTATTTTTCAAAAATGTTTAATAAATTTCATTTAAATTCCCATAAAAATGAGGCATAAGAATATTTGTTCTCGCTATAACAAATTGTCCTGAGTGACAGATCTTGAAGTTAGATCAACATACGATTAATGGAGACAGGCGTTAAAATGGTAGAATATTTTACCATACCCGTTTTAGCCCGCCTTGACAATAGATTAAACAGACGAGAAAATATTTGAATTTAAAATCTATTACCTAAAAAAAAGGATGTATGAAAATGAAAACATCAATAATTCCTATAATATCATATCTCAAGGCCATAAATGAACCTAATCGAAAATATAATATAGTACATTTATGAAATTTATTTTTTTACCAATTTCTTTATTATTTACAGTACACGTGTTCTAAACGCACAACGTCTAGGCTTTTCTATATTCACAACGTGCAGTTAGTTATTTTTAGTTGAATAAGTTATTGACTTGCACCGATAAAAATAAATCAGTACACTCGGTTTACATTTTTATAACACATTTAGTAACATTTTACACATTTAACACATTGAAGTGTACCCAGGGGGGTAACTTATCCGGGGGGGGAGCTAATGACGTCATGAATAAGAAAAATTGTATTGCGGCTATTTGTCACAACAATGATTGAAATTATACGTCTCGTGATAACTGAGTCGTAAATAAACCTTTTTATGCATGATTTTGTCAAATTTTGTCCTATGCTGCTATGCATAAAATTTCGGACAAATTCAGAATTTTTGTTCGAATTTTAAAAAATTCTATTTAGTTCTACATTTTTTGATAACAAAGTTGGATATAAAATTTCGTGAAAATTCATTGATATTTGTGGCTGCTATCATGTACACAAATCAGTTCTACATTTTTTGATAACAAAGTTGGATATAAAATTTCGTGAAAATTCATTGATATTTGTGGCTGCTATCATGTACACAAGGAATCGACCACAGACATCAGACAGACAGACAGACGGACATCATCCCAAAAATAGTCAAATAGTGTTCAGAAAGTCTTAAAACATATGGTATCAAAATCTCGAAATCGAAAATTTTCGTGAAGATAATACTTTCTCAGTACTAGGTATGAGAAAGTAAAAATTTCTCAATGCGAATTTTAAGTAGGTATGGATTTCAAACTTTATTTTATGCAACAAATCTCAATTTAATGAATATCAATATAAAATTTAAGAACACAAGAATTTGAGTCTGTACATAAATTTATGTGCTACCGACATCAGATTGATTTAGAACAGTGAATACATGCATGAAATGTAAATTAATCGCAACCTGCAGTTTATTATCATTAAAAGTGCACTCCATTTCAAATGGCGTATATTATTATATAATCGAACACTCAGTCATAAATGTTCTCTCTAAAGTATTTCATTTTAACAGTAAATCAAAGTGTGGAAATCATCATCACTTAAAAGCGAAGTGTAATAGAGTATTCAGGGTTTCATCCTGGCACTTAATATTGATTTTAATGGAATTTGTGACGTTTTCTGTAAAAGATGCCCGTAACACCGTTTACTTTATTACCCATGAAAATAGTAATATATTTTATGCATTTTAATACATTCCAAAAGTCACCGAAGCAGAAATCAGTAGTGAAATTGATTCTGTGGTACAGAGAGTGTCACAATTTGATTTTATCGTGCATAAAAAGTGTTTAAATGAGAATTCGTAATACTTATAAATATTCTGTTTTCATTTTATGGATTTTTATTGTTTCGGGAAGATATTAATAAACGTGTATACAGACTTTTAGGGAAACTAATTCGCTATGTGTATTGACCGGTTACTAAGCTATTTTAACGTGTTTGATGTATTGCTCTCCTTATGTATATAGTATAATGTATAAGGAAAGTATTGTGACGGGGTCGAAAATTCGAATTCGGGTTTTCGACGGGAGAGCAAGTTTCAAGCATCCATGATCACGAATCAAACATATTTGAGGTGATATCTGTGTATGTGTATGTATGTGTGTGTGTGTGTGAGAAAGTATTTGTGTATGTCTATGTGTGTATGCCAGTGTGTGTGTGTGTGTGTGTGTGTGTGTATGAAAGCATGTGTGTGTGTTACTGAGTCTATGGAGACGATATCTCACAAACGAATGGAGTGATTCGATTGAAATTTGGTACAAAAGTTACAATCCATGACCATGATACTCTTGTTTTCAAAAATAATCAAATGTTTATAACCCCCCTAAATTTTCGAGTGAAATTTTGAAAAAATTATCAAAAAATCAAAACTTTTAAGAAAGTTACGCAAATAGACATTTCTTATGTAATTTTGTCTTAGAAAATGATCGACAAATTTTAGAACGCTTGCATGTACCGTTCTCGAGATATTGCACAATTTTAAATAAATTATCAAAAATTTCATAAATTAAAAAAAATATATTATCTGTTCAGAAACATGTTCACTTTTCATATGTAATATCATGCGATAAATTTGGTGACATAATTCTCGTGGATCTAGCTCGTTCCATTCATAAAAAAATATACTTTGAATAATACTTTTGTATTTGAACGCCAATAGTCATTTATCTGCTATAAGAATAACATTTCTCCATCCATAACTCTTGTCGAGATTTTGGTGACGAATTTGGCATAATGTCGCCAACTTGGCGACTTTTTGAATGTTGTCAAATTAACGAAAATCTCGCCAAATGGATAAAAATGACGCTAAATCAAAGAAAATAACGCTTAATTGACGAAATTCAATATTTTGGAAAGAATATGAGTATCTGCTATAGGAATAGCCTATATTTCATTTTGCTGTAAGAGTAGTAAATCCATTGCATTATATAAGAAAAGTCAAGTGCTGCCCACATCAGATTTTTTAAATTATATGAAAGACTCAACATTTAAATTCAATTGCAAAATACACTATATACTTACTATACACAACACGGATAAATTAAAAAACAAACTGCTCCATTATATTTACATTCAAATAACACATTCTCCTTGAATAAATTTTGATTTCAGAGTAATTGTGTAGTTTTAGAGCTATTATAACAAAGTGCTTTAATATATTCGATCGCTCACAGATACCGACTGACCAATCAACAGACAGAAGTGGAAATCTGAGAAAGAATGTTTAATCAATCAACACAGATTTATGTATTTAGTTTAGCTGAAGAGTGTTTTATCACAATAACAATATATTCCTTTAGTAAGTAGAATAACAAATAAACGTATTATATCCATATTTTCCAATATTTTTCAAATCACGACACACCTTCTAAAATCCAATATATTAGAAATTAGTAAGAGTTAGGGATCCGAAGGAGATTTTCCATCAGTCAAGTTCATAAAGCATTCAATGTACGATGTATGTAAAGTTCAACTCCAAACATTTTAATAAGAACAATTAGAATCAAAACGACATTTAGGTAGCATTTACAGTTCTAAATAGAGGCCCTCGATAATATGTATCCTTTCCATTTCCCATACAGAAGTGCAAACTTTAAAATTCTACCTGTATGACTTAATTTAAAAAAAAATATGATGTGATATGACTTTCTTGACTCCTTTACACATATAGATCATTTCTTCAGATGCATTTAAAATGCATACTCAAACATCCATATTCAAAACTCGTTACATAAACAAAAAATAACGCATTTAGTGACTGTGTCTAATAAAAAAGAAATAATTTATCATGCGAAAACTCTACATATACATATATTTCCATCTGATGGGATTGCTCCATCTTGAAGAAATAGATGAGTGCTGTTGTGCAGAGACACAGAACCTCTTTCGGATATGAATTGCATTGTATCGTCTTCAATGATAAATCACGTTTCAGTGTGGATGCCATTTATGGCCACATGCTTTTCCTGAAGCAAACAAATTGTCATGATGAGTGGGTGTAGAGGGATCATTAGTTACAGCACTCGATCACTTCTGCTTTTTATTTATGACAGTTTGACAGTTGCATAGTGCATTTAAATTATGCTACGTTTTATACAGAATATGGAAATCTCGCAGAACCCAAATTTTCAACAGGATAATGCACCACCTCATACTACCTCTTTCCTTACAATACCTCTGTCATGTTGTTTTTCATAATCGATATTGCTCATGTTTCTATGGAGGCAATTTTAATTTAAAAAAGTATCATTGATATGTAAAGAATATGACGTCAAATAAATAAAATTTAGATAACTGGTTTCAGTAGTTTATTTATAGCACAAAACCATTACTAAAACTATCTTCTCTCGTCAACAGAACGTACTAACTGCACAAGAATGATGATCAAAGATAGATGTAGATGAGCTTTTCTTGTTATTCTGTTAAATAAAATTTGTACATTATTATTTCGCAGTACACTAGCATAGCAATAGCGGCACACTACTGCCTCGCAGTACATTGGTTGAAAGCACTTTATTGGATTGGTTTTTATTGGTCTATCTTTAAAATATTTTTCATTCATTTTGAGAACAATTAATACTGTATAAATTGTTTCTAAAACATTCCTTAAACCTTCAATAACTCTAAATTCAAAACATTCTGCTGCAAGTGATAATCGATTGTTCAATGATAAGTATTAACCAGTGCAATGCATTCTAATGAAAGAGATTCAAACATTATTGGATTATTGTGAAGAATTACAACATTACACTAAAAATTCCATAAAATGCATCACAATAAAAATGCATTTTTCATGTTATCAATGCATCAGAAAATCACTTGTGCATCAGTATCTGTAAAAAATGTATTTTAATCAATTTTGATGTATTCTACAAATTTGAGAAGCAGAAATCAACATTGAATAATAAATATATTTAAATGGTATAGATGACGTCATGTTATGGTTTTATCACCCATATCATGGAGTTAGAAAGGAGGAGATAAAACTCCTATGGATGAAACGCTTGAAAATGCCATAATGCTTTGAGAATTATATCTTGGTGTCGCTAGTGTTTGTAAAGTAGTTGCTATTGCTAGTGGACACTATAGAAAGATGTAGTATTTAGTATATGTATTTTTAATAATTTTTAAATTAAGCATTCCTTAACTATGAGTATAATTAACCAATATTTTTTCATAGTTGTAGGATAGAGTACAGAATATGTGGAGATAAAAAGGAATTCTAAAGTAAAATAATTTTGAATACGCAGGGATATTCTCTATTGCTTCAGTTATTCTTTGCGTTGTACTAATAATTAATTTTTACAAAATTGACAGCTTAAATAAATAGTTTAGGTCTTTCGCCATAGAAATGCATACAATACAGGACTACTTATCTTATCCCAGCGCCACCTGAATTATTGTCTCAAGCGATATTGGCGTTTTCTTAATATGAAGATTTAACTCCTTACTTTTAACTCCATGACCCATATCATGCTGTTCAAACGAAATGCAAATTACTCGTTACGACATCCAAGATGCTATTTAAAAAATTAAATTATTTCTATGTTATATTAAAATACATTTAATAGGTCTAATAAGTGATGTATAGGAGCATTCAGAAATTGTTTAAATGCTGCATGTATAGAATTGGATTTTTATGTTTTTGGAAATCAGTCATGTAAATCAGAATACTTAAAATTTCGACTGCAGTTATTTTAAATAGATTTGAATTTTTATAAATCTAAAACTTTCCTCCTTCTTCAATAGGTTCTCGATCAATTCTGAAAAATGGAGTGTAATTTCATATAACAGAAATTAAAGATTTGTCGAAAAATTAATTTATTTATACAAATAGTACAACAAATTTGCTCTCATATACTTTTAGCACGTATGTCGCTCTAATATACTTTTGGTCACTTGAAATATTTTTAAATTATGCGATCTCGCCGAACCTAGGATGGAAACGAATGCAACTGTAGTTTGTTACCTCAATATTTTTATTCTTTTATTCCCATTTACGAAAATTTGCGAGAACCCCTTTATGAAAATTTTCGAGTTTGGCTCGATATTTCTAATGGGTATCAAACAAATAATCAATCAGCACCGGCGTAAAGCAAAACCTACCTGACTAACAAATATTATGGAAAAAAAACATCCAATATTTTAAGAGCTAGAGGTAATATGTCCAGTGGACAGACATACCAACATGTACATACGTATATAGATGACAGTTGATAATATAATTAATTTGTTTTACAGTGCCTTAAAACTGCCTATCCGTTGATATATCTCATTCAAATGTTTGATCCCAGCCCAAAGCTTTCCCTATAAGGATTTATTGTACAATAAAGGCAAACATCAAAAACGCTGAAAAATAATAAAAAAATGACATCATAGTTTCTGGTTCTTACAGTTACTCAGCAGTATAGAATGGACGAAAACTGCCCTGATATTAAAAAAACCCTGCAATGTGCTATTTCCCTTAATTCTGAAACCTCTGTAGTGTTCAACAAAGTCACTTAATAAGTCGGTATTGAATTTAAATGGGATTGTTCTCAAAAAGCACAGGACTGCGATATTCAATTTCATGCTTTCCAAAGTCGTTCTTGGAACCACAAAAGCAATTTAACTTCTAAAATCAGGATTCTGTTGCAACTATCAGCATCCGCGGACCTGTGACGTTCTTTAGCACTTCTCAGAAAATAATAGATGATACCTGAATAGGCAGCAAGAGTGCCCTCAATGTGGCGTAATTTTTCAAATTTCTGTAGATTCCAATCAGGTCAAATCACAAAATTGATACATATAATTGGTACATCACAAAATTGGCACATTGGTACATATTGGTACATTGGAATTTCTGTAGATTCCAATTAAATCAAATCACAAAGTTGGTATATAAGTAAATCCACTTTATGTGTAACATAAACATTGCAACCTCGTGCAGACTGTGTTCAATAGTCTTGAAATTTGATTACAATACCATAGTTTGACTGCCTTCGCCGGTATCCACATCGAGAATCGCTAAATTTCTGCACATATAAAATTAATTTGATGTCATTGCAAAATTATCTTGTTGCCATTGCAAAATTAGTCTGATACCATTGCAGGTATGAAATATTCCGCTCTGAAAAGTACTAGAAAGTTTGAAACTAGTTCACTATAATGGTATCTAAAATGGGAGAGCGATTGTAGCTTAGGGATTCTTGTAATAAAGCGTATTTGGTAAGTATATTTTTCATCTTTTGATCCGCAACATTCAATGCATTTTATAACAAACATTTAAAATGCCACTTAAACGTTACATTTCAATATATTTCAGACATGATTTACTAAATGCTAATCTATGCAGCTATAGCGATATTCTTCGCAATGCACTTTATTCAAATTGAACAGATTAAGATATCGAAGCATTTCCATGTATCTTAAAAGTGAAGGGTAATAGAGTGTTAAAAGTTTTAACATTGCATTTAAAATTTATTTGACATGCATTTGCAATGTTTTTCGCAAATGACACCTGCAGAAGATTTTGCGCCATTACACCTGAAAAGAATAATAATGTTTAATACATTTTACGTATTCTATAGATGTTAGTGAGGCAGAAATTGGTAGAGAAATTTATTCGATAACAAATGGTGTCACATTTTGTTTCTGTCATGCATGAAGTAAATGTGAATTGAATATGTTATATATTTTCATTTCCAGAATTTGTGAGGTATTTCTTGAAATATTTCATACTTATAGTTAATTTGCAATACGTAAATCTAAAATATCCATAATAGAAGTTAGTCCCTTTAAATGCTGATACGCCAAGTGATAAGTAATACCCAATGGGTCGGTTCCTCGCCTGTAGCGAGTAAAAATTAAAGGGATAAATAAATTTATGATTTTGTAACTCATTCTTTCCATCCAACGAAATAAGTAAAATATAAGGAGATAATAAAATAATTTTTAAATACTGTTCAACTGTCTTCTCAATTTGATCCAACCACAGCTAAACCACATCTGACCACGTGAACTATATGTTATCCCATTTATCTGATCTACATGTAAGTGCATACATTTGATTTACATGTGATTCTATCTATTTTATCTACAAGTGATTATATCCATCTGATTCACCCAATATATTATTCATTCACAATATTATTCATTCACAATATTATACATTCACTATATTAATCATCCACTATATTATTTATCCACTATATTATCTGATCCATAACTCTCCATCACTTTTGTCTGCTTGTTTCCTATTTACCATCTATCCTATTCAGCCATTATGTTAACTGTAACCCACATCCAGCATCCCTATAGTACTCTACTGTTTCATGTGTTGTTCCACCACGACTATTAAATCTACTACTACATTCAAAATACAATAAACATACAGAGTGTGCTATAGAAAGTAAACAGTGGAGGATTTTTTGAATCATTTGTCTTAGGCCCATAGTTCCAATTGAAAAAATGCTTTGAATAAGGTAGAAAGTTATGAAATAGCAATTTAAAAGCAGGACCATATTGTTGTAAACAATTAAGAAATTTAACTTTTATATAGCTCCTTTATTGAAAAAAGTCAAATTACAAAAATATTGTCAATACTTCATTTAGTCAAACTAAAGTTAAACCATGGTTCTTAAAATTTCAAATTTAGGACGAAATAAATTGTGAAACTTCCTGACTTACACCACTTTCTCGTTACTTTTGGATACTCTGCTAATCATCAAAATTCATGAAATCAGGGACTGTCCACAAATTTAACTGATGCACAGCAATCACTTAGTGGGGTTTTAAAACAATATTTTCCATAGTTTGTTTTTGAAACTATTAAAGACAGGCAGTCGATAATAGTTAAAAGTTATTTTAACACTTAAATAAGGTAAATAAAACATATTCTTGTGATTTTGTCGGTCTGCCGGATATTTTACTAACAAAATCTATGAAAAAATAAGCATGGCCTTCAATATTTCAAATCATCTTAGATTATTTAATACCACTGTTTTTACTTGACTCAATAAGATTATAACACATTTTTGTAACTGTACTTTTCTCTTCAGAATGAGAGCCGTTGCATACGAATCTGTAAGAGCTCTTGCATTTGGTACAACAGTTGGCTAGTTCGATTTAAGGTATGAAGAGAAGCCTTGAGTACCTCTGGGTGTTTGTGGTGGTTCTGATTTCACTTTAAACTCTAAGTACAGGTCGAATTAGCCACAAGTTGTGGATAAAACGTCTGTAAAGCTGCAAATCAAACACTGCTTACCTGATTGTTCTCAGGAATGTTTTATTCTATAAGAAATTCGATTTGAACAAGTGGGTTTGACATTCGATTGAACTTTGTTTTAATATAGTGTTAATCATGTCGAAAAAATTATCTGGAGGATTAGCTACTTTCTGTCACGGTTGACAGTAAATCGGACACATCTTTAAGTCGACAATTTACTACCGTAAAGCTAAAGAAATTAAAAGTAGTGTGAGATGTAGAGATTTGCATGTCTGACTTTTACAAGTGCGTGTTAACATATGTATTCAAACTTCCAAATATGCATATTAATGAATGGTATTTCGATCAAGAATATCAATCAACTACGATGTTGCTAAGAATGGAGACGATACTACAGCAATGTATTTATGTATACAATTACTTAGAGCAATATTAAATTCAGACACAAAATTATGCAATCTACAAATTGAGCTCAAAATGCCGGTCATCAACGCCAATGTATAGTTGCTTCTTTCTTAAAGTGCTGCGATGTACGCGCTGCAGTTCTTCATCAGTGATGCTTTGATATGGAACAAAATTCTGGTGCATAGGTCATTCAAGTTTGTGGGGAGTGTGGCATACACAATAGAACGGATATGTCTCCTCAAACAAAAGTCAAGGGTAGTAAGATCAGGTGATTTAGGAGGCCATTCTATCAGGCCATGCAGAATCAGCCATCTGTTTGGAAATTTTTTATCCAACAAACTTCTTATTCTTAAAGCATTATGACCAGCTGAGCCATCCAACGAGTACCAGACTTGTTGATACACTGCAAGTGGAAGATTCTCTAAAAAATGAATCACTACTTTACTTATATGATCATAACATCTGCCAGTCGTCAGTGTGGCAGGCTGTAAGACTGGTCCGACCAGCCTTCTGTCCCAAATGCCACAGAATGTCTTTATGGAAAATCGACGTTGATGGAGAATCTGCTGCCCAAGAAAGATATTTTAATCGCTCCAATAATGGGCATTTTGTTGATTAATAATTATTTCTTCTGTAAAACAGAGTACTCATCTGTCCAAAAGACTAAATGCAGAAAAGACGGATCAGTATGGACTTGATTCAAAGCCGAATTGCAGTACTCAGTTCTTCGCTGGTTTTCAGGGTTCATGATGTCCATGGAGATGCTGAACGGATCACAATTTCGATTCCAAATTAGCCATGGTCAATCGAGGAAGACGTTGTTCAATACTTACAGAATAGACACTCGCATGTGGAAGACACGTAAAATATGCTAAAATATATATCCCAACATTTTTTGTTAGTACTATTTGTCTTCTTGAGCCAGCTCGAGGAGGAATCGAACAGTTTGATTGCAGTCGACTTAACAGCCGGACACACACACACACAAAAATAATTAAAAAAATAATAAAACTGTAGGATGATGCCCGCTGTACGAAAAACGACGACAGTAATATCTCACTGTTGCACTAGGAGATCAATTTTACGTGCCGTAAATCAAAATCCTCTCACAGAGTTCGGTGTTACTGAACAGTGCGATAATACAAACTCCAGTTATTATATAATGTAAAGTTACTTGGATGCTTAAAAACAAACTGTAATTTGATGTAATAGTGACGTAAAATGTTTTATTAACTATTTGCTACCGAAGGTGATTTGTGGATGACCACTTATTTTCCAATGGAAATTTTAATTGATGATAACTATGTAAAATTAAATTGTATTACAGCCAATTTTTTCGGTTGCAC
Source organism: Amaurobius ferox (assembly GCA_951213105.1). NCBI lineage: Eukaryota > Metazoa > Arthropoda > Arachnida > Araneae > Amaurobiidae > Amaurobius > Amaurobius ferox. The sequence goes on from OX578148.1 coordinate 80,980,567, forward strand.
TAAATACGGTATGGGTAATATTTTTGTAATTTGATTATTTTTATGGAGGGGATGTATAAAAAGTTAATTTTAACTTTCTACAAAAGTGTGGTATAGCATTTAAATTACTATTCCATAACTTCCTACATTATTTAAGGCATTTTTGCAATTAGAACTACGGGTCTACGACCAGCAGTTACAAAAATCTTCCACTATTCACTTTCTATGGGACACACTGTATAATCTGTAGGGCTAATTTAATTAATATGTATATCATAATTTCCTAGATTTAAAGTTTTGCTTTTGCATTAAAGTATGTAGGAAAAATTCAAGTCAATGACCTGATTTTGCTATCAGCTTTGATACTGAAAACAAATAAATAAACTAATTTTTTTTTATTTAAATCAACATTAATGTGATACTTTTAACAAAATATATAGGATTATCAACAACTTTTTATCGTAACAAGTATGAATTTAGCACAGGACATTTACATGAAATTTACATTTACGTTTTTGCACTTACATTTTGAACTAACCTCCAAGTTTTAATATTTAATACAACAAGAATCCCAGGAAACTTTAACATTCTCGCAATCTTAAAACGTTTTAAATTCTTGGTTTTTTGCAGCGCATATCTATCGATTTTAACGAGATTTTAAAAGCCTATAAATGCAAAAGGAAAGTTGTAGTTTCTCCAGTAATTAATTCTTTGAAAATACATTTTTATTGATGTGAATTGCTTTTCTTCTTAGAAAACGTTCTATGCTTTTGAAAAACCCTTGAGGCAGCCTGATTATTTATGGATTCTATGTTAGATACTTAGAAAATAATCGTTAAAAGCTACCCATGTTTTTAAAATTTTCCTTTTCGATCTGAAAAAATATGCTGCAATTTTAATAGGTTTTCATTATTTCAGTATGTTCGGAATAAAATAGCTAGAAATTCAGTTGCATTTTAAAATTTAGTTGCAGTAGTTGCTAATTCCGAGAAAATAATTTGAAATAGCTTACAATATAAATTTCCCTGAAAATGTAATAATTCCCATGTCACATGACATGTTGACATTTCTGAAACAAATGTCAGTCAAGTTAATAAGAGCTTTAAATGCAGAGCATAAGTAAATAATACATTTCACGAAACCCAATGGGAACTCATACATATATAAACAGTGTACTGCCCCTCTATCATCAAGAACAAATCAAGAGGTTGGATGACATCACAGTGTGTTCCCACAGAGAGTCTGAGTGATGGACTCTTTTATATATTCTGGTTAAACATCAGTGATATGATGTTTAACCAGAATGCAGTAAACAAGTAAGAAGCTCAAACGCAGTTCTCTTTTTTACGAGAGTGCGTTAAAATATTGCTGTAGCATCACGATGCGCATACTGTTGACTTAAACAAAATTGTGCCAGCAATAATCAAAGGTTGTTTAACCACTGATAGTAACATTATTAGTACAGATGCGCTGTCATCATAATAAATGCCGAAGGATAGCAGAGTGTCGCTGAGAATTTTATAAAGGGAAAAGTGTATAACTGCATAAATGCATATGGAATATCAGGCAGTGACATGTCATGCTTAGTGTTCCAATACATCTATACAATTGTGCTCTAAGATAGGTCACGGAGTGAACATACGAATTAAAAGTCCCAATAATCAGTAATAGAATGAAAATTCTGAACTAAAATAATACTTGCTTTACTAGAAGATAACATATAAATACGTTTATGTAATATGAATTATTAAAGTATGTATATATATATGTGTGTGTGTATGGGTGTGTGTGTGTGTGTTTTTATCTAAGGTAATTATAATGATTGCATTTTATGCCTTAATCAAGGAATATAAAAAATTAAAGAATTAATCAATTTTAATATGAGTTTGTGTTGTATGTCTTTAGTGTCATTCCTCAGTATTCGAGAATCATAGGAGTTTTTCATACTCCACCCTAAGTGACGTCATCCAAGGTAAGTCCTTGTATTTAAATAATGATAAGAACGAATTACCTTATGACATCCTATAACTAATTTTGCTCAAAATTTAATATGCACATAATTAAGTTTCTAAGACGTTTATGTCCCAAACAAATCTACTTAGCTTATACTTTTACATGATAATATGATAATATATATATATATGATAATATATATATATATATATATATATATATTTATGATAATATATATATATATATATGATAATATATATATATATATATATATATATATTTATGATAATATATATATATATATATATACATGATAACTAAACATTATAAATAAAACAGGTACTAGCGTGGTATAAAATACCCCTTTTCCCTGTATATAAGTTAAGAAATAGAATAAGAATTGCATGTGGTTAAGATGGGTGAAAACATTTTTTGTAACTACACATTAAGATGAAAGTACGCATTATTTCTGTAATACAATTTACAGTAATGCACACAGAAACGTAGAATCCGTATTAAAGAAACAGGTATGGGCACTGATAACGTACATGGTTTCGGAAATACTTTTCACTGTATTCAATTTATCGAATCTAATTTTTTTGGGGGGGAGGGGGGGGGGGCTAGGAAAGGCCTAGCTCATCGTGCAAAACAATGTTTCTGTTTTTCAACTTTTCATCTTAAACACATTTCTTGCCTTTACACCATGTATGTTTGTGCATAGAACAAGGGGATTAGTACCTTAAACACCTGCATTACATATTTGATTTATATAAAAATACATTCATCTTAATGTGGAGTTACAAAAATGATTTTCAATTTCGTTGATTTATAATTTTTTCTTCTGTAAAACGGCACTCATCTGTCCAAAAGACTAAATGCAGGAAAGACGGAACACTATGGACTTGATTCAAAGCCCAATTGCAGGAGTCAATCCTTCTGTGGTATTCAGAGTTCATGATGCCCATGGAGATACTGAACCGGTCCCAATTTCGATTCCAAAGTAGCCATGATCAATCGAGGAAGACGTTGCCCAATACGTACGGAATGGACAGTCGCATGTGGAAGGCACGAATAATATGCTAAAATATCTATCTCATCATTTTCTGTTAGTACTATTTGTCTGCCTGAGCCAGCTCGCAGAGGAATAGAACAGATTGATTGCAGTCGACTTAATAGCCTCACAAAAATAAATAAATAAAAAAGTGAAATTAAATTTAAAAAAAAGCTGTTGGAGGATGCCCGCTGTACGGGAAACGACGACAATAATCTCTCACTGTATCACTAGGAGATGAATTTTATTTGCCGTAAATAAAAATCTAATTACAATACCAGTCTAAGAACAAAAATTGTTTTGAGCTTTTTGTTCGATATTGACCGATATTGTAATAAGTTATGACGGACTCTTCTTTCATTTCAACTTTTGATATTCGTATTCCTTTATGGATTCTGATTTTCCTGCATGTACGGATAGGTGTCTGCTTCGGGTATGTAGTGGTTCTGGGAGTGTGTCCCGGGTATCAAAGCATGCTTCAACCAGAAAAAGGGATCACAATCCCCCTTTCCCTTACTACTTCCTCGTAAGCAACCATTTTTGTGTTCTTTTTTTTTCATTTTTCTTGTTCTTATACATCTGTTCCTTTTTAAACTTATAAGATATATATATATATATATATATATATGTGTGTGTGTGTGTGTGTGTGTGTGTGTGTGTGTGTGTGTTTATCTAAGGTAATTTTAATGATTGCATCTTATGCCTTAATCAAGAAATATAAAGGAATTAAAGAATTGATCAATTTAAATATGAGTTTGTGTTGTATGTGCTAAGTGTTATTCGTCAGTATTCGAGAACCCGAAGTGATGGCATCACAGGTAAGTCCTTGTATTTAAATAATGATAAGAACGAATTACCAGCAAGCAGGTGTAGACAGTTTAAGCAAGTGCCATCAGCGTAGTATTATTACAAATTTTAATATTTGGAATCTATTTTACTTTATGTCCATTTCCATTTTATCTGGTCTTGTTATAATAAGGATTGTCACTACGAGGTCGACTTCAGTCGGTGTTGGTGTCCAGACGTGCAATGCCGCGGCATTTAGGACATGCATGTTGATAACTGGGGTGTAAGGTCACTACCCCTTACCGCCATTATGTAAGCACCTTACGCTGCCTTCCTTCTCTTTATTACTCTGTTATTTTTAATATATATATGTATATATGTATATATGTATATATATATATGTATATATATATGTATATATATATATATAGTGTGTGTGTGTGTATATATATTTATGTATATGTGTGTGTGTGATTTGTACGGCCTGTGTCCATTACTGTACTCATTGATATGTGACATAAACTTTATCCTGTTTTCATTATTAAATTCTAAAATTAATGGTCTTGACCTGGTAATAAGCCCCGATTTTTGCCAAAATAGAGAACGCAATACAATTATGACATTTCATTTAATACCCTATAAGGTGTGTGAAAAAGCAACACTTGAACTGGGTCTAGGATAAGATTGAATGGCTAGAATCATATAGTTATGGCTAGAGTCATACGAAAATTGACTAGATTTTATAGAAGACCATTATAAGTAGTTTGAAATTTAGCCATTTTATGGCTAAATTGAACTATCTCTGGTTGGTAACCGAGCCATAAAATAACTAAATAACTAAATCTAGCCCAAAAGTAGATAAATTGGAAATCCTGCTATCAGATAATGATTTGGAGAATGTTCAACCTCTGACATTTTAAAATGGGGAGCCGAGAACTTCATTAACATGTATACTAAAATCTTTGCTATTTCATAACATGAACTTGAAATATACAGAAATTAAAATTATTTAGAAATAAACAAGTGGCAGGTAGCGCTAAATTCTGAAAGGAAAAAAAAAAGACAACGAAGTGCGAAATGTTCTTTTGATAGATTAAAGTAAAAGTCAGTAAGCTGGCGAAATGTATGTGCACAGCATTTTATATTTAGCCATTTTGCATGTGCAACATATAAACATCTTCGGAAATTAACCTGAAAATTATAGTTCATAAATTTTATGCATATTATGGTTGAGGTCTGCACAATGCTACTTATGCCGCATCACCTTCTTGGAATTGTAAACAGGGAAACTCGCTTCTTAATTAAGAATCTGTCTTTGCATCTTATACAGGAAAAGTAATTAAATAACATCAAATATTTAATAAGATATTAGAGCTAAAAGATATCGATTATTTACATGTTTCAATTCATATTTAAGTTTACATGCAAGTTGTACTAATTCTTAATTAAGTACATAATGTCCATATCATAATGTCCATAAAATCCATTTATGGACATTATGATACGAAGCAATCTGTGGAATCGTTGGGAGTACACTCAAGGTGCAAGAATGAGTCCAAATTTCTGGAAAACTTAGACTTTTCTTTAAAAGCACTAATAAGTGCACAGAGGAACAATATACATCGAATGGCTCGGTAACTATCTTATAAAATCAATAAACAACTGTCAGGTACAATAATACAGCAAATTAAATGCTCCATTCACAAAATAACCCATATTGTTCTCAAAACACGGACGTATCCTACAATTCGCTTTAGAATGTATCACGTCAACTGCTCTCCAACTGAACGAAGACTCCTTTTACATACTCTCTGTAGAAACTTCCAGAAGGGGCTCGTATCTCCAAGAATATTCGATATTTCGAGAACGTTCTAGTATATTAAAAATGTCTCCAAGTTTACGATAAATCGCCGATTATGGCAAACCTGCCCCGATATTCAAAGTACGGCTATTTTACATTCTCGTAATGGGAATGGCTGCCTGTAAATGTATTCTACCATTTTGGGGACTCAAAGAGCCTCCCGTGAAGGCATTTTACATGTTAATAACAATTATTATAAACAGTTTCAACAATTGTCAAAAGTATTTTTCTTTAAAAAAATTATTTTCAAAATTTGATGCTTCATACAATTAAAAAAGTTTTATGTACTCTTTTAAGGGACTAAGTTGATATTCTGTCCATCATATGCATTTTCCATTGGGCATTCAAAATGTAAACTAAGCTACATCTTTTAAGATTTAATGCAGAAACAATACTTCCGGTAGTAAAAAATTCATGATTTTAAATATACATTTCATACTTTATATTCAGATATTCTAAATAGCAGATCCTATCGATTTTAATGTGAATCAAAGAGCAAAATTTAAAAGCCTTTACCCAATAACAAATTATATGCATATGAATTTTTACCATTGTAAACTTTCTATTTAAGAAATCATTTTAAGTGTTTAAAATTCCGTAAGGCAGTCTCATTTAAAAATCCCATGTTAGATACCTCGAAAATAATCTTTGCATACTCCTTCAGGTTTTTAAAAATGTCTTTCCACGACTTGCAAAATGAACAGATTATTGTTTACTACTATTAAAAATTTTGATACTTTTCAGTGTGTTTGAAATAAAAGCTGTTTGAATAATATATACAATTTTCGTTTCAACTAAATTAGTGGTTGAATAAGATATATGAAAATAAATCTGGGAAGAATAAAGTTTATAGAAGACAATATGTAATTGTGAAAAGCCAGCCAAAATGTAAGCCATTTTCACCCACGTTTCGAACGGGCGAAATTGACATATATAATGTGACATATATACAATAAAAGTTCTCAATATCAAAATCAGTTTCAAATTTAAGCATAAAAATGGGCCAGATTTTCCAGTTCTATTACCACGGATGCAGCAGTAAGGGCAGATCGTCAAGGGTATTTTTTTTTGCGACAATTATTCACTTACATTTTTTTGCGAGAATTATTCGCTTATTTTCTTCCCGACAATTATTCACTTTTTTTTCCACAGGCAAAATATTCTCTTATAAAGTTTTACTTGGAAGGTATAATGCATACTGGCACGAATCTCTGGTGCGAACTTTATATCGCCAGAAGTTCCTGCGCCATAATGGAGCGAACTTTATTCGCCAATAGTCAACCGGCTTCAGAAATTTCTACCCATTGATAAAAGGCATAAATATTTAGAAAAATATCTACAAGTTAGCTTTATCACCTTGATCAGCAATGGTGCAAGTTGCAATGCGTCTTGTGCAATGTTGTTGTCAGTGATGAATCTATGATACCTTCCATATTCAAACGCCAATTAGAAACAACTAATTTAGAACATACTAAAAATATTTGAAGGTCTTTTGACAGCATGAAAAGGCTTTGACAGCATGCTACGTATCAGTTATTTCGGAATGTCTATATGCTTGGCTTACAAGTTTTACTTAAATTTGCCATTAATCTCAGTGAAAGTAGATTTTTAACCTTTCAACTTTCCCTGTAATACATGGTAATGTATAGGGAGAGAATTGGAATGATATCGAAAATCGGAACTTGAGTTTTCGACGGATCTACACGTTTTGAGATCTGTAGAACACGAAAAAACTATTTTCAGAGTGACGTCTGATTGTGTGTCTGTGTGTCCGTGAGTCTGTGTATCTGTGTGTCTGTATGTGTGTCTTGTGTGTGTCTGTCTATGCAATATATGGATCCACTGTAACTCAAAAACTAATTGACCGAATTTCATAAAATATTATGGACAAGTACATGTATGTCACCCTGCTGCTAAATGGATTTAGGTACAATTCGGAATAAAAGAACTCGCCTTTCTTACGAAATGGCTCTGCGGCAGCAAAGATATCTGATCAAAGATGCTTGGAGCCTATACCCGAGTTATAAGAACAGAGAAGAAGTTAGCTTTTGCTCAGTGATTATAATGCCGGTCTTGTAAGCAAAGGGTCCCTGGTGTTCGAGGCCCGGCGACGCACAATCGCCACAGTGGTGGCCCGGACATAATTTGAACACGCAACGTTCTGATCCAACGATCTCACCATCTCAACAGGAGATGGCAGCACCACACGGAGTCAGAAGCCTTGACACTCCCTTCCTGGTTGACCACGACTGACCGTCACGCCGAGGCGACACGCCTCCCGGCCTTCATCATCAGCAGAGGGATTGTGCGGCAGCAAAGACATCTGATCAAAGATGCTTGGAGCCTGTACCCGAATTAGAAGAGCAGAAGAGAAGCTAGCTTTTGCTCAGTGATTATAATGTCGGTCTTGTAAGCAAAGGGTCCCTGGTTCGGGGCCCGGCGACGCACAATCGCCACAGCTCATTCGAAAGATATCTTGTATCCAGTCTAGTTAAAACTAATTGACCAAATTTCATAAAATTGGGTAGATAAGTTACTTGTAGGATAATCTGGTACTAATTAGATTTTAGTACTATTTTGAAAAGAAAAACCTGCCTTTTTGTAACGAAATGGTCACAAATCACAAACATCTAAAATAAAAGTTTACATATTCTCAAATGTATCCAATAAATGCTTGTTTTATATTTAAGTTTTTACTAGTAATAGAATAAGACCAGCCCCATTACTCTAGGACAAACCATTCTCGAGATATGTTGTTTTTTTCACATGTTTGTTATGACGCCATTGAAAAAATGTCCAGATACCAAATAAAAGCAAAAGTTGAATTAAAAGTATGAATTCATCGACATTTTATACACTTACACTCAATTTAATGATGTATTAAAGAAATAGAGATAACGTGGATAAGAGTCTGCAGGAAAAGTCATGTGTTGCCCACATTATATTTTTCATATATATTTAAAAATTGATATCAGCACCAGCGTATCTCATAAGTGACATATTTACCTTATTTACCAAATTTTATGAAATTTGGTCCATTAGATTTTGCATTAGAGTGGATATAATGCATTCATAACACAGACAGACACACAGATACACACACAGAAAGACACAGATTTTGCCACTCAAACAGCTGTTGTAAGCCCTGGGGCGAGTCGAGCTGTCTTGCTCTTCAACACATACACAGATGTCACTATAAAAATAGTGTTTTCGTACTCTAGAGGTCCTAAAACGTTTAGATTTGCTAAAAACCTTAGTTGGAATTTTCGACGTGATTCTAATACTTTCCCTATACATAACCATGTATTGCGAGGAAAATAATAATTAGAGAATACTGCATGTAAAGGATGATATATAAAGTTGATTTTTTCTAAATACTGGCAAATTGTGAAACCTATACTTCGGATACCAAGTACAAACATCGAAGAAAATATTCGTTAGAATTATATTCTGAAAAATTCATTAAGTTTACTTTATTAAGAATGGATTATTATGGAAGTGTGATGGGGTTCATAGTTTACTAGGCCATTATAAATACGGGTCATGAATCGAAAGAGATTGAGCAAGAAAGATCAATCATGCATAAAGCATTGATTATGAAACACTTTCCAATTCTAATTTTATTTAAACACCTCTAAAATGTGATACATTTAGCGGTAATATTTTTTAAAATTATCACAGTACTGCAATGGTTAATTATATTTGAAAATTCAAAACTTCATAAAAAAAACGAACCTGATTCAAATGACTTCATCGAAACAATAAATCGCCTGGCTTTCTTTTGGCCTTCGCCTGGCCTTCGCCTGACCTTCTTTTATTTCATTCATCACAGTACTGCAATAATTTATTCTTCTTAAAAACTTAAAACTATACAGTAAAAGTAATTTAACACTATGCATAAAACATCATCGAAGAAGTCTGCTTCTCTATGTAAAATCAATTAATCTTTCATTCATATCATCTATAATGCAGACTCCTGAGCAAAATAATTTTGCGTTAAAGAAATTCAGCAATTCTTATACAATCATCTTACAGCCTAATCTGTTTACATTCTCCATAAGTGAAAATTAGGTTTCGTTGTAGAAGTAATCAAAGTTTGATAATCATTTAAACTCAAATATATTTAATTGTATTATTTCAAATACAGATTCACATAATTTAAGCAAAAATAAAGCGGTTTTAGGACGGATACAACAATAAATGTAAATTAAAAAGAAATTAAAAATCACAATTTTACACAAGATGGATAGCATTGATCATTTAAACTCAAATATATTGTAATTCCTCTGTTTTAGAGTACAGATGCACACAAATTAAATAAAAACCAGAAAGAGCAATCATGCTTAAAGCATTGATTATGAAACACTTTCCAACAGCAATGCAATATTATTAAACATGTCTGAAATGCAATACATTCCTCGGTAATATTTTAAAACTTCTCACAATACTACATTGATTTACTATATTGGAAATCTTAAACCTTCATCGAAAAAAAGAACTTCATTCAAATGACGGCATTGAAATATAAATTGCCTGGTTTAAACATCTCTAAAATGTGATATATTACTCGATAATAATTTTAGAATAATCATAATACCACGATAATTTATTATATTTAAAACTTCATCGAAAACAACTGAAATTCATTCAAAGGACGTCATAGAAAAAATAACACGCCTGGCTCTCTCTAAAAAAGCAGCATTTCATTCATAAATAATTTCCCATTCATGTCATTCATCACAATACTATAATAATTTATTTTATTTAAAAATTAAGACCATGGAGCTACAAGTAATTAAACTCTATGCTTAAAACTTCATCGCAACAAATCGTCCTTCTCTCGGTAAAGTCAATGAATATTTCTTTCATATCAGCTATGCAGACTCCATGAACTAAATTCATTTGCGTTAAAAAATACAGCAATTTCTATACAACTCATCCCACATATTTTGCTGTTTACATTTTACATAAGTAAAAAATAGGCTTCGTTGTAGAAATAATCAAATTTGGATGAGCATTTAAACTCATATATATTGTAATTGCGTTGATTTAGTATGTAGATACACAGAATTTAAACCAAAATAAAATGGTTTTAGGACTGATACAACACTCAATATGAAATAAAAAGAACTTTAAAAATCACGATTTTGAGACAAGATGGATGCCATATATCATTTTGAAGTGCACGTGATACTTTCATATCATGGTCACATGATCGTTTCACATAAGAGGTGTTATTAATATTTTAATTTTTATTGAAAATACTACTGAATATATTTCGCTGAATTTTTTTTTTATATATTTTATGGAACAATTTGAATATTACCTAAAAATTTCGAAGCAATTTGTGAATTTTAAATCCGCTTAAAAAATGCTTGAAAAATTAGGTCCCATAGGGCTCATTGTATTTCATTTTTTCAACCCGGGTTCAATCCAAAACTAATTGGGTGATATTATTCATTTATATTCCCATAGGTCCTACAGACAGTCTAAACACCATACTAAAATTTCATTTTGATTAAGTCATTTTTACGGCAGTTATCGTGCTAACGGACAGACAGACAGACAGACAGAATGAACAAAGTCATAAACACTTTTCAACTTTGTTGTAAAGTTTTAATAAAGCCGTTTTATGACGGATATGACGCTAAATATAAATTAAACATAATTTTAAAATTGACGATTTTGACTCAAGGTGGATGCCATACGTTATTTTGAAGTGTGTCACGTGATCTTTTCATATAATGGTCGCGTGATCTTTTCATATAAAGGATTTAATTATTATTTTAATTCTTATTTAAAAAACTATTGAATATATTTTGTTGAAATTCTTTTTTATATATTTTATGGAATAATTAGAATATTCCCTAAACCATTTGAAGCAATTTGTGAATTTTAAATTAAAAAAAAATATTTAAAAATTAGTTCCCATAGGGTTCAATGTATTTCAGTTTTTCAACCCGGGTTCAATCCAAAACTAATTGGGTGATATTATTCATTCATATTCCCTTAGGTCCCACAGACCGTTTGAAAAACGTACTAAAATTTTATTTTGATAAAGTTGTTTTTACGCCAGTTATTGTGCTAACGGACAGACAGAGATACAGACAGACAGACAGACAGACAGAATGAACAAAGTCATAAACACTTTTCAACTATGTTGTAAAGTGTTAAAAATGCTAATATAAATAGCGTATTTGACCGCGCCCATATTAGAGTACACCTATTTCTCAAATGCAGAGTTCTTTAAGATATTGATATAGTGTGTATTTTTAAAAATATGCAAGGGTGTGTCGAAAGCCCAAACCATCCGACTCGTCCAAAGACATAGAGCAATTAGATGGATGCCAGGGTGTGTGGACATTTTAAAACTGAGGGTGTCACTGTAAATTACTCATTAAGTGTTTGCTAAAATGAGCAATAAAAATTTAGAAATTGAAATGTTTTTTCAGTGTGGATTTCGAATCAACACTAATTCTGCCAGATTAAGTCAAAATTTTCATTTTTAGCGCTTTACAACAAAGTTGAAAAGTGTTTATGACTTTGTTCATTCTGTCTGTCTGTCTGTCTGTCCCTTAACACGATAACTGCCGTAAAAATAACTTAATCAAAATGAAATTTTAGTATGCTGTTCAGACGGTCTGTAGGACCTATGGGAATATAAATGAATAATATCACCCAATTAGTTTTGGATTGAACCCGGGTTGAAAAAATGAAATACATTGAGTCCTATGGGACCTAATTTTTCAAACATTTTTAAGCGGATTTAAAATTCACAAATTTCTTCGAAAATTTTAGGTAATATCCGAATTGTGCCATAAAATATATAAAAAAATTAAGCGAAATATATTCAGTAGTTTTTTAAATAAAAATTAAAATAATAATAACACCTCTTATATGAAGCGATCACGTGACCACGATATGAAAAGATCACGTGACTCACTTCAAAATGATATATTGCATCCACCTTGTCTCAAAATCGTGATTTTTGAAGTTCTTTTTAATTCATATTGTGTGTTGTATCCGTCCTAAATCCACGTTATTTTTACTTAAATTCTGTGCATCTACATACTGAAACAGCGCAATTACAATATATGTGAGTTTGAATGCTCATCCAAAGTTGATTATTTCTACAACGAAGCCTATTTTTCACCTATGTAAAACGTAAACAACAAAATATGTATAACGACAATGTTGGAAATTCGACAAAAAAAAACACTCATCAGCCATTGCTAGAAGAACACAAGGCGGTGGATTCAGCGTTATGGTCTGGGGAATGTTTTCATGACATTCTCTGGGTCCAATCATTCCTGTGGAAGGCAATATGAACCGAATTATTTATGAATCCATCCTTGCAGACTACGTACACCCATACATACTGGGTGTCTTCCCTGGAACGAATGGAATCTACCAGAACGACAATGAGACGTATCACACAGCGAAATGTTTCTGAGAGTGGTTCGAGGAGCACGATGAAGACGTCAAAATACGTCCCTCACTCTTTAAATCCATAGTCATAAATACAGTTGAGCATCTATGGGACCACCTCGATTGGGTTGTTTGCGCTATCAATTCTCCACCACGCACGCCCCAGCAGCTATCAGATGCAGTACAGTTAGCATGACTCCACATATCAGTGAACACCTTCCAGTATCTTATTGCGTCACTCCCAGCCCTTTCAGTTGCTGTCCGCGCTACACACGACGGTTACACGAGATATCAGTTGGTAGTCACTATAACGTGTCGCGATTGTGTAGTTTACATGAGTTTGGAGTTGCATTTGGTGCTCTGACATACTGACACTGCGTTTTTAGAAAGGACATATTTCCATTCTGAAATTCAAATTTGAATGACCTCTCAATATTAAATTTCCTGTTCAGCTTAATCACGCAGTTAAAGGGTTAGCCTCATCGCTAACTTCATGAGCTGTATACACATTCCGTTCAAGCATTAAAACCTCATGGCCATGCTATTACATAATATTGTGGCAACGGCTTCGGCATAAGAGTGTAACCGCAAAATTAACAAACAAGATCAGTCATGGATGAAGCATTGATTATGAAACACTTTCCAAATTTAATACAAATTTATTTAAACATCTCTAAAATGCCATATATTTCTCATGAATATTTTAAAAATTATCATAATACTACATTAATTTATTATATTTGAAAACTTAAACCTTCATCAAAATAAATGAACTTCATTCAAATGGCGGCATTGAAATATAAATTGCATGGTTTAAACATCTCTAAAATGCGATATATTCCTCGGTAATATTTTTAAAATTATCATTTTATTACAATAATTTATTATATTTGAAAATTTCATCGAAAACAACTGACGTCATCGAAATATACACGCCTGGCTCTCTCTATAAAAGCAGCATTTCATTCATTACAATTTTCCATTCATTTCATTCTTCACAATACTATAATAATTTATTTTATTTTAAAATTTAAGACCATGGAGGTACAAGTAATTAAACTCTATGATTAAAACTTCATCCAAAAAATCGTCCTGCTCTCTGTAAAATCAATAAATATTTCATTCATATCAGCTATATTGCAGACTCCATGAGCTAAATAATTTTGCGTTAAAGAAATGTAGCAATTATTTTACAACTCATTCAATATATTTTGCTGTTTATATTTTCATAAGTGAAAAGTAGGCTTCGTTGTAGAAATAATCAAATTTGGATGACCATTTAAACTCGAATATATTGTAATTGTCTTGTTTCAGTATGTAGATGCACAGAATTTAAGCAAAAATAAAGCGGTTTTAGGACGGATACAACATTAAATATGAATTAAAAAGAACTTTAAACAAGATGGATGCCATATTTTATTTTTAAGTGGGTCACGTGATCTCTTCATATAATGGTCACGTGATCGCTTCATATAAAAGGTGTAATTACTATTTTAATTTTTGTTTAAAGAACTACTGAATATATATTGCTGAAAGTTTTTTATATATTTTATGGCGGAATTTGAATATTTTCTAAAACTTTCGAAGCAATATGTGAATTTTAAATCCGTTTAAAAAATTAGATCCCATAGGGTTCAATGTATTTTATTTTTTCAAACCGGGTTTAATCCAAAACTAATTGGGTGATTTTCATTTATATTCCCATAGGTTCCACAGAACGTCTGAACAACATACTAAAATTTCCTTTTGATAAAGTCATTTCTACGACAGTTATCATGCTAACGGACAGACAGACAGACAGACAGATAGCCAGACAGAATGAGCAAAGTCTTAAACACTTTTCAACTTTCTTGTAAAGTGTTAAATAAGCCAAACTTTGAGAGTCTATTTCTCCAGATCTGAGGGATAATTTGAAAAACGGATTTCCAGTTTGAATTTTTCATGTTTGAATCAGTATTCAAGTCTTTTTTAGACTTCGAGATTGCAATTGGTTTTCAGACATACTGATACTGCGGTTTTAGATAGGTAATATTCATGTTCAGAATTTTAAAATTGGAATGACATCTCGATATTAACTTCCCTGCTTAGCTGAATCGTGCAGGTAAAGGGACAGTCTCATCTCTACCTTAAGTTGAATGTACATTTCCTTCAGGCATTTAAACCTTATGACATCCAACATTATATATATATATATATATATATATATATATATATATATATATATATAGGTACCAGTACCTTATTGCGTCCATTCTTTGCGGATGGCAACATTGGTCTCTTCATTATGGGTTCTAATGGTTCGGGCATGTGAAGAGTTTCTCCCAGGTATTCTTGTTTCATTTATTTTTCCATCTTTATGTGTGTTGTCCAAGTAGAAATAGTTTATAGATATGATCTATCTATTTCTTCAGAAACATACACATTTTGTGTTCACTTTGAGAAACTACTTGGACCCGACGAAGAGTTTTTTCGAAATGAACATTTCGGTTATTTAGGCTTAGTTCTTGTCCACGTATATAGCATTTACGCTTGGATTTTTTATTTGTTTTTCTATTATCGATTCCATACCATTGATATTTGTCGATTTTCTTTAGCTTGAGGACTCGAAATTTGCATTTTTTTCCATTTGATAGATTAATCGCTATTTAATACTTATTTTTCTTTCGTAGGGTTTATATTTAGTTAGGATTTTTGAGTTGCAACTTCTCTCTATTCTATCATTGGACTTTCAAACTATTATTATTTATATATATATATATATATATATATATATGTATATATATATATATATATATATATATAATCTGAAGACATCCAAAATTTGGATTGGTACTTTTTTTTTTTTATAAAAGTGCATCTACATACTTAACTTGAATAATACGCAAGGTTCGTAAATGTAACTAAATCCAATTTTCAATTTGAAAGTGGCGGTAAACTATATATAACTTAAAATAATAAAGCAAAATTTTATATGTTTTGAAGCGGTAAAAAATATATATGTTACAGCATATGATTGATTACTTTTGCATACAGCATTTTACATTTCCCAAATTATCTAAAGCCTTATATTTCATGAAATTAAAATTGATTTTGCATTATGCGCTACATTCCTGACAGTTTTGAAAGTTCAAAAAAGTATTATCCTAGGAAGAGGTTGATAAAATGATTGATCATGTCCCCTTACATGTAAGTTAAAATATTACTTAAATTGAATGGAAAACGTAGAATTGATCCTGGATAAATATACATCGATTTTGATTAGAAATATATGCATGTATAGGTAATGACACCACCATATGGAAAACCTTTGAGGTATACATATTTTGTTTGCTGACCATTATATGTATTATTTGTTTAATGTATGTATATATATATGTATATGTATATGTATTTGTATATATATGTATATATATATATATATATATATATATATGCATATATATATATATATATATATATATATATATATATATATATATATATATATATATATATATATATATATCATATAAAATCCAGTAAACAAATTCAAAAAGAATTCCTATGCATATCCACAAAAATCTAAGGCACTACTCCGGAAAAGGCGCCAAGCCGCTCTATACTCCGAAGCAGAATGTAATCCAAGAAAAAGAAGATTTAAAGGAACTTGGGATAACCAAATGCTTTGCATTTAATGGTTGGGGAGGATTGCGACTCCCCCTCCCGTTTAAAGCTGCTTTTCCAGCCTAGGCAAACGCTCACGGTACCAATGCAAAGCAAAGGTTGGTCCCCAATGCGTGCTAATACGAAGGCTATCGTATTAGCCTTCGTATTAGCACGCATTGGGGACCAACCTTTGCTTTGCATTGGTACCGTGAGCGTTTGCCTAGGCTGGAAAAGCAGCTTTAAACGGGAGGGGGAGTCGCAATCCTCCCCAACCATTAAATGCAAAGCATTTGGTTATCCCAAGTTCCTTTAAATCTTCTTTTTCTTGGATTATATATATATATATATATATATATATATATATATATATATATATATATATATATATATATATATATATATATATATATATATATATATGCATACTTTATTTGCTTATGCTTTATTTGTTGCATTTTGTGCCCGATCACCATTATTGAATTAAAATAGTTACTTGATCTGATTAAACATGTTGCTTCAACTTATTCGTTGCATCGGAAAGAAATTAGAAATAAAATTTCGTAATAAATACGTTGGTATCACGTCTGATTTCAAAGAAAAAGATTAAGCACACAACTTTGATAAAGGCTCTTTTATTACACTTCTTATAAGACGTAAAAAATGGAAAATGGACAGCGCTTTAAAGAGTTAATACGCTCTTCATCAGAGGCTACATGGAAATTAAAAAGGATCATTCATATATCGACCAGTAAAGATGACAAATTTGCATAAATACAATTAGTAAATGAATATTAGATTATCTAAGGAATAATACACAAAAAACATAAAATATTTTTAACGGATTCAAAAACGAGTATATTTCATGAAAAGTGCAATTAAAAATACTATTTTATTACAGTAATGCAAATTCAGAAAGGACAGTCAAGCCCAATCCCCATGATGATGACGTCAAAGATAACTATGAAGAGATTTAAATTGCATAGAGTCGAGAATGAAACGCCAAGCATAACTTAAAGTTTGAACGGGGTCAAAATTACAAATCGACGCACAGTAAATATAAATGAAAAAATAGATTCAAAAAGGAGAATATTACGGGGGTTATTACAACGCATTAAAGGAAAAGTATTTTCAAACATAGGTAGAAAATCACCATTAACAACATAATGAGCAAGGGCCGTAGAAAGTTTGCCACCATTGACATCCCGAGCGTGTTCTGCTAAACGGATACCGACATTGCGTTTGGTACTGCCAATATTAAATTTATAGTCACCATCGGTAGACAATAGATTTAACAATCCTAGTAAAATACCTTTGCCCATACACATATCTAAATGGCATTGGAATTCGGCATGATAAAAAATGTTTTGTTTGTAAAAACCAGTTTGAAAGATTTAACTATCCTAGTAAAATACCTTTGCCCTTACACATATTTAATTCTATGTTTTTTGTGTATTTTTCTGTAGATAATCGAATGTTCGTTCACTAATTGTATTTATGCGAATGTGTCATCTTTACTGGTCTATATATGAACGATCCATTTTTTCACTTTCCATGTAGCCACTGATAAAGAGCGTATTAACGCTCGAAAGCGCTCTGGTCCTTTTCTATTTTGCACCTCTTATAAGAAGTATAATAAAAGACCTTCTATCAAAGTTGTGTGCTTAATCTTTTTTATTTGAAATCAGACGTGATACCAACTTATTTATTACGAAATTGTGTTTCTAATTTCTTTTCGATGCGACGAATAATTTGGAGTAAACATATATTATGTTTAATCAGATTAAGTAATTATTTTATATCAATAATGGTGATCAGGCACATAGTAGAACAAATAAAGTATAAGCAATTAAATATATATCTTCGAATAATTGTAAAAAGATGTAGTACAGCATAGTTTGCCAATATTTGATTGAGTAACATTTAATGTTTTCTTTATTGCTAACTGTACGATTGTTCTGCAATTTCTAATGACGAAAATAGTGAATAGTATTTAATACACAGGTTATGCTGCAAGAGATAAATGGAGAACATTTGTGAGAGAAATGCGAAAGCAACACGTAATAAAAAATTTATTTTATTAAACATACCAATTTATCCATCCTTCTTATGGAAAATGGCAAAAATAGCAATGTAATCCATGTTCCCTAAATTGTCTGCAGATAATATCATTAGAAAGTGCCTCTCGATTTATTGTTCTATAAAAATAGAAGATATCGTTAAAATTGTTCTTCAAATATTATAGCGTAAGAAACATTCAAAAGCAAAATGTACTTCGTAAGAAACATTATATTAAGAAGCAATCGTTGAAGTTTTTTCACAATACTTTAAAAATATCAAATCCAAAAGCATAGGTTTTAAGTAAGACGTATTTATTTGAAATGTTTGTAGTATAGAATACTAATGTAATCCATATTTTTCAATATCTTAACCAGAAAATATGTTTTGTCGAGGGAGGTGTCGTAACCAAATATTTTGTTTCTCATCTCTCCAGATATATTTCATTTGAACTTCAATAGGTATCGATATGTTCTTGTTCGAGGTTATGACCCGCACTGCCTCTTTACACAACATCTGTATTGGTAAACACAATTACTTTGCTGAGGCTACCCCAGTTTCTTTCAGAGGGATTGAAATAAATTCAAATTTAAAATAATCAATATTTCGAAATATTTAACATATGAATGAATACAAATAACATTTTATTCAGATTTATCAAATGCAAATAGTAATACAAATTTATTTTTATTGCTCAGACCGTCCGGCTCATTCGAGTATCTAGAACAGATAAACGTTTTACGAATTGATGTCTCAGCTGCAATGCAGTAAGTACTCTGGTAGTCGTAGAAGTTGAAATCATCTCTGGTTCAGTATTGGAAGTAAAATATGTGGAAGCATATTTTCCTGATGCTCCCGGAAAATTTTGCTTTTTTTTAAGGAAGTGCAGGGTGTCCACAAACGGTTTCCAACATTACAAAAATCCATTGCAATGAAACTATTACAGTTACAATTGTATGGTTTGTGGCAAAAGATAAATAATCTCACACTTTTTTTTTACTTCTTTGTTCTATGTAGATGCTTAATGTAGGAAGCGCTGCAATCGCAAGACTGAAAAGGGCATCATTGTCTGAGAAGGCACAATTAGTTTTGTGGTATCATGGTTTTAGGTATATGACCCTAAATTAAATGGTTGGTGCTGTTTAGTGCATAACAAAGTCATTGGTCTCTTTTTCTTTGCAGAGCGTACAATAACAGCTAACATTTATCTGGATATGTTGCAACATTTTTAGCATCTCATCTGAAGGACTTGCAACCCATGGTGATTTACCAACAAGATGGTGCACCACCACATTGGGGATTAATCGTACGAGAGTTCTTGGACGAGACATTTCCTGGCCGATGGATTGGGTGTGACGGTCCGATACCCTGGCTACCACGATCACCGGACATGCCCCCCCCCTCCCAGACTTTTTCCTATGGGGTTATGTCAAGGACATAGTCTGTGCAATACATGTACCTGATGTGGATACATTGAGAAGAAGGATAACTGACGCTGTTTCTGGTGTCACCCAAGACATGTTGCAAAATACATGGCGCGAACTTGAATATCGTTTGGACATTCTGCGGGTGACAAACGGCGCACATGTGGAAGTTTATTGACATTGAAAGAAAATATGATTTTGTCTTTCTTTCGCCACAAACCATACAACGATATCTGCAATAGTTTCACTGTAATGAATTTTTGTAATATTGGAAACCATTCGTGGACACCTTGTATTATAAAGCTATATTCTCACAAACAGTTTTTTTAATTTATTTTGTTATAGGGATGCCCGAAAACCCAATCGTCTAATGTTCGAACAACTGCTGACGCAGTTGTCGAGTGGTCACGGCGAGCGTTTCCACAGCAATCGCTCGACCGCCGCGTTGTGGGTTCGAGTTCCACATAAGGCATGGATGTTGGTGTTGTGGGCGCAGTGTGTTTCACCCCCCTCTGTAGCGCCTGGGCAACGTCCTAGGACGGCTAAGTGGTTCACGTTTTGGCAGCTGACAAAGGCGAATGATGAAAGTCAAGTGCCTGGCCATTTGATTAAAAAAAAAGTTTGAACAACTTCTAATGCCCTAACAACTTGAACTGACTGTTATACTGAAAAACTGTTGAGAGGCTATAACAGTCGTATATCGAACCATCCAATTCCTGCACTTATTCAATTGAGAGTGAAGAACACTTGTTGTACCTGTGACTGGTTGAATGATAATTATACGCTTAGCAGTAATCTAGGACTGAAAATGCCTGTACTGCATAATCTTCTGATGGAAATGATTACTACGGAATGGTGAGATCAAAATATTTTTTATATCTTCCTAATCGGAATGTAAAATTCGATGCCATCCCTCGAAGCGGGCTAATGGTTTTCTCCTGCGTTTCATATAAATATATCAAATTAAGTATGCATTGCAAAATTAAGTATTAAGTTATTAGCGAAAATAGAAAGTATTAATGTAAATTATATTTCCTGGAAAGTTTGTAAATAAAATATGTTCAATCAGAAAAAATGGGTATTTTACGTTTGACCTCAATAACTATTCTTATATGAATAAAATTACGGATCAAACGTCTTTAAAACGAAACGTGATTTATTAAAACATCTTAAAAGACATACAAAATATTTTTAAAACCACCATAGCGCTTTCGGGCGTTAATACGCCTTTCATCAGTGGGTGCATGTATGGTAAAACATGGAATGTTCATATATGGAGACCAGTTATACAGCAAATTTGCATAAAAATATAAAATGGTAAATGAACTTACTATTAATTAATACAAAATAATCCAAGAAATATACACGGTAAATACAAAAGTTACTTTAAACGCTTTCAAATTGTAAAAATATTACAATAAAAGTACTATCAATACGTTATTTAGTTACAGGAAAAGCAAAATTTCGGAAGAACCATCAAGCATAATTTCCATGAGAATGACGTCATAAATAACTATTAAGAGATTTGAATTGCTTAGAGTCGAGAATGAGTCGCCAAGCATAACTTACAATTTGAACGGGATTAAAATTGCAAATTGAAATTATAATCTCTTGCTGTAGCCACTAGGTAAATGAAGATTTAGTGTGAAAAACATAACCTAAATATTTCTATACCAAAAGAGCAAATTTCAAGATTTATATGACAACTAGCTATTCCCACTTGTTCATCACCATTCCGTAATTTCCATCAGTGACGAATTTTTATTGACATCCAATGTTCAGGCTTCTTTATCTGTTCTATAAAAACTCTTCTCATATTCAGTGCCATAAAGCACATACTACATTGCTTTTTATTTCACTCTTACAGTTTCCTTACAAAACTGAAATAAAACCCATATGACGTGTCAAAACATCTGAAAGGAAACAATGCGCAATATCTTCCATAAAATGCGAAACACTTCAAAGACCAAATGCTGTTTTCAATAGCTTTCCAAAGTTAGTACTTTAAAATAAAAACGCATTCAACTGTTATGAGAATCTGTCAAAAAAGTTTTCGATTTCACAAGGGAAAACAATTCGTGTTTCAAATTTTTTGTAGTCTAAAGTTGACAATAGCGACACTTAAGGGAACAACCACATTTTTAGTTGAAAATTCTCGACGCTCATATTTTTTAACATATGTCAGTGTGCGTTTAACAGCTAATAAATCTTGGGAACTTTATACTGTGTCGTGCATTCCTTCTTGTAATTTGTTTCGTTTACGTTTGTGCAGAATGTATTAGAATAGTCTCATAAAAAGAGAGTGATGATTTTTTGGATTCAAATATATGTCATGTACATGGAAATATGACTTCTGTCGTATTTACTTTTATGTGAAATAATATTATATTTCCTCATTTTTGTTCTTTGCAACACAGAGTAATGCAAATAAAATGCATATAGGGTGTTTAGAGAAATCATGAACTAGACAAATATCCCTAAGTATTGTGGATATGGTATATTTTTAAACCGGTGTATAAAGATGCCTCACAAAAAGTGAACTATGGAAAACATTTTAACTCATTGGATGTAGATACATAGTTTCAATTCCAAAAATGTTTTTAAATATGTAGGAAGTTACGAAGTAGTAAATTAAATCCTGAGCAATATTTTTGTAAAAAAATAAAGAATTTTAACTTTTTTCTCTAGCGAAAAAAATTAAATTATAAAAATATTGCCAATACTTCATTTAGTCACACTGAAATGAAATTTAGATCTGAAAATCTCAAATTTTAGAAAGAAAGAAATTGTCAAACTTCCTGACTTACACCAGTTTCTCGTGACATCTTGTTCTCTATCCCCAAAATGCATGAATCTAGAGGCAGTTCACAAATTGAATTGATGCGCCGAAATCATTTAGTAACGTTTAAAAATTCTCCATGGTTTGTTTTTGACAATATTAAAGGCGAGAGGCCCTTGTTAAAAGTTATTTTAACACTTAAATAATGTAAATGGAACAAATATGTTATTGCGATTTTTGTCAGTTTGCTAGTTGTTTTACTAATACAATCCATGGAAAAATAAGCATTTGATTTAATTTTTTCAAAAAAACAAAGATCAATTAAAACCACTAATTTAAGTTGACTGAATAAGCTTCTAACATATTTTTGTAATTGCACTTTCCCATCAAAAAGAGATAGCTTGTTAACGAATTGTATAGGTATAGAATTGTATTATATTGATAGCTTATAAACTGGCAAATAGCTTGTAAGCTTGCAAAGGCTCTTGCATTTGGTGAAACAGGTGGTTGGTTTGGTAAAATGAAGAAGACGCTTTTCAGTTCTTAAAGCCCGTACACTTGCATGTGGGTAAGCTAAATATATATAAAATAGACTAAAATATCTATTTCATTATTTTCTGTTAGTACTCTTCCTGAGCAATGTACACAATGGAACGAACCTGTACGGGATACCGGATGTACGGGAAACGATGATAGTTTTTCCACATTGCATAACTAGAAGATCGGTTGCCTTTACCGCAATAATAAATCAAGATCGTCTCGAGTCAGAGTTCGACTTTACTGAACAGCGCCATCGTTCAAGATATAGTTAAGTAGTAGAGTTACTTGGATACAGATAGCGAATCAGCACAAAGGTGGCGTAATAGCTGTAATGAAATAGCTACATGAAATAGATTTCAACAAGTGGTAGAAGTTTTAGTAAATACTTGAAACTGAGGTTAATTTGTGTATCCCTCTCTTTTTTCTCAATGAAACTTTCAATCAATGATAACTATGTCAAACTGGATCGTATTATATTAAAAAAGATCAGTTTTATTAAATATGGTATAGGTATCATTTTTGTAATTTGATTTTTTTCGATAGGGGATCTGCATGAAAAGTTAATTTTCTGAACTTTTGACAAAATTATGGTACAACATATAAATTACCACTTTATAACTTCCTTATTTAAAGTATTATTTTTTTAACTCGGACTACGGGTCTACAACCAACAGTTAAAGAAATCTTCCACTGTTCACTTTTTATGAAACTTCCTGCATAAACCCCTATGGCATTACATGATAAAATAATTTTAGGAGGTCCATTTGTTTTCGGGGGGGGGTGGGGAGGGGGGGGGGGAGGTACGAAGGCTTTTCTTGCGTCTTGTTGTAAATAGGAAAAATATGCAATCGTAATGCAGTCGAGCGAGCAAAATCAGTACTAAGCGTTTTTGTTCAATAGCGAAATCCATAAAATAACTCACTAAATAACGATTCTAAAAAAGAGATAATTTTATGAATCTGCATGTAACTGCAAACGCAGAGCCATTTAAAAACACGCTGAAACTGCTTATTACATGTGTACAATTATGCCTTATTTCTGAAAGTGAAAATTTGGCAATTTGTGTATAATAAAATCAATTTTTTTTCTGCCTTATTGTCTACTAAATCACAAAAATAAACTGCTTCTTGTGAAACTAATACTTTCATTAGCTTCTTAAAAAAAACAGACATATGCAAATTATGTGGCAACAGTTGTTTCCAGGGAGTTTTGGTGCCTTTTCATCAGGTCAAAACAGAGTTTTTGCCTAACCAACGCTGCGCAAGACCCGTAATGTGGTAGGCTAAAACCAGTGGAATACATATATTTGAGACATCCACAGCGCATATTCATAGCGTGGATAACATAGAAATCACCAGCGGGCGATAAGCCGGACTTGCTTAGACTTAAGTAAAGATATTGTTTTGACCTGATGAAGAGCGATCAAAACTCCCTTGAAATAATTGTTGTCACATAATTTGCATATAATATTTACTTTCTTTAAGGAAGTATTGAAGGTAATATGCCTACTAAATGTTCGATTTATTTTGGGCGTGGGTGGAAGTTATATTGTAAACACTTGTTTTCTGGGCTCCGTTTCATATTTTGCGAGTAGAAAAAAATTACTCGTAATTATTTTGCACAACTTTGTAATTGGCTTTTTCTTCCTATCACTAACAGGAAAGAATGATATCTCACCTTACACTCTTAATAAAGGGACTCAACCCCCTAAAAATATTATCTGGTCGTGTAGAGCATTTGGGGATTCCTACACACCTGCTTAAAATATATAATATAACTTTAATACGTATCGAGTTATTAGCCTGATTCCTGACATTTATAACACCTTGTATATTGGGATAGTCTAAATTTGTAATTTAAGTATTTAATGGAATCACGTAATTTGATCACTCAAGAACATGGATCAACTGCTTTGACCTTGACGTCTGTTAGCACCAGTGTCCATATCATTCATGCATTCTCATTGTGGATGAAATTCACTTTGTGTGGTGCACGAAACAAAATAATACTTAAACTTGGAATTTTAGATTATTATTATTAATATATATTGACATGGCCGTAAATTCATCGTATTAGTGAAACTTTTATTAAATTATACATCGCGTTGTTTGCCGCTGATAACCCTCCAATTATTTATCTTTCGCGCGAGTTCTGTACAAGAATATTAATTAATATAATACTAAATTTATTGCACCATTTTAACTTTAACAATAAAACATTTATTAACAACATAACATACTTATTAAATTCCTTACACAATTATTCATATTATATCGGCGGAGAGAGAAAATGTGAGACCATTATTAAAACTACCCAAAATTGACCTGGTATTATTTGAGGAACACATATCTTCAAGACTGTCTTGGACTTAATATCGAACTCTTGTGGACTAACTGTACTCAGGACTCTGTCGTTTACTGTCTCCAATTGTCGTGCAGAAGTCATCGTGAATTTTGATATCACCAATGGTAGAATTCATGCTGCACTCTCTCTGTCGAAATCGTTCTATCTTCGTCTACGAATCTAGTCGTTCTTTCTTAAGTGTCGTGCTGTAACTCTGTTTCTCGCTACATCTGTTTTTATAGTCGTTCTTATGTCATAGGTTGTTGTTGTTGAGACCCAGACCGTCCGACCTACCAGAAAGGTGTAAGGTAACTGTATGGACGGCCGGGAAGTGCCACCCAATTTAGACCGGAACCCAGTGGGGGAGGCATCCACAGGGACCGTACCCTCCTTCCCCTACCACCAACCTCTCGGAAGGACTTACGGACCCACATATTTAACGTGATCGTACTCCGTATGAACACGGCGGCATTTGTGGTAGCGTGCAAATCTAGCGCGCAAACCACGGGGATACCGCACTGTTTTTGCCCCAGGACTGAGACTCCTCCTTTGCTCTCATTGGCAGCCGTTCAGAGTGACGCTACAAGCTTCTTCGCAATTGGTCAGCCTTTTTATCCAATGTCGTTACTTCACATTTTAAGAGTCCTCCGACCCCTTCTGTCTTGACACCCCTAAATTTATGGTTTTCTGATCTTTGGGTCAACATGCTGTAAACTTTCGCGTCATTGAGACTGAAGGTATTGTCTGACGTTTCAGACACAATAAATAATGTACATAAAACTGTCTCACAATAACTAGTGTGAGATCTATTTCTGGATTCACACATCTCCCCGCTGACAAAGAAACAAAAAACGTCACCACTAATTAAGTTCGATAAAAGTTCGAGTCACTTGCAACTCTGTAATTGGCATTTATCACTGAACTTGTGTGAGACCAGAAATGGATCTCACACTCTGATCTGTAGCTTTCTGTGAAAGTAGTTGACATCGGCATTAAAAGAAAAGTGAAAATATAAAATAATCTAATCCAGTGTTATCCGAGATTTGAATCATTGACCGAGAAAATTGTCTTGTAAACTCTTTAATCAACAAGGTTTTTTCTTTCTACATATTACCTGGAATTTTTTATCCTATGTAAAACATGGATGCACATGTTTTACACTGCATAAAATTCTATAAATTATTTCTTTACCTTCAATTTATTTCGTAACTCGTACTTGCTAAGAAACTAAAGCATGTAAAATCTTGAAATATATATTTCACTCAAATAAAGTGCAGCAGAGTACTATATTTCGAAGCAGCATTTTCTGTCATAAGATTTATGCAGTTCAGCGAAAATAATGGATACGTACTATGCATTTTTTACCATCTATCATTCCAAGGACAAATTTTCTCTTCACGATTTATGCTACATGTCATAAAATTTCGCCGAAGGTCGCTGCATATTGTTTCTGGGATACTGGATTTGGAAGTATAGCAAGCAAGAATTGTCTTGACAGTTCATGTAAAAAGCAGTTATAAATATTTAGATTCGCATATCACTTTTCAATTTAAGCATTTTTAGCACTCCATTTAATAAATTCAGCGTTTTATTAAATATGTTTAAATTAATTTATTCTATATAAATGAAATTGAGAAAATCTGTCTGTTTGTTTGTGTGTTTATTTGTCTCATCATCACGGGATAACTGCTGCATCGAATTTAATGAATTGTCGGATTAGATTTAGGACACACAGCCCCAATTAAAATTATTCCATGTTTCAAGTTTCTAGGACCAACGACTGTCGAGATATTAATAAAAACAAACCTCCCTTAGAGATAACATTATGCAGACTATATTTTTATCGCCAATTTAATTGAAGAAAAATATATTAAGTGGCTTAGCAATGGAATTAAATCCAATGCATGTATACAACAGACTATTTTATTAAATCTTTTTACGATTTAAAAAATAAAAATAAAATGTATATAAATATAATTTTATCGGAATTGCATTTTTGACTTGATTACGTCAATTTAGGCTTTTGGTTTAAAGATTACGGGACAAGTATTGACATTTTCAAATTCAAAATTGAAAATACCAATTTCAATTTTGTCGGCCAGATGACGTAAATCATTCGGCAGACTTTTCAAACTCATATATTGCAGACCCCAAATTGTAACGTTTGACTTACCAAATTGTAATATCCGAACGATCCATCACCAATTGTGATAACGGGCCAGCGAATAATACGGAACAACTTCAAAAATGTCAAAATATGAATAAACTTGTAGTGATCAAGTGGTAGTACTATGCGACTGCACAATTTGTCAAAAATATAGAATAAATCACCTTTTAATACTAACCCAGTGGTTCGTCTTCCCTGGCGATGGGCTCCAGGACCCATCAGTGGTTGGAATATTAAAACATGGCAAGAAGGGAGACATGTACACTAAATGCTTACCTTATTTTGGAATTAAATTTCTTTAATTTAATATGTTAAAATACATATATTCCAGTCTATCATGCCAAAAGATATTTTATCATATTATTTTCTTTCAAACAATTTAATATCACTCTCTAGATTCACATTTGAATAACCATTATTATGCATCATAATTTTCTCACATTGTAGGTATATCATACAAAAATTCTAAACTCATTTTATTTAGACTTGGCTTGGGACTGGACAAGATAATAGTTTTAAAAAGGCTCTTGAAAAAGTTCTGGTCTCCAGATCATCCTGTTAGGCACCTCTTAAAAGTGGAAGTTCTAATAATTCTTAAAAATTATCTTATATATCAACTTAATCGTATAAAGTCCAATAAGAATGTTATATATATCTTAATATTTTATAAAAAAAATCTGATGTGGGCAACACATGACTTTCCTTATATAATGCAATGAATTTACTACTTTTGCAGTTAAAAAAATGATATTCTTATAGTAGATACTTATATTCTTTCCAAGATATTGAATATTCTTCAATTAGTTGGCATCTTGATTGATTGACTTAGCGTCATTTTTATCCATTTGGCGAGATTTTTGTTAATTTGGCAAAAATTAAAAAAGTCGCCAAGTTGGCGACATTTCGCAAAATTCGTCGCCAAAATTTCGTCAAGCGTTATGGACGAAGAAATAAATTATTCTTACAGCAGATAAATAACTATTGGCGTTCAAATACAAAAGTATTACTCAAAGTATCTTTTCACATGACTGGAACGAGCTAGATCCACGAGAATGATGTCACCCAATTTATCGCATGGTGTTCCACATGCTTCTCACATGCTTCTCAAAAGTAAATATTTTTTTTATTTTATGACTTTTTGATAATCTTTTTTAAAAAATGTGCAATATCTCGAGAACGGTTCATGTTAGCGTTCTAAAATTTATGTCAATCGTTTACTAATGAAAAATTACATAAGAAATGTCTATTTGCGTAACTTTATTAGCGGTTTTGATTTTTTGACGAATTTTTCAAAATTTCACTCAAAAATTTAGGGGGGGTTCTGGACATTCGATTGCGTATAAAAACAACAGGCTTTCAGTGTTTACAGATTGTGATTTTTGTACCAAATTTCGCTCGAATCGGCCCATTCGTTCGTCAGTTATCGTCTCCACAGACTCACTTACACACACACACACACCTACTTTCACACACACACACACACACACACACATACAGACATCACTTCAAAAATGTTTGATTCGTGATCAGGGATGCTTGAAACGTGCTCTCTCGTCGAAAACTCGGATTCGAATTTTCGATCCCGTCACAATACTTTCCTTATACATTATGTATATAAGGAAAGTAATAAATCTTTGTAAAATAATCCCGTCGAATTCGTGTTTTCGACGGGAAAGCACGTTTCAAGCATCCTTGATCACGAATCAAACATTTTTGAAGTAATGTCTGTGTGTGTGTGTGTGTGTGAAAGTATGTGTGTGTGTGTGTGAAAGTATGTGTGTGTGTGTGTGTGTCAGTGGGCCTGTGGAGACGATAACTAACGAATGAATTGACCGATTTGAACCAAATTTGGTACAAAAATCCCAATCCGTAAACACTGGAAGCCTATTGTTTTTTTACGCAATCGAATGTTCAGAACCCCTCTAAATTTTCGAATGAAATTCTGAAAAAATCGTCAAAAAATCAAAACCACTAATAAAGTTACGCAAATAGACATTTCGTATGTAATTTTTCATTAGAAAACGATTGACATAAATTTTAGAACGCTAACATAAACCGTTCTCGAGATATTGTACATTTTTGAAAAAAATATAAAAAAGTCATATAAAATAAAAAAAAATATATTTCCTATTGAAAAACATGTTCACTTTTCATATGTAACACCATGCGATAAATTGGGTGACCTCATTCTCGTGGATCTAGCTAGTTCCATTCATGAAAAAAATATACTCTGAGCAATACTTTTGTATTTGAACGCCAATAGTCATTTATCTGC
This sequence comes from Amaurobius ferox, assembly GCA_951213105.1. Lineage (NCBI taxonomy): Eukaryota > Metazoa > Arthropoda > Arachnida > Araneae > Amaurobiidae > Amaurobius > Amaurobius ferox. Next base: position 81,010,853 of record OX578148.1, read on the forward strand.
TGTAACAATAACTTATTTCTTAGTGCATAACGCTTGGCGAGATTTTGGCGACGAATTTGGCGGAATGTCGCCAACTTGCCGACATTTTCAAATGTTGCCAAATTAACGAAAATCTCGCCAAATGGATAAAAATGACGCTAAATCAATGAAAATGACGACTAATTGTCGAAAATTCAATATCTTGGAAAGAATATAAGTATCTACTGTAAGAAAAACCTATTTTTTTACTGTAAAAGTAGTAAATTCATTACATTATATAAGGAAAGTCATGTGTTGCCCACATCAGATTATTTTATTTATATGACTACGTATAATTATTTTTATTTTTTGCATTCATTTTATGTACCACATTTTGCGTTTTTATTATCTGTATTTTTTTTTTCGTGTTTTGCTTCTCTTTCGCAACACTAGGTGGCTTTGTCATATTAATTTTCGTGAGCCATGTACACAACCTAGCGAAGCTTTTATTCTTATTTTCAACTCCTGACTTGTTCGCTCTGAAAAACGGAATGTGAACTATTCCAAACTGATCGTCTGTTTACGAAATTTTATTTTCGCAGCATTTGCATTGCAATATAGTAATTTAATGTGGGTATTTAAAAAAAGTATTCAAGAAAATAAAGTTTTACTAAAAGGTTGTATGGGTATTTAAAAAATATTTTTGTAATTTTTTACGATTTTCAAACTATTTTTAAGATTTTCAAACTATAAATTAAAACTTCTTTGATTTAATGCATTCAGTAATACATATCTTTTATGCATTCTATGTATTTTTTAAAATCATTTTTTTTTATTCTCTTATATATTTAAAAAGTATGATTAATTTTAATACAGTTTATATAATTAAAATTTTGCGGTTAGGTTTAGATATTTTTACAGTATAATTAAAATTTATTATGGCATGCACTTTAACAGGTAGAATGAAGACATTCAATTATATGTTATGGTGAAAATGTTATAGTAAAATAAATAATAAAACATTTTCCCAATAATCACATGTACGTAGATAACGGAAAACCACAGTTGTATAGTTAAGCCTCTTTTGAGTTTCTTGTGACATTCGGTATTATTATTCATAAATTTATAAACAATTTGTATATACACAGGGCCCCCAAAAGTTGGACACGGAATGAAAATTCTCAGAGAGTGAGACCATACAAAAGTTGGACACGAAATGAAATTTTGTAAAAAATAATGGGTATTTTAAATATGGGTATTTAAAAAAAGTATTCAAGAAAATAAAGTTTTAAGAAAGTTTGTGTATTTCAAAAATTATTCTGTATTTAAAAATAGCTTTTAAATTGTTCCATTTCTGCAAATTTAGTGTATTCAATGCAAATAATGGTTCATTTACATATTTCTGTTTGACTTTATGTGCAATATTTAAGGACAATATCATGAATTTCACTTTGTTATTAAATCCTTCCGTTTTCTAAATGTTACAGGCGTCAACAAATCCCCATGTTTCGTACATGAGATAAAGCTATTTGAGTCAGCATCATTAACATTAATCTTACTTATGAAACGGACAGAAACTCTTTTATCAAGCAACATATTGTTTTTTAATTGTTACCAGATATGCCAAGAAAAGAATAAAAAAGCAATAGCAGCATTATTCTGCATATCATCAGCACACTTTTAATCTAATATTAATAGAGTCATTAAAAATAGCTTAGTGCATTTGAGATACTGGTTCTAAATCGTGTTCTGTATGCTCTTCGCGTAAAAGGATCCTAAAAATGCAATATCATTTTTAACTCTGATATTATATTGACATGACGCATACAAACAGGGTTCCGTAGAAAGTCCTTAACTACCATGGTCGCTCATAGGGAGGGTAAGGGTGTGCATTTGTCCTCCCATGGATTTTGAAAGTCACAAACGAGCGCTACCGGATAGTCAATGCTGTGCGTCTTATATTTTAGAATGACCCCCTCCTGGAAAACTTTCTATGTGCCAGTTCCAGTTCGTGACTTTGGGATTGGTTGAAGCAGATTCAGCGGAAGAAATCCCCTTTCTCCTCGACACCGAACATCATCAAAACACATCACGCTACTGGCGCAAGTGTTGTCAAATATTATCTAAAAATAGCCAAATAAGTCTGAAAATTCGCCAAATAATAGAATTAATACCCATTAAGCCGATAACTTTAAGTGAAACAGCGTTATCCTGAGTCAGCTGCTTCACATCACGAGGCGCCAATGATATGGGCGTCGCTGTCAATCACCTTAACTACTTTAGAAGTAAAAGTCCACAAATGCACACATAAGAACTATCTATATGATTAAGTGACCCAGACCAATCGAATAAAAGTTATTACAGCGCCTTCTAGTGGAGAATTTAAAAAGTTACGATGACAATCACGTAAAAATCGAGATAGATAAAACAAGAGCGATCAATCATGCATAACGTATTAATTATGAAACACTTCCAACTGAAATGCAATTTTATATAAAAATCTCTAAAATGCGACACACTCATCTCTGATATATTTTAAATTATCACAATACAACGAAAATTTATTATATTTGGAAACTTAATGCATCATTAAAAAAATGAACTTTATTTAAAAGATGTCATAAAAATATAAATCGTCTAAGTCTCTATGTAAAAGCAATTAATATTTCTTTCATATCACTGTTATTCCAGACTCCAGAGCTAAATAATTTTGCGTGAAAAAATTCAGCAATTCTTATACAATTCCTCTTACAATCCTTTGTTTGCATTCTGCACCCATTAAAATTAGGCTTCGTTGTAGAAATAATCAAAGTTTAATGGTCATTTAAACTAAAAAATATCGTAATTGAGTTAGCACAGAATATAGATGCACAAAAATTACGCAAAAATTAAGCGGTTTTAAGACGAATACAACACTAATTATAAATGTAAAATAACTTTTAAAATCACGATTATTACAAGGGGAAAAAAGGTGGATGCCATATTTTATTTTGAAGTGGGTCACGTGATATCTTCATATAATATGGGTGTAATTAATATTTAAATTTTTATTTAAAAAACTGCCGAACATATTTTGATGAGATTTTCTTTACATATTTTATGGGATAATTTGAATATTTTCTAATATTTTCGAAGCAATGTATGAATTTTAACTTTGCTTAACAAGTGTTTGAAACTTAGGTTCCATAGGGTTCAATGTATTTCACTTTTTCACCCCGAGTGCAATCCGAAATTAATCGGGTGATATTATTCATTTACATTACCATATATCCCACAGATCGTCTCAATAACATACTAAAATTTTATTTTGATAAAGTCATTTTTACGGCAGAGAGACAGACAGACATGGAGATATACAGGCAGACAAACAGACAAACGGAAAAACAGACATACTGACATAATGAACAATGTCATAAATACTTTTAAACTATGTTGGAAAGTGTTAAAATTAAATAGAAGTTGAAGAGATTTGTTCAATGAAGAAAAATCGACAACAAATCTAATTATTACAGAAGACATTTATTACAGTATGATTATGTTCGATCTCCTGTTATATTCAAGAATGCTAAAGCAAACAAAATTTGCATACACGGTAATCTAATATACCGCCTTCTCAAAATTCCATCCGTTGTCAGCATCAATGCACATTTGAGTTCGATAAAGAATATCACAGCGTACATTGACAATTATTGCAGGTGTCACTGTGTTACGACTTTTTGTCAGATATTTATTGGCTTTTGTGTACGCAATCCATTCGATCCTTCGGTCAATTCCTACTAATGCCCGACAACTTGGATTTTATTCTCTAACTTGTATTGTCGTTGAGTTTGTTATCTAACTCGTGTTGTCTTTGAGTTCTTTTTTGCGCAGGTGTGGTTCAAAATCCAAACCAAATCGGTATGCTAAGGGGAGGATCTCGACATTTAAAGACGAGAAATATCAATCATGCTTAAAGCATTCATTATGAAGCACTTTTCAACTTCAATGCAATTTTATTTAAACACCCTCTAAAATGCAATACATTCCTAAGTAATATTTTAAAACTTATCACAATACTACATTAATTTATTATATTTGAAAACTTAAACCTTCGTCGAAAAAAATGAACTTCATTAAAATGACGGCACTGAAATATAAATTGGCTGGCTTAAACATCTCTAAAATGTGATACATTCCTCGGTAAGAATTTTAGAATTATCATAATACTACGATAATTTATTATATTTGAAAACTTCATCGAAAACAACTGAAATTCATTCAAATGACGTCATAGAAAAAACAAGAAAGATCAATCATGCTTAAAGCATTGATTATGAAACACTTTCCAACTTCAATGCAATTTTATTTAAAAAAGTCGAAAATGCAATACATTCCTCTGTAATATTTTAAAACTTATCACAATACTACATTGATTTATTATATTTGAAAACTTAAGCCTTCATTGAAAAAAATGAACTTCATTCAAATGACGGCATTAAAATATAAATTGCCAGGTTTAAATATCGCTAAACTGCAATACATTCCACGGTAATATTTTTAAAACTATCATAATACTACGATAATTAATTATATTTGAAAACTTCATCGCGCGAAAACAACTGAAATAAATTCAAATGAAGTCATAGAAAAAATGACACGCCTGGATCTCTCTATAAAAGCAGGATTTCATTCATAACTTTCTCCCATTCATTTCATTCATCACAATACTATAATAATTTATTTTATTTAAAAATTAACACCATGGAGCTACAATTCATAAACTCTATGCTTAAAACTTCATCGAAAAAAATCGTCCTTCTGTTTATAAAATCAATTAATATTTCATTCATATCAGCCATGCAGACTCCATGGACTGAATTATTTTGTGTTAAAGAAATACAGTAATTCTAATATATGCAACTCATTCTACATATTTTGCTGTTTACATTTTACATAGGTGAAAAATAGGCTTAGTTGTAGAAATAATCAAATTTGAATGAGAATTTAAACTCAAATATATTGTCATTGTGTTGTTTTAGAATGTAGGTGCAGCAGAATTTAAGCAAAAATAAAGTAGTTTTAGGACGGATACTACACTCAATATGAATTAAAAAGAACTTTAAAAAATCCCGATTTTGAAACAAGATGGATGCCATATATCATTTTGAAGTGGGTCATGTGATCGTTTCATATCATGGTCAGGTGATCGTTTCATATAAGATGTGTAATTATTATTTTAATTTTTATTTAAAAAACTACTGAATATATTTCGCTGAATTTTTTTTTATATATTTTATGGAACAATTTGACTATTACCTAAAATTTTCGAAGCAATTTGTAAATTTTAAATCCGCTTAAAAAATGTTTGAAAAATTAGGTCCCATAGGGCTCAATGTATTTCATTTTTTCAACCCGGGTTCAATCCAAAACTAATTGGGTGATATTATTCATTTATATTCCCATAGGTCCTACAGCCCGTCTGAACAACATACTAAAATTTCCTTTTGATTAAGTCATTTTTACGGCAGTTATCGTGCTAACGGACAGACAGACAGACAGACAGACAGAATGAACAAAGTCATAAACACTTTTCAACTTTGTTGTAAAGTGTTAATAACACACCTGTATCTCTCTATAAAAACAGCATTTCATTCAAAAATAATTTCCCATTCATGTCATTCATCACAATACATAATAATTTATTTTATTTAAAAATTAAGATCATGGAGCTACAAGTAATTAAACTCTATGCGTAAAATTTCATCGAAAAAAATCGTCCTCTTTGTTAAATCAATGAATATTTCATTCATATAAGCTATGCAGACTCCATGAACTAAATGATTTTTTTGTTACGGAAATACAGCAATTCTGATACAACTCATTCTACATATTTTGCTGTTTACATTTTACATAGGTGAAAAATAGTCTTCGTTGTAGAAATAATCAAATTTGGATGAGCATTTAAACTCAAATATTTTGTAATTGCATTGTTTCAGTATGTAAATGCACAGAATTTAAGCAAAAATAAAGTGATTTTAGGACGGATACAACACTCAATATGAATTAAAAAGAACTTTAAAAATCACGATTTTGAGACAAGATGGTTGCCATATTTTATTTTGAAGTGGGTCACGTGATCTTTTCATATCATGGTCACGTGATCGCTTAATATAAAAGGTGTAAATGTAATTTTCATTTTTATTTTAAAAACTACTGAATAAATTTTGCTGAGTTTTTTTATATATTTTATGGAATAATTTGAATATTACCTAAAATTTTCGAAGCAATTTGTGAAATTTAAATCCGCTTAAAAGATGTTTGAAAAATTAGCTCCCATAGGTTTCAATGTATTTCATTTTTTCAACCCGGGTTCAATTCAAAACTAATTGAGTGATTCTATTCTTTTATATTCCCATAGATCCTACAGACCGTCTAAACAACATACTAAAATATCATTTTTATTAAATCATTTTTACGGCAGTTATCGTGCTAACGGACAGACAGGCAGACAGACAGACAGACAGACAGACAGACAGAATGAACAAAGTCATAAACACTTTGCAACTTTGTTGTAAAGTGTTAAATATTATTTTATTCAGCAGATATTTTCCTCAGAGTATTTAAAAGGTAGTTGGTGATGTAATACCGAGGAATGCATTTTTTGCAATCCCAGAGAACGTATCGTTAGCAAAGCTAACTGATAAAGCAACTGCTATTAGACAGTTGCTTGTTTTTAGTCATGAGCTGAAATCCAAGATTTATCAGAGTTAATCACTAGAATTACCCACCCTAGATTTATCAGGAGTTAATCACGAGAATGATAAGTCACGATAATTAAGCTGATATTACAAATTCTTTGACAGTTCTACTATCCAAGACGAGATCGAGATGTACTAGTGAAGAGCAAATTCTAGCTTTAAATAATACGTGTGTGTGTGCCATTTAATACTCGAAATATCGAATTGTGTGCTCGCTTGGCAACAGAACCTTGTATATATGTTTGTGAAAATAATAGAGATTGATACATTTGTTCCCGTCTTAAATCCTCGCTCGTTTAGTAACGGAAGGTTATACATCTGTTTGTGAAAATAATAGAGATGGATACATTTGATCCAGTCTGAAATCTCGGTCCATCATGCATAGATTTAACAAAAAGGCCTATTATAATATTTTCACGTAGTTTCTTCAAGTTATTCTTATCTGCTCTTCCACTTAAATATTATTCAAAGTATAAATCATTTCCCTTTGATTTGCTTTTTAATTGCGTAAAACTTAGCAACTTTTCAATTTGAACTTATTGATTCTCAGTCTTATTACGTGCCTCAAGATATCAGCGTAGATTACTGCTTTTTTAAAAATTAATATTGATAAGAATGAGCAACTACTTTGAACTTGAGCTGAACGATTTTTAAAAATCTGAACGAATGGTAATTTTTAGCATATGTATGAAATTTTTCTCCAATTTTCTGTTCTTCAAGGTCATTGTGACCTTTAAAAATATTATCAGAATTCAAAATTTAATGATACAGATATCAATTTCTCCACACTCAAGCTAAGCCTAATTTTCAAAAAAGTTGACTTCCACACTTTTTTGCTCCTTCTGTTTAGTCATGTAATTAATATGCGAACATTTCCTAGAGAACGAGCATATTATAAATAATTTACTATATCAATTTATCATTTAATCAACAAAACGTAAATATATTTATTAAATTATAAATCAGAGACTAATTTATTTTTACACTTCAGAAAATTAAAATTTCAGATTTTCAATAATTTCTATTACTCTAATGCAGATAATTAAATTTGTAAGAATCCTGCATAAATAAAAGTTAAATTAATAATTTTATATTGAGTGTTTTCCTTTTCTTTTGTATTTTTAGAGTCACATTATTTTGTCATTCTACAATTTTTAGTAGCTTCACTTTTCTTAACAATTTTGGGTCAAATTATTTTAATTAAAATATGTAGAAAACTCTTCATCATATTTGATCAATTTAATTAGACACAAGTTGATTAGAACAGTATGAAGTGGCACATAAACATTTAGACATGATTGTGTATTTTTCATTTATAAATTATAAAATTATGAAACATAAGGAGAAGAGGGAAAACGATTATTTTAAATAATCGTACACCCTTTTTCACCCTTTCTACTTCACGTTTATATTTATTTATTACAAAATAATAATAATATAATGTTCCACGTCTATTTGTCGTTTTGTCAGGAACAGTCAGCGAAAAATTTGGCAGAAGATTGGCAACCATAGCGACAAATTTGGTGCCTGTTTTAAAATATATCCAAATGAATTAAACCGATGCTAAATTAATGAAAATGACGCCAAATTGATAAAATGTAAAATCGAAACATAAAAGGATTTTGATTTTAAATTTTAAGAATGGATTTTAATTCAAATGGATCAGCGGATGGATATTATTTATGTTTCGGTAGAGTCTGTCTGCCTGTTCGATTTTCGCGACACATTTGGCGACTTTAATGCCACATTTGGTGACCTTGGCGGCAAACCTGCCGACTTTTGAAAAAATGTCGCATGGATGTCAACAAATTTCTATTTCGATGAAAATATTACCAAATTGGGAAAATCCAATAACTAAAAAAATATACTCTTTATTTCAATTAGCTTTTTTAATTATCCCTGCTTCTTTGTTGAAAATATTAATTAAATATTATTTATTCAAAATATACTGCGTTTCGTTGTTCGTGGGGAAGTAACGTTTTGTTAGGGGTCTAGGTAGAGTGTACTAATTGCGGTATGTTAGGGGGCTGTAAAGTATATATGTTTTGATAAGGATTCGTATAAGAACGGTAATAACAAATGGGGGATGTGTTTGGCTCGCATGCGTCTGTGGATAGTAAGAACACATGCTGGCGGCGGGCGGATGGAAGAAAATGTTTTGTAACTTTATGGATGGTAATTTATAATTAAGAACTTCTAGTAAGTTATAATTTGCTTACAAATTTTGCAAGCAATTGCTTACTACATTTTGTTATATATGACAGCAAAAAATGCATTGGGCGTTTAAAAAAAAAGACTTTAGGGCATAATTTAAAACAAATGTTTCTTCCCGTTACCACTCTAATGCAATTCGTCACTCTTCCAAATAAACCTGCTATTTTATAGGATGTAACAATGGAAAATGTATCCCTCGAAGGATTCACATGAGAGTCATTGTCGTTGAGATTTATTGATATACGTCGAGTGAAAATAAATCTAACACGATCAGACTGCATAAAATATTAAAATGTATACAGAATGACACATTTTGAAAATAATTTTGAAATTTTATTTGGATTTTGTCCTCCCACAACCGGAATTCACACATACAGATTCAATATGGAAATTCAATATTAATATACATGAATAAACTATAACTATGCTTTTCATATTGAATAAAACTCTATATTTTTATCAAAAGCTTGGAGTATATATATATATATATATATATATATATATATATATATATATATATATATATATATGTATATATATATATATATATATATATATATATATATATATATATATATATATATATATATATATGTATATATATATATATATATATATTTATATATATATATATATGTATATATATATATATATATATATATATATATATATATATATATGTATATATATATATATATATATATATGTATACATATATATATATATGTATACATATATATGTATATATAATATATATATATATATATATATATATATATATATATATATATATATATATATATATATATATATATATATATATATATATCAGGGCTCTAACAGATAAGGGCTGGGTCATCCCTTTGAAAGGACACTCGCCGCTCTGTTCCCAACTGAGCTATGACCGGAAGTGCATGTTTGACGTTACCGTGGTGACAGTTAGAAAGTATCTTAATGCTTTAGTGGTTATGTTAGAGTTATAACAGTGCTTGTTAGTGCCACTGTTTATTCACTTGTTGAATTAAAGAGCTGCAGTACAGTAATCCAGCATCATATTTTCCAATTCTTGTATAAATTATTTAATTCTTTTTAACTTTATTACTTTCATTATATACAATAATGTATAAGGAAAGTATTGCGACGGGGTCGAAAAATCGAATTCGAGTTTTCGACGGGTGAGCACGCTTCAAGCATCCCTGATCACGAATCGAACATTTTTGAGGTGATGTCTGAAAAGAGAGTCTGAGGTGTCTCTGTGTGTGTGTGAAAGTATGTGTGTGTGAAAGTGTGTGTGTGTGTGACAGTATGTGTGCGTGAAAGTGTGTGTGTGACAGTATGTGTGCGTGGAAGTGTGTGTGTGACAGTATGTGTGCGTGGAAGTGTGTGTGTGTGTATGTGTGTGTGCGTGTGCGTTTGCGTGTGCGTTTGTGTGTGAGTTTGTGTGTGTGCGTATGACAGTGAGTCTGTGGAGACGACAACTGACGAACGAATGAACCAAACGACATTTGGTACAAAAATTACAATCCATGAAAACTGGAAGCCTATTGTTTTTATACGCAATTGAATGTTCAGAACCCCCTAAATTTTCGAGTAAAATTTTGAAAAAAATATCAGAAAATCTAAACATCAAATAACGTTATGCAAGTGGACATTTCTTATGTAATTTGTTATTACAAAACGATTGCCATACATTTTAGAACGCTAGCATGAACCGTTCTTGAGATATTGCACATTTAAAAAAAATATTATCAAAACATCATATAAAATAAGAAAAAGTCCTATTGAGAAACATGTTCACTTTTCATATGTAATATCATGCGATAAATGTGGTGACATCATTCTCGTTGATCTAAATCGTTCCATTCATGAAAAAAGGTACTTTGAGTAATACTTTTGTAATTGAATGCCAATACTCATTTATTTGCTGTAAGAACAAATTATTTCTCCGTCCATAACGCTTGACGATATTTTGACGATGAATTTGGTGGAATCTCGGCAATTTGGCTACTTTTTAAAATGTTACTATAATAACGAAAAACTTGCCAATGGATAAAAATAAAGCTAAATCAATGAAAATGACGACTAATTGACGAAAATTCAATAGTTTGTAAAGAATATAAATATCTACTAAAAGAATAATTTATTTTTTTACTGTAAAAGTAGTAAATTTTTTGTATTATATAAGGAAAGTCATGTGCTGCCCACATCAGATTTGTTTCTTACATGTTTAAAAATATTGCAAGAAATGTTAACCTGCGCTGTTGGCCTGCGCATGTCGAAATAATTCGAGGAACAAAAATGACATATTGTTGTTTTTCATGTATTTCCGAATAATAGTACTATTTTGATGAAAGAATGGTTACATAGATGTCGAAGACAACATCCTGTGAATACTAAGAATGCCAGAATTTGTAGGAACCATATTCTGAGCAGCGATTATGAAGTTGATATAAAAAATAGTCAACTCGGACTAGAAGTAAGAAAAATATTGAAATATGCTGCTTTTCTCAAAGTTCATTTACCATCTATACACTTTGAAAAAAATACAAAATGGGGGAAAAGACGGGATAAAAGGAAAATTATCCGAAATGAAGCTGAAAGGTTAAATAAATTTAATCCTAAAAATGTTCATCTTGTTAGCTGTGATGAAGCGGAAAAAGCTGACAACGGCGAATCAGACAGTGAAAACAAAAATAAAAATTACTGAATAGAGTGCAGTTACTGTAAAATATGTGAATTCTGCAGAATGTTCAAACTGCATAGGTTGTAAACGTGTAATGATGTGATCAAAAGTAAAATAAATTTCTTTCAAAATGAATTTGGAAATTTCAAAATTGAAGGGGAAAAAAATTGAAAACCTACATTCTACCACAAAAAACCTGATGTGGCCAGCGCGTGATATTCCTTATATAGTGCAATGAATTTATTTCTTTCACAGTGAAAAAATGATGTATATGATCCACGGCATAGTGTTTTTACGTTAAATTGTACAATTGCGGATAACAACATGTAAAACTATGTCGAAACAATTAAGTATAAAACACTTTATGCGAAGGATAAGGAAGGCAAGAACAACGTAAATAAACACAAATAACACGATAATGCAGCATATATTTGTTTCGGGAATAAGTTGGATCCCTCATCGTCAATGCAAAAGAACAACAAACCCGGATTGTTTCAAAGTACTAAATTAACTTATATTTCTCATAACTCTAAATTGATAATTATCAGTATTGACAGCATCCTTAATAAGAAATATAGTCCACATATTAAAATATTTTGTAAATTCATTCATCAGTTTGGAGTTATTTTTGGAATTTTCACAAAATTTTTGTCAATCTGAGGCGAAGTATTGACAAGTTGTCGATATTTTGCTAAATTATTTGCCAAGTTCGTTAAATGTCAAGCGTTATAGAAAAACGGACAGAAGAGCAATATCTCAAAAACGGTTTGTGCTTGCGTTCTAAAATTTATGTGAATCGTTTCGTAATAAAAATTACATAAGGAACGATAATTTGCGTAACTTTATTGGAGGTTTTGATTTTTCATGACGTTTTCCAAATCTCATTCGAAAATTTGGGGTTGTTTCGAACTGTCGATTTCGTTTAAAAACAATAATCTTCCAGTTTTCACTGACTGTAATTTTTGTACGAGATTTCGTTCGAATTGATCCATTTATTCGTGAGATATCGTTGCCACAGACTAAAAGACACACACATACACACACTTAAACACATCACATCAAAAACGTTTGATTCCAGTTCATGGGTGCTTGAAACGTGCTCTTCCGTCGAAAACTCGAATGCGGTCCCGCCACAAAACTTTTCTTATACATTTTATGTATTTAATCAAAGTAAAAAGATGAACTGCATCAAGAAAATATTTATCTTCGCAAATTTGAAGAATAAAGATGCAAATGCGAAAATTTCTATGACGGGCAAGACCTACAAAGTTCAAAATCCAAAGAGTTAAGACATTTTACGAAAGACAACAACATATTACATTTCAACTCTCTATCTACCTCGGTTCACGAGTTATACCCTAAAAACGCGTGCATTCCTATGGCAGGTCCATAACGGGCTAGCTCCATAAAGTTCAAAATCTAAAGAATTAAAATCTACCACAAAAGACAGTGCATACTAAATATGAAGCTGCTCCGATTTTCGCGTTATTCTAAACAAAACAAAAGAAATTGAGTTCTTTCCTATGACAAGCCCAGGTGGGCCTGCCCGATTAAGCTGAAAATCAAAAGAAATAAATTGTATCACAATACATATACATATATGCCAAATTTCT